>CM040243.1:91914268-92302223 GCA_022545495.1 Chrysanthemum lavandulifolium | reverse complement strand
GAGAAAAGACGTAAGGATCCACAAAATGTACATTTATGTAGATTCGTGTCTTTTCTGCAGAGGGCGATGTCACTAATGTCTTAACATCTTCTGGCCTTGAGTTAGAAAAATCAATATTGTATTATAATTTTATTTTCATCATTTTCACTCTCCAAACTAACTGGTTAATTAAAAAATTTATCATACATTTTATAAGGAAAGTAAAAGTCCAAGTCCGGCCCTCTCCCAAACTAACTCATATATGATATATCATTCAGCCTTCCGAGTAACTTAATCAAGTTTCGTGTATGTTTACAATGTAATATTTACGTGATTCTACACACGACAATATCATACGGATCAGAATATTAATAAAGAAGTTTTATTTTAAACAAAGTATAATACATTACTCAAGTTCATTTTAAGTTTTACTGCATTATAAAAGATGAAGGAGCATTTGTTCGCAAAATGGACAGTGCTAAACTTATGTTGTGATTTATACAAAACTAACCTGTCACACCCTCCGAGGCTGAAACACGAGGTGTAACGGAAGGAACATAAGCGCAAGATAATAGAACATACCAACATTAATATTTAAAGAAAGAGTACATCATTACAATACTAGTTTAGCCGTCATCGGCAAATATATTACAAGTTTAATTCCCAAAATATTGCGTTCTATTACATAATGATTTGTAGTGACAAGTGAAAACTTCATTATGCAAGACACAGTAGAAAAACTTACTAACGATCACGAAATGCATGAGAAAAGCGGGTCAACTATGAAAATAGTTGGTGAGTAAACACGTTTAGCAAAATAAGAAAACTCGTAAGAAATATTCAAAGCTTTCGGTCGTAAAATGGTCCATAAAGCAAAGGCATTGTAAATCCACTCGGTTCAAGTTCATATACAAAACTTGCAACCCGCGTGTTCACAACCCACCGCCAAAGTAGTATGTCTAAAAGTCAAGTATAAGCGGTCATAATAGTTCACAATATAGTACCACGAATATAATAATTCGGGATGCTCCGAACATGGGAGACTTTGCCTTTGCTCCAACAAGGGAGACTCCTTTGTCACCGACCACCTAGGCGAGAATTATTGAGAACGCTCCACCAATAAGGCGAGACTTTGCACACTCCACCGATAAGGCGAGATTTATTGAGAACGCTCCACCAATAAGGCGAGACTTTATTGAGAACGCTCCACCAATAAGGCGAGACTTTATAGTGACGCTCCGAACATGGGAGACTTTGGGACAAGGTCATAACATGTACGGTTCAATAAATTCCAACAAGTCATAAATTCGTAATTAAGTTCAAGGATTTGATTCGAGTTCACAAAAGTAAGATTCAATTTAATTCAAGTATAGTTCATGCATTCAGCCCCAAAATGTAGTAAAACCGTAAAAGGGATGTGATTACTCACTTGGTAAACGGTGTGATGACAAAAGTGAGTACACCAAATGTAGCGTGAATCTCGGCCGACCTATTATGAATGATATGATATGTAATGAGTTGCAATGTAATGTTATGCATGCATTTCAGTATGTTATTTATACCATTAGCGAGTTTTGAAAATATTACTAATCGTCGAAAAATACTCTTTTGACGTCTAGACCCTTCAAAATGACTTTACAAGTATTTACGTCAAAATGTCATCCTACAATGGTTTTATAATGATTTATAGTGAAATTTTCACTTTTCGTCAAAAACAATGTCGTCGGAATTTTCATGAAAGTGATAAAATGGCTTTGGAAAACTAGTCGTGAAATGGTGTACGTCGAGCGTTAGAAAACGAACTCGACGGTTTTGGAAAGTTTGTATCGAAATATAGAAGTTTCGATTCAGGAGTTTTCGTCAAAAGGTCTCGAACATAGAGATAATAAGGGTTAAAGATAGTGATTTTGGCTAATTGTGGTGTAAAAGTGAGTTTCGCCAAGTTTGAACATCCGTAAATAATTTATTACAACTCCGCTATACAAGCGACATTGTTTTGAAAATATGCTCGGTGATCTAAATTTTACTAGAAGACATTTTGTTCCAAAAGTTTCACAACCTTGATAAAAATAGCCCTCAACATGGACGTTCTGACTACCGTAACACTTGTATCGTAAAATAATATAGTTTTTCGGAAAATAATAGTTACTGCAAGTTTATGAAAACGTGCATATCTTTGTCGTTTCAAATCCGTTTTCTCGTATAATACGTCCTTAGCTTCGTATCAAGTAAACTAATATATTTTTGATAAGTCGAAATAATTTGTGAAGCTTAAGGCTCGTTTTGACTCGTACAAGAAAAATATAGTATGCTGAAAATTAAAAATTATATTTTTAGTCGTCAAACTTGTAAAATCCATAACTTCTTCGTTATAACTCCGTTTTATCCGTTCAAGCTGCCACGGATTCGTTTTAAAGTATATTTTCTAAATATCAAGGCCAAAGGTCGTGCCTCACTTCGGTTTTTCAGAAAATCAAAACAAGGACAGAACACTTTATATACATATCGAAAATAGTTTTTCGCATGGACAAAACCTATTCTAATCCTTCAAATCAACTCCAAAGCTAATCTAATCCTACCATACACCTTCTTAGGGTGTCATGGGTTCCTAATCACCATCAAGACCAACATATACCAAGGGGATAATTATAGGATGACTTTTATATATATAACTCTAAAATCATGTAAAATGGTATAAACAACACAAATCATGCATGCTTGCTCCAAAAATGAAGAGATACTTATGAAATGAAAAGGAATCATGAAAATGAAAGAAACATGCTTACTAGTTAATATGATGAGGTGCAAAGAATAAGGTTTAGCCTAAACACTCTTGGTTTTATTTCAAACCTAATAAAGAGAGTTATCTAGATTGTGATGAAATTGAGCTTGTAAAAAGTTTTGTGATCCTTGCTATCTCCTTAAGGTGACCGGTTATGGAGGATGAACCAAGAGGGAAAGAAAAAGTTTACTTGACTTGAAGTGTGAGATTGAATGAATGAAATGGAGATGAATGGAGTATAAATCTAAACTTGTCAAGGAAAATTTTCACCAAGTCTTAATTGCCAACCCCTAGTGGCCGGTTTTTAGGGGATATGGTTTCCCAATTATATATATTTTTTTTATAAAATGTATTGTATAAATACTTGTAACAATTTGTAAGAAAAAGTGTAAGTAAATGTGTAGGAAAATGTATAAGTAAAGGTAAATGGTAGATTTTTGGTACAAGTAAGTTTTTAATAGATCAAAATAGAATGTAATGAGATAATAAAAATTGTAAAAATACATTCCTTGTAAAATTTGAGTGATAAAATAATTATCGAGTAATTTTTAAGAAAAGTGTAATAATAATATAACTTTAACGATTTATATACGAAATAAATCCAAAACACTAGTTAAACTCAAAATATAGTTTTATAACTAAATGTAAGTATAAAAATATGTCGGGATCATTTTGAAAGTAACGGATTAAATATTTAAAATAATAACTCACGCGATAACGTTAATTAAATATAAAATTACGCGTTAAATGTGAAACGAAATGCCATGAATGAACTAATATGATGCATATATAATTTAAGAAATGACCGAATTTGAGAATTGTGACATTCTTCCCATGTCGGTGAATCACGTCCCCGTGATTCGATTAACGATACTATGGTCCGAACCTCGACAAGAGTTCTAAAGTTCATGCTCGTGCGAAACAGTCTAAATGATCATATCAATGCCCATGCGTCGGGTTCCCCATTCAACTAAGTGCGTGCCCGTGATTAGATTTGATAGGGTAACCTTACCCAATATCGAGCGTAGCTCTCAAAGACCTTTAGGTAGTCGATTCTAATTTAATCTCACAACTCATCAAACAAAAGCGTCATGAGATTAAACTAAACCGACTTGAGTAAACTTGTCTCTTAGCTTGATTTTCGCAACTCATCAAACAAGAACTGTCACTAGATCAAGCTAGGAAACAAGTAGTTAGAAAGGTAGGATTCAACATCCTTGAATGAAGTCTTTTGAAAGATTCGCTCGATATTGGATTTGCTTACACAAATCAAATCAAATCAACAAAATACATAACAACTAAGGTCGATATCAATAGGTCTCAAATTAATCAATGTCGTGAACGTGGTAAAGATTTGAAAGGAAGTTATGCACTCAAAATCATGTCGTACAGAAATAAGGTAGTTGTTCGAAAGAATGTACCCGTTAAGCGTTGCGGGCTTCCTCGGTACCGGATAGAATGCTCGACCACGTGCGGGAGGAATTTCAATGTTACGATCTTGTGGGCCTTATTGCCAACGCCGAGTTTGGACGATTACCTCCTTGATTGGGAGTCCTTTTCACTTTGGGCGGTATTGCGGGCGTGATCTAGACTTCCACACTCGTAACATGCCTTTCTCGTCCTTGATTTCCGATTCTGTTTGAGCACTTTGCTGGCGTGGCCCGTCTGTCCACATTTGCCGCACCTCGGCGATCTCTGAGTGATGATAATTGCATCGAGTACACAAAGGATGTGGACTGTATATCCTTTGCGCTCTGGTGATCGCCCATAGTTACGGGTTATTCGCCGCCTCTTGTTTTGCCGATTACGGTCTCGGTTTCCTGGTGATCCTCCTGCCGCTTTCGTCCATTGTCGTTTGCTTTTGTTAGTTCTCCGGACTGATCACATCATTTGTCAAGCGATCGCCATACTCACGCGCGGCTTGCGAGTGGTTGGTTTCGACGAGTGACATCCTCCCAATTTCGGTATCAATCCCCATATATCGGTCAATCAACTTCCACGGTGGAAACCATGCGAGGAACCATCCTAGTTAACTCGTGGAACCGGATCGTGTACTTATCGATCTCTACTCCTACCATCAGTGGTTCCAAAATTCTTCTTCCGGTTTACTTCATCTTTCTGCGGTACTCATCGGTTAGTAGTTTCTTGAGCGCTTCCAAGATAGTGCATTTGCAGCCCTCTTCCTCTAGTCTCAGAAGTTAGTTGTTCCACCGGTCAATGCTCGACCACATAGTAGACCAACAGAGAACTCAACCTTGTTTCCTTGAGACATTTCGTGATACTAAGCTTCTACTCAACATTCTCGAACCGGTTAGCGATCAATGGCACCCTCGGTACCATGAAATTCCATTGGCTTGCATGTCATGAAAGTTTTGTAGTCGCATCCTTGACCGGCGTTTGAAGTACCTTCTCCGTTGTTGGTTAGTCTAGCATCGAGATGTGTTATAATTTGGGTGAGTAGATCCGCTATTCAGCGGCGTTGTTGTGCGGATTGTCATTGTTGTTTGGGTTGCCGTTGTTGTTACCTCCTCGGCGTGTGTTTCTTGCACCATGATCCTCTGAGGACCAAAACATCGGGTTGAGTAAACGACATTCGACGAAGTCGGATGAGGTGCGAGAATGGTGGTAATGTGTGTTATAGTGATCGAAATTGTCACATTTCTCAAATTCGGTCATTTCTTAAATTAAATATGCATCATATTAGTTCATTCATGGCATTTCATTTCACATTTAACGCGTAATTTTATATTTAATAAGCGTTATCGCGTGAGTTATTATTTTAAATATTTAATCCGTTACTTTCAAAAATGATCCCGATGTATTTTTAAACTTACATTTAGTTTATAAAAACTATATTTTTAGTTTTCATAGTGTTTCAAATTTATTTGGTACATAAATCGTTAAAGTTAAATTATTAAGGCGTTTTCTTAAAATCTTCGATAATTTTATAGCACTCAAATTTCACAAGGAATGTATTTTACAATTTTATTATCTCATTACATTCTATTTTGAACTATTAAAAATTTACTTGTACCAAAAGTTACAATTATCTACACTTTACTTACATTACTTACAAATTACATAAACCTTACACATTATATACAAGTAAATGCATGATATTTGAAAAAAAATAATATATTTGACAAACACCTCCCCAAAAACCGGTTCTAGGGGAGAGGTTGCATTATTGTTGTTGAATTTTCTAACTTGATTATACATATCTACACTCCAACATTTCCCTCATTTCATTCATTCAATCATTCAAGTCAAGTTAAAATTTCTTTCTCCCCTTTTTCTCTTGATAAAACCGGCCTCCCTAGGGGTGTTAGGGAGATCATCAAACTTTTCTCAACTTCAAGTAATTACAATCTAGATAATACTCTCATCAAGGTTTTGAAATAAAAACCTAGGGTATTTAGGATAAACCTTGGTTCTTTGCACCTCATCATATTAACTAGTAAGCATGTTTCTTTCATTTTCATGTTTCCTTATCATCTCATATTTATCTCTTCATTTTGGAGCAAGCATGCATGATTTGTGTTGTTTATACCATTTTACTTGATTTTAGAGTTATATATATATTAAGGTCATCCTATAAATATTCCCATGGTATTCTTGGTCTTGATGGTGATTAGGAACCCATGACACCCTAAGAAGGTGTATGGTAGGATTAGATTAGCTTTGGAGTTGATTTGAAGAGATTAGAATAGGTTTTGTCCGAGAAAAACTATTTTAAATAAACTATATTTTAGGTTCTGTCCTTAAATCAATTTCTGGAAAACCTACTGATGGTACGACATTTTGGCCTTCATATTTAGAAAATATACTTTAAAACGAATCCGTGGCCTTTTGAACGGACAAAAGCGGAGTTATAACGAACCGTGGTGAATTTTTGAAGTTTGACGACGAAGCGTATATTTTTCTCGAAAAATCGAGCTTGTCGTTTCTACATATTCGGGTCAAAACGAGCCTTAAGCTTCACAAATTATTTCGACTAGTCAAAATATATTAGTTTACTTGATCTGAAGCTAAGGACATATTTTACGTGAAAACGGTTTAAAACGACAAATATATGCGTTTTATAAAGTTGCGTAAATATTATTTTCGAAAAACTATATTATTTTTACGTTACAAGTATTTCATTAGTCGTAAAGGCTATGTTTGCGGTTGTTTTTAGCCATGATGTGAAACTTTTATAACGAAATGTCTTCTAGTAAAATCAAGTTCATCGGCCATATTTTCCAAAACAAAAAGCCGTTTGTCAAGCGGAGTTATGGTAAATTATTTACGGACGTTCAAACATTGGCGAAACTCATTTTCTCGCACACAATTAGCAAAACCACCAACTTTAGCCTTTGATATCTTTATGATCGAGACCTTTTGACGAAAACTCTGAACCGAAACTTTTAGATATCGATACAAACTTTCCAAAACCGTCGAGTTCGTTCCTAACGATCGGCGTGCACCGTTCTACGACTAGTTCTCGAAGCCGTTTTGTTAATTTCATGAATATTCCGCGACATTGTTTCTGACGAAAAGTGGTAAATTCACCAAAAATCATTATAAAACCATTGTAGGATGACATTTTGACGTAAAACATGTAAAGTCATTTTGAAGGGTCAAGACGTCAAGCAGTATTTTTCGACGATAAGTAATATTTTCAAAACTCGTGAATGGTATAAATAACATACGAAATGCATGCACAACATTGTATCACACGTTCATGACGACATATCATAACTCAAGTCATAACATTCATTTTAGGTCGCGGATAGTTTCCGAGCCTCACTTTCTTACACATCGTTTTGTTAGCATATCAATCACACCAGGTGAGTTCGTAGCCCCACTTTCTATTACTTATTTGTCTTACAAACTCTTTGGGGGAGATACATGCTCAAACTATTTTCATTCACTATCACAAGTACTCTAAACTTTTACATATTACTGTGAGTTTCATAACCCCTACTTTTATACATTTTCAATTACTTTTGGGGGAGGTACATGCTCAAACTATTTTCATTTACTTTCACAAATATTCTAAACTTTGACATACTCGTGAGAACATACCCGCTTTTACATGTTTAAATTCTACAAACTATTTGGGGCGAGATATATGCTTATTTATCCAAACATTTAAACTCTTTTGTCAAACAACTTTACCTATACTTTAGACTTGATTCGTTTTATACTTGATTGGGTTATACTTGTTTCACTCTTGCGAATACTCAAACCATTTATACAATTGTGTTACACTATACTACTTATACACTTTGGACATTGTGTGTTTATTGCGATATGTGCCTTAATGTGCTAAACTAGTTTTCAATTATGCATCAACATACAAACTTTAGCAATGGTTAACTCTGCGGGAGCCGACGAGAGGTATTGATAGTACTATCGGTGGCGACGCCCACCCTTGTGTCCTTGATAGACGAGACCTTGGGTGAATATAATCTGCATTCAAGTTATTCAAGGCAATAACAACAAACAAGTTAGACTTAAATCGTGAGGTTCGATTATCTGCGATTCTTTGCATTAAGTTTATGTATATATCGTATGCACCTATGTCCTACTTACAAACAAGATTGACAATTACATATTTTGGCAATGGATTGTAAACACACAGTTGCAAGTTTTGTATGGGCGGAACTTGGGCCGAGTGGATTTGCACGACCTTTCTTGCATCAACATTTCTTATAGACTTTTCAAATCATTTTCAACAAACTCTATGAACTCACCAACCTTTGTGTTGACACTTTTTAGCATGTTTTATCCTGGTATCTAAGGCATTCACTTCATGGCATGCATTTGGACACATCATGGAGTCGTGGTGACGCCGTCTCACTGGGTTTTACGACTTTAAAACATCGTTTGAATTGTAACAAACTTATTTCCGCACAAGTTGATTTTCATTTGGGACCTACTTTGTAAACTTTGATTGTTTTAATAAATCAAACGATGTGTTTTCCAAACGACACTTTAGGTCGCTTCGATATAACTCGAACTTTGATGCTATGACGGTCATCCCCAAGGTATTCCATTCACCGCAAAATGTAATTTGGGGTGTGACAGATTGGTATCGAGATTGATTATAGAGAACTAGGTTGCATCATTGACCCTAGACTATAACCACATCATCATAGCATCTCATCATATCATTATAAGTGCACGTTCTTCATACATGCGGACTTATGACTCAACACCAAACATCATATGAGTCGATTAGTCAAGCATTGCATAGTTACTCCTAAATTATACATAGCACGATCACCTATGTCTAATTCAGAAGAATCATGCAATGAAGGGAGTAGTAGTCTCATATGTAAGCAATTACGTAATCAAGCCAAATTTTTAAAGATTTTCTTGAAACCACTTGTTTCAGTTTGATCCGAGCGACGTTCTTGTTTGATGAGTTGCAAAGATCGAGCTAGAAACAAGTCGTTACCTAAACCGATTTAGCCTAATCGTATGACAGTTCTTGTTTGATGAGTTGTGGGATTAAGTAAAATCGGTTACCAAAAAGTCTTTTAAAATTTTGCTTGAGAATGGGAAAGCTTGCCTCATCGAGCCTAATCATAAGAAAGCATGTATTTAGGATGGGAACTTCTCACGATAGCACGGAACGCATCTTGTTGGGGGTAACTCATATGCATGAGCATTGACATAATCATATAGACCATACATGAGCATAAACTTTTAGAACTCTTGTCGAGGTTCGGACCATAGTATCGTTAATCGAATCACGGGGACGTGATTCCGCTGACATGGGAAGAATGTCACATTTCTCAAATTCCGGTCATTTCTTAAATTAAATATGCATCATATTAGTTCATTCATGGCATTTCATTTCACATTTAACGCGTAATTTTTATATTTAATAAACGTTATCGCGTGAGTTATTATTTTAAATATTTAATCCGTTACTTTCAAAAATGATCCCGATGTATTTTTTTAAACTTACATTTAGTTTATAAAAACTATATTTTTAGTTTTCATAGTGTTTCAAATTTATTTGGTACATAAATCGTTAAAGTTAAATTATTAAGACGTTTTCTTAAAAATCTTACGATAATTTTTATAGCACTCAAATTTCACAAGGAATGTATTTTTACAATTTTTATTATCTCATTACATTCTATTTTGAACTATTAAAATTTACTTGTACCAAAAGTTACAATTATCTACACTTTACTTACATTACTTACAAATTACATAAACCTTACACATTATATACAAGTAAATGCATGATATTTGAAAAAAAAAATAATATATTTGATAAACACCTCCCTAAAAACCGGTTCTAGGGGAGAGGGTTGCATTTATTGTTGTTGAATTTTCTAACTTGATTATACATATCTACACTCCAACATTTCCTCATTTCATTCATTCAATCATTCAAGTCAAGTTAAAATTTCTTTCTCTCCTTTTCTCTTGATAAAACCGGCCTCCTAGGGTGTTAGGGAGATCATCAAACTTTTCTCAACTTCAAGTAATTACAATCTAGATAATACTCTCATCAAGGTTTTGAAATAAAACCTAGGGTATTTAGGATAAACCTTGGTTCTTTGCACCTCATCATATTAACTAGTAAGCATGTTTCTTTCATTTTCATGTTTCCTTATCATCTCATATTTATCTCTTCATTTTTGGAGCAAGCATGCATGATTTGTGTTGTTTATACCATTTTACTTGATTTTAGAGTTATATATATATTAAGGTCATCCTATAAATATTCCCATGGTATTCTTGGTCTTGATGGTGATTAGGAACCCATGACACCCTAAGAAGGTGTATGGTAGGATTAGATTAGCTTTGGAGTTGATTTGAAGAGATTAGAATAGGTTTTGTCCGAGAAAACTATTTTCAGTAAACTATATTTTAGGTTCTGTCCTTAAATCGAATTTCTGGAAAACCTACTGATGGTACGACATTTTGGCCTTCATATTTAGAAAATATACTTTAAAACGAATCCGTGGCCTTTTGAACGGACAAAAGCGGAGTTATAACGAAGCCGTGGTGAATTTTTGAAGTTTGACGACTAAACGTATATTTTTCTGAAAATCAGCTTGCTGTTTCTACATATTTCGGTCAAAACGAGCCTTAAGCTTCACAAATTATTTCGACTAGTCAAAAATATATTAGTTTACTTGATCGAAGCTAAGGACATATTTTACGTGAAAGCGGATTTAAAACGACAAATATATGCACGTTTTATAAAGTTGCCGTAAATATTATTTTACGAAAAACTATATTATTTTTACGTTACAAGTATTTCATTAGTCAGAAGGCTATGTTTATGGTCGTTTTAGCCATGATGTGAAACTTTTATAACGAAATGTCTTCTAGTAAAATCAAGTTCATCGGCCATATTTTCCAAAACAAAAGCCGTTTGTCAAGCGGAGTTATGGTAAATTATTTACGGACGTTCAAACATTGGCGAAACTCATTTTACGCACACAATTAGCAAAACCACCAACTTTAGCCTTTGATATCTTTATGATCGAGACCTTTTGACGAAAACTCCTGAACTGAAACTTTTAGATATCGATACAAACTTTCCAAAACCGTCGAGTTCGTTCCTAACGATCGGCGTGCACCGCTTTACGGCTAGTTCTCGAAGCCATTTTGTTAATTTCATGAATATTCCGGCGACATTGTTTCTGACGAAAAGTGGTAAATTCACCAAAATCATTATAAAACCATTGTAGGATGACATTTTGACGTAAAACATGTAAAGTCATTTTGAAGGGTCAAGACGTCAAGCAGTATTTTCGACGATAAGTAATATTTTCAAAACTCGCAAATGGTATAAATAACATACTGAAATGCATGCACAACATTGTATCACACGTTCATGACGACATATCATAACTCAAGTCATAACATTCATTTTAGGTCGCGGATAGTTTCGAGCCTCACTTTCTTACACATCGTTTTGTTAGCATATCAATCACACCGGTGAGTTCGTAGCCCCACTTTCTATTACTTATTTGTCTTACAAACTCTTTGGGGAGATACATGCTCAAACTATTTTCATTCACTATCACAAGTACTCTAAACTTTTACATATTCTTGTGAGTTTCATAACCCTACTTTTATACATTTTCAATTACTTTTGGGAGGTACATGCTCAAACTATTTTCATTTACTTTCACAAATATTCTAAACTTTGACATACTATTGTGAGAACATACCCGCTTTTACATGTTTAAATTCTACAAACTATTTGGGGTAGATATATGCTTATTTATCCAAACATTTAAACTCTTTTGTCAAACAACTTTACCTATACTTTAGACTTGATTCGTTTTATACTTGATTGGGTTATACTTGTTTCACTCTTGCGAATACTCAAACCATTTATACAATTGTGTTACACTATACTACTTATACACTTTGGACATTGTGTGTTTATTGCGATATGTGCCTTAATGTGCTAAACTAGTTTTCAATTATGCATCAACATACAAACTTTAGCAACTGGTTAACTCTGCGGGGCCGACAGAGAGGTATTGATAGTACTATCGGTGGCGCCCCCACCCTTGTGTCCTTGATAGACGAGACCTTGGGTGAATATAATCGCATTCAAGTTATTCAAGGCAATAACAACAAACAAGTTAGACTTCGTCGTGAGGTTCGATTATTGCGATTCTTTGCATTAAGTTTATGTATATATCGTATGCACCTATGTCCTACTTACAAACAAGATTGACAATTACATATTTTGGCAATGGATTGTAAACACACAGTTGCAAGTTTTGTATGGGCGGAACTTGGGCCGAGTGGATTTGCACGACCTTTCTTCGCATCAACATTTCTTATAGACTTTTTCAAATCATTTTCAACAAACTCTATGAACTCACCAACCTTTGTGTTGACACTTTTAGCATGTTTTATCCCGGTATCTAAGGCATTCACTTCATGGCATGCATTTGGACACATCATGGAGTCGTGGTGACGACGCGTCTCACTGGGTTTCACGCACTTTAAAACATCGTTTGAATTGTAACAAACTTATTTCCGCACAAGTTGATTTTCATTTGGGACCTACTTTGTAAACTTTGATTGTTTTAATAAATCAAGCGATGTGTTTTCCAAACGACACTTTAGGTCGCTTCGATATAACTGTAACTTTGATGCTATGATCATCCCCAAGGTATTCCATTCACCGCAAAACAGTAATTGGGGGTGTGGCGAAATATGGCGGGATCGGGGGCATGCTATGTCTAACAAGTCGAAAGATAGAAAAGAGGGTATAAATAAGATACGGTAATGTAGACGTGAGCGTAAAAACATGCCATGCATACCCACCCGACCAATGCAACTTCAGTGACCGGACTCTAAAGACTCGACTAAACATGATTTAAAACTACCACTCTTATCATTGCATGGTTCTTCATAAATTAGACATAGTTGATCGGGCTATGTATAATTTATGAGTAACAATCAACGATAGGACTAGATGACTGGATGATGTTCAATGTTTAATAAAAAATTTGGTTATAGTGTGATTTTTATTTTTGAAAAATCGGCATTCTCTATAACCTTTGGCTCGATACCAATCATCACACCATGGGAGGCGAAACACGAGTGTAACGGAGGGGAACATAAGCACAAGATAATAGAACATACCAACATTAATATTTAAAAGAAAGAGTACACCATTACAATACTAGTTTAGCCGTCATCGGCAAATATATTACAAGTTTAATTCCCAAAATATTGCGTTCTATTACATAATGATTTGTAGTGACAAGTGAAAACTTCATTATGCAAGACACAGTGAAAAAGCTTACTAACGATCACGAAATGCATGAGAGAAAACGGGTCAACTATGAAAATAGTTGGTGAGTAAACACGTTTAGCAAAATAAGAAAACTCGTAAGAAATATTCAAAGCTTTGGTCGACGAAAATGGTCCATAAAGCAAAGGCATTGTAAATCCACTCGGTTCAAGTTCCGCCCATACAAAACTTGCAACCTGTGTGTTCACAACCCACCGCTAAAAGTAGTATGTCTAAAAGTCAAGTATAAACGGTCATAATAGTTCACAATATAGTACCACGAATATAATAATTCGGGGATGCTCGAACATGGGAGACTTTGCCCGCTCCAACAAGGGAGACTCCTTTGTCACTCGACCACCTAGGCGAGAATTATTGAGAACGCTCCACCAATAAGGCGAGACTTTGCACACTCCACCGATAAGGCGAGATTTATTGAGAACGCTCCACCATAAGGCGAGACTTTATTGAGAACGCTCCACCATAAGGCGAGACTTTATAGTGGCGCTCCGAACATGGGAGACTTTGGGACAAGGTCATAACATGTACGGTTCAATAAATTCAACAAGTCATAAATTAGTAATTAAGTTCAAGGATTTGATTCGAGTTCACAAAAGTAAGATTCAATTTAATTCAAGTATAGTTCATGCATTCAAATTTCAAAATGTAGTAAAACCGTAAAGGGGATGTGATTACTCACTTGGTAAACTGGTGTGATGACAAAAGTGAGTACACCGAAATGTAGCGTGAATCTCGAAACTGACCTATTATGAATGATATGATATGTAATGAGTTGCAATGTAATGTTATGCATGCATTTCGTATGTTATTTATACCATTAGCGAGTTTTGAAAATATTACTAATCGTCGAAAAATACTCTTTTGACGTCTAGACCCTTCAAAAATGACTTTACAAGTATTTACGTCAAAATGTCATCCTACAATGGTTTTATAATGATTTATAGTGAAATTTTCACTTTTCGTCGCAAAACAATGTCGTCGGAATTTTCATGAAAGTGATAAAAATGGCTTTGGAAAACTAGTCGTAAAATGGTGTACGTCGAACGTTAGAGAACGAACTCGACGGTTTTGGAAAGTTTGTATCGAAATATAGAAGTTTCAGTTCAGGAGTTTTCGTCAAAAAGGTCTCGAACATAGAGATAATAAGGGTTAAAGATAGTGATTTTGGCTAATTGTGGTGTAAAAGTGAGTTTCGCCAAGTTTGAACATCCGTAAATAATTTATTACAACTCCGCTATACAAACGGCTTGTTGTTTTGAAAAATATGCTCGGTGATCTAAATTTTACTAGAAGACATTTTGTTCCAAAAGTTTCACAACCTTGATAAAATAGCCCTCAACATGGACGTTACGACTACCGTAACACTTGTATCGTAAAATAATATAGTTTTTCGAAAATAATAGTTACGGCAAGTTTATGAAAACGTGCATATCTTTGTCGTTTCAAATCCGTTTTCACGATAATACGTCCTTAGCTTCAGATCGAAGTAAACTAATATATTTTTGATAAGTCGAAATAATTTGTGAAGCTTAAGGCTCGTTTTGACTCGTACAAGAAAAATATAGTATGCTGAAAATTACGAAAATTATATTTTTAAATCGTCAAACTTGTAAAATCCATAACTTCTTCGTTATAACTCCGTTTTTATCCGTTCAAGCGCCACGGATTCGTTTTAAAGTATATTTTCTAAATATCAAGGCCAAAAGGTCGTGCCTACTGTCGGTTTTCCAGAAAATCAAAACAAGGACAGAACACTTTATATACATATCGAAAATAGTTTTTCATGGACAAAACCTATTCTAATCCCTTCAAATCAACTCCAAAGCTAATCTAATCCTACCATACACCTTCTTAGGGTGTCATGGGTTCCTAATCACCATCAAGACCAACATATACCAAGGGGATAATTATAGGATGACTTTTATATATATATAACTCTAAAATCATGTAAAATGGTATAAACAACACAAATCATGCATGCTTGCTCCAAAAATGAAGAGATACTTATGAAATGAAAAAGGAATCATGAAAAATGAAAGAAACATGCTTACTAGTTAATATGATGAGGTGCAAAGAATAAGGTTTAGCCTAAACACTCTTGGTTTTTATTTCAAAACCTAATAAAGAGAGTTATCTAGATTGTGATGAAATTGAGCTTGTAAAAAGTTTTGTGATCCTTGCTATCTCCTTAAGGTGACCGGTTATGGAGGATGAACCAAGAGGGAAAGAAAAAGTTTACTTGACTTGAAGTGTGAGATTGAATGAATGAAATGGAGATGAATGGAGTATAAATCTAAACTTGTCAAGGAAAATTTTCACCAAGTCTTAATTGCCAACCCCTAGTGGCCGGTTTTTAGGGGATATGGTTTCCCAATTATATTTTTTTTTTTTTTTATAAAATGTATTGTATAAATACTTGTAACAATTTGTAAGAAAAAGTGTAAGTAAATGTGTAGGAAAATGTATAAGTAAAGGTAAATGGTAGATTTTGGTACAAGTAAGTTTTAATAGATCAAAATAGAATGTAATGAGATAATAAAATTGTAAAAATACATTCCTTGTAAAATTTGAGTGATAAAATAATTATCGAGTAATTTTTAAGAAAAGTGTCGTAATAATATAACTTTAACGATTTATATACTAAATAAATCCAAAACACTAGTTAAACTCAAAATATAGTTTTATAACTAAATGTAAGTATAAAAATATGTCGGGATCATTTTGAAAGTGGATTAAATATTTAAAATAATAACTCACGCGATAACGTTAATTAAATATAAAAATTACGCGTTAAATGTGAAACGAAATGCCATGAATGAACTAATATGATGCATATATAATTTAAGAAATGACCGGAATTTGAGAATTGTGACATAACCAGGTCAAATGTATATCTTTAAAAAGTCTTTATTTTGCTTACTTACATATTCATGCTTACCAAATTACAAATTTTCACCATTCATCCAGTATGATCTAATGGTGATGATTAACCTAAGATTTAAAAGTTAAACCTAGGTACATATTTTTTTATTGTCTTTTTTTTTTATTCACATATTTTTTGTCTTTTTGTTTAATTCACGTTTTTTATTTTATTCATTTTTTTTAAATTCGCGTTTTGTCTATTTCGTGTTGTTTTCTTCCCTTTCATACGTTTTCGTCTGTTTTCATATATTTTCGTCCGTTTTCATACGTTTTCGTCCGTTTCTTAGGTTTCGCCGTTTTCATCGTTTTCATCCGTTTTCGTTCGTTTCATACGTTTTAGTCCGTTTTCATCGGTTTCTTTCGTTTTCGTCCGTTTCGGATGTGTTTTACGCTTTCATACTTTTTCGTCCGCTTTCATATGTATTCGTGTGTTTCATCCGTTTTTATCGTTTGATATTCTATGATATTTAGATATCACTTGTGATTTTCGAATATCACTTTCTCATATTATGAATATCACTTTGTGATATTCTCAATATTAGATGTGATTTTACGAATATCACTTGTAATTTTCATGCTACAAAACATTAGTTGAATATCACGAATATCATTTGTGATATTCGAAACATATGAAACGCCTAAAACGACCAAAAATATCTAAAATGGACGAAACGTATGAAAACGAATCAAAACGTAAGAAATGGACAAATGTGTATGATAACGGACGAAAACATATGAAATCGTAAAACACGTATGAAAACGTAAAACACGATGAAAACGTAAAACAAGTATGAAAACGGACGAAAATGGACGAAACGATAAATAACAAACGAAAAATTAAGAAAACGGACGAAAACGTATGAGAACGGACGAAACAAATGAAACGGACGAAAACATATGAAGTCAAAGAAAAAACGTGAATTAAAAAAACGAATAATGTGAATTAAAAATTAAAGTGAATTAAAAAGCGTGAATTAAAAAAAAGTAAATTAAAAAAAAAGACAAAAAGTGAATAAAAAGAAAGACAAAAGACGAAAAAAAACGTGAACTTGGGTTTATTTATTAAATCCCGAGAACGAACAAATGTAGTTGTCACGAGGTTTTAAGGCCCGCACTTTGATGTATGATGTTTAAATACAAAATTATTGAATTCCGTTCGCTCCACTACGGAGCGAATGATTAACTCAGAACGGATCGATAACCCCAATGACTATTTTCGTAATTTTTTTATTTTGTTATTGTCCTCACGTTAGCGTTTTGTTGCAAAGTTAGTGATGCAGGATCGAGATTGCAACGGGCCTATAACATGAAGGACCAATTACGTAAAATATGTGTTTGAGTATTATTTTTTAATATTAAAGATAATGGTCGTTACTTAACGATCGTTAGTCTGATTCACTTCACCGGATTTGGTGTATCTTTAGCTAAAAAAAAAAATCGTAAATGTACTTTAGGTAGGATCTACTTTCGTCCCGTATTAAATGTCCACTTTTGACTTTTTAAAGTCTTTCCTTTTATTTTGACCTTAAATATTTTTGTTTGTGTTATTTAATATTTGATGAAACTTATACCAATGAAAATATGTTTAAAGACAATTCATTCATATATTTTGCAACAAGTGTTCTATAATACAAACAAAAATATTTAAGGTCGAGTTGAAGCAGAATGACTTCAAAAGTCAAATGGACATTTAATATGAGACGGAGGAGTACATATTTGTAATTTCTTTTGAGGTTGCAAGCCTTGACTAGTTTTAGAGGGTTATGGGTTGCTTATCTCTACTACATTATAAAGCATTTGATACTTTCTTAAAATGAAAATCTTTAAATATATTAAGCCTACAAAGTTACTTATTATGAAATTGTGTCTTAAACACCTACATTTAATGTAACTAATAAAACACCCTCTACATGAAAATACAACTAATAAAACAAATGGTACAAATGATGAAAATTACTAACTAATTTAAACACCTACATTTAATGTAACTAACGAGGATTTCAACCCAGCTACTATGGGCCGAACAATTGTATACGATAGTATTTTATGTGTTGGAAAACCAAAAGGAGGAAGAAATAGCTTTGTGGGGATACCTTTGGCTCGACTTATAAATTGGAGGCTTGAAACAATACCGGATCTACATTTTTTATTGTTTTTGTCTAAAATTTTAAACAACTTGATCAAAATGGGTATGTTCTATTGTGAAGTCGCCACTAAAATGGAGCCAACTTTTGATTTTTGAGATTTGGTGAGAAGTGTAAGGTTATGAAGAGGAAAAAGCACATTGGGAGAGAAAAGGAAGAGCGGCTATCTTTAACTCGGTGTGTAATGTAAGAGCACTAAGTGTAAAGCAAGAGCGGTATACTTCCTTCACTTTCAACACATGAGGAAAAAGAATCCAAACTTCCGAGATCATTCAAATAGATGATGACACGTGTCTATTGTGGAATTTCCAAGCAAACAAAGATCATTCAAATAGATGATGACACGGTCTATTGTGGAATTTCAAGCAAACAATATTGAACAACGACACGGGGCTTGACTCATACATTCCAATTCTTCCAGTTCAAATTGCTTTGAAGCTTCATATATAAACATCTAAAACAATTAGACTTTTACCGATATAATGTATGTGAGATCAAAAAATAATAATAACACGTAGTGCTACACCATACAAAAAAAAACATCCTCATTCATCCAATATGTTAGGAATATGAAAATTCATGTGAAAGACTCGGTCACCCCGAGTAACGTCTAGCATAATTAGCTCGTGAGCAATAGTACTCCTCAGTCCTAAATAAGTGTCGGTTTGACTTTTCAAAGTCAATCGGATCAACTTCGACCATATCTATTTTGTGAGTGTTATATAATACTTGATGCAAAATATATGAATTGATTGGATTTTAAGTGTATTTTTCATTGATATAGTTTTTCATCATGTATTATATAACACAAGGAAAATATTTAAGGTCAAGTTGAACCGCTTGACTCGAAAAGTCAAACCGACACTTATTTAGGGACGGAGGAAAATAATAGTTTAGATATCGTATCATCCATGGAGTCGGTCGGGTCTTTACCCATGTTGCCCGCTCCGTAGCTCGTTAAGGCGTTTTGTAAGTACTATAAATACTCTTTCACTCAAGTGAAAGGTTAGAGCTTCTAATCTTTACTAACGGTGTATTCATCTCTTTAGTTTGGCCTTAATCGATGGACACATATTTTCAAAACAAAGCTCATACATTACTTCCACCGCGCTCCATGATCGACATAAATCCTTGGACCATATACCCTTCCACTTCGCTCAACTATTAATGGCTCGTCAGACACATCCCGTAATCTGGGAAGAAATGATATAAGGTGTTCATCCAACCTTCATCATGATCCATGGTCTTTCTCTTTCGGTCGTTTCCTCAGAATGCACCATATTGGTGATTCTTCATTTACTTGGTCGATTGTCTCTAGGGGCGCTTCTTCCCTCCTGCCTTACATCTTTTAAGAAATGGTCCAACTTCCCGTTCCAAGGCTATTTTCAATTGTTCCTTCGGATGATAGCAATCATTGGTGAGGTGGCCATTCTTACCATGATAATCACGAACTTGTCCAAATTTTCTCGCCTCGGTGTTCCTCTTAAGGGTGGTGGAGGAGGTAGTTTTAGTTGAAGTTCGGTTCCAGATCTCCTTGGGAGGTTTTGTGAGGAGGTTCAGTCTATAGGCAAAGTGTCATTCTTGTAGTTGTTTTTATGAAAATCATTATGAGGTGCTCCGTCCGATCTCATTGGGTGACATAGGGTTTATTGATTGCGGGACCGTGATCCGACCACGATCACCTTTTCGCTATCCGAGTAGTTTTGAATTAGCGATGATCGATCCGAGTTTGGGTTGGCGAGTATGACCTTCTGTATGTTTCCCTGGGAGCTCGTGGTATTGTATGCTTTTGGAATGTACAAAGTCATCCACTCTTATCATCATTTTCGTCATTGTTCTGGATCCTATCGAGAAACGTTTGCTAGCTCTAGACACTTGCTCTCGTTTATGAAGGAGGATATTTGCATAACCTCCTAAACGCTCGAGATGTAGGCGGCCTCGTCGGTCCACCTTTCCTTAAATTCAGGAGAGTCTCATTTGCTCTCGGACAATCTTCGTAATTTCCATTAGGTATTTCAAACACTTCCTTCGCAACACGAATCTTGTCAAAAGCTTCCCCTAATGTTTCCCAGTTGTCAATCTTGCTATTCTACACCGATCAAACAATCCTCTTGCTAAACCGTCCAATGTTTGCTTGGAACATCCAACACCAAACCGCACCGCCATCCCCGTGGTTAGCGACACATGAAAACCTAGTAATGTGATCATCTGGATCGGTCGAACCATCATATAGCTTTATATTAGTCGGCATTTCATGCTTTGGGCCCGCAAATTCTATGATTCTTTTGGTAAAGGGGCATCGAGGTGCATCTTTATAAGGCTTTTGCAAATCATCCTTATCGGCATGATGATCCTTTTTCGCACCTCGTTCCATAGTTATCTCTTTTGTGGTTCTTCCGATTCTTCTCCAAATCAATCCATATAGGTTTGAGAGGCACTTGCCCTTGGTGTTGCGCTTACTTATCGTGGTTTTCGGTGTGGTTATGTGGCTAAGTATTTGTTCTTCCGTGTTGGGTGGATTGTTATCATCTTTTCTCCCGCCTTCGGTAGGATTAATGGGTGTTTCATTGAAGGACTTGTCATTCTTCGACTTTGATTGACCGAATAACGGGTCCCACGGATGGCGCCCGGTTGTTGAAGTAAAAAGTGTCCTTACTTCAAACAAGCTTAAATCCTTCGCCTGGCCCTTCGGATCCGCATACAAAGGAAACACGCGTTAGCCTCGCCTTTAGGTTTTATCCCAAACCAAGTCCGACGTGAGAATAAGAATATGGTATATAAATGGTACTGTGTGTAAAAATAGGGTTTGGAAGAGTTGACCTTAATGCAGAACTTTCGACCCTTATATAGATGAGTCTTGTTTTACCCGAGGTCACGTGGGTGAAAGTGACATTTTCGGTGGGTCTTTGACTTTACTTTATCCGAATCAAGTCGGTGGTTCGATCAATATTCTTTTCCTTTTTTGCGTGATGACGCTATATGACCGTTATGCCGAAGTGTCTATGTTTATTCCTTCGGAAGGTATTAGATTGCTTCGGCTCACAGCTTGGTCCTGTCACTTGGTCTAGTTGATTTGCCTTAGTCTGTTCAAATGACCTTCTAGCCCTTCAGCTGGGTCACTTCGGACACACACGCTAACAGTGAGATATTTGTTTCTCCAAATAAAAAGTTGTATGAATTCAAGTCTCTCACCCCAGATTCGAAAGTGAGAATATTATATATATTGTTATTTTGTGATCGAATTTGCTTTTCTAAAACTAAAAAGATATTAATAAACCCTATGACGACGTATATGGTCCATCGGTCCAATAGCCTAAGGACTCGATCTTTCACCGAAAGGCGTTAGGCAGCGCTATTATCCGAAGGATTATTGACCGACAAGATCGCTGGCGTTTAAGCGCAAGCGACAATCGTCCCATTCTCCGGATGTCGAAAGGGCGCTTGAGAAGCGATGTCGAGATAGTGTCACCGACAAGATCAACGGCCCCATAGAATCGCGACAACCCCAGGACCAGATAGTGACATGAAGAAGTATAAATACGCATCATTAATTGGTAAAAGAGATCATTTTCTACACACATATATTTATACAATACCTTTCGGTTATCTCCTACTTACCATGGGGTCGGATCCCAGGATAAAACCCGGCATGAGACTAACGATGTTCTTTCATCTTAGCGGTGTCAAAAGACATCCACAAGACTGAAGGATATCTGAAAAACCTTACAAAAATATACTTCGACACCCTACAAGGGCGTATAACTTCAACAATTGACTAATTGAAGAATGATCGCAACTGCACTATCTTTTTTTCTTGTATTTTCTCATTTATTTATGCTAGAAAGTAACAAAATTTAAGAATTCCACTTGGACAGGTCCAAATCGTATTAAAACCGGGCCCCATCACATTCATCAATGAAAACAAATTACTGAAAGCAAAAGCTCATTTTCCAAACAAGAAGTAATTGTTGACCAGACCCAAACTTATTTTCCCATTAACCTGACCCGACCCGACCCACTCAAAACCTGCATTGACAACTTCTATAAATAAAATCCAAAACAAAACAACACCAACTTAAAAAAACACACCAAAATCATTAAACAAAACAACCTTAAAAAAAAAAGAACAAAAATGGAAACAATATGGCCGGAAAACCAAAACCAAAATTTTCAACTACCCGAAAGTCCACGTAAGCCAATGGAGTTTTTATCAAGGTCATGGAGTGCAGCTGCTCTACAAGTCTCTAAAACATTGCATTCTCCATTGTCTCCTTTGGTTCCTAAAAGTGGCTTGCCGGCTAATGACGGCGCCGCCATGGCTGAGATGAACCGGTTTTCTGGTGTTGAGGCGGCGGCTGATGATCATGGGAATAATTTGTTGGCGGGAAATACTTTTTCCTTTGCTTCGTCTGCTACTTCTCAGCTTGTGCTTGAACGGATCATGTCTCAGTCTGTGAGTCCCTTTTTTTTAAGTATTACTCCTACTAGTTTAATGTTTGTTTGTTTAGGCTTATATATTGGGCTTATAGCTTATTTGGTTTCCGGCTTAAGTTTTATAAGTTTATTTTATTTTTTTAAGGACTTTTCGGCTTATATAATCTTATCATATCATAATAAGCTTATATAAGCCGAAAATATCAAAATAAGGCTAAAAAAATGAGCTTACTAAATATTTGAAAACAATAGCACAATGTAGGCATGTTAAATTTTATTTTGTGTGTTGAAGAGAAAAATGTAAGACTCGTGTGATATAAATGCAACTGGCTAGCTAGGTTGTTCACGAAGAAAAGATGTGTTCCTTAATCTCATCGATATTTTCGTTTGATTTGATGATTATTCTTAACTTTAATTATGAAAAATTTGATACTATTTTTTTATTTTATTTTGTTTTTAGAAGTTATTTTAAGTAAAGTATCTTGTTACATAAAAATCAAATTTAGTTAAAGTAGATTTGTACATGTTTTTACAAATTTTAAGTTTTGTAACTTTAATGAACATGTTATATGTCTTGAAAGATATGAACCATTGTGATTATTTCTGTTTATTGCATGTTATTGGTGATATCAATGCAATGTTAGGAAGGTAAATAAATATAAATGTGATGAATGAATATGAAAACAGGATATATCGCCGTTAGCATCAGGGAGGCTGTCACATAGTAGTGGACCATTAAATGCATCGTTAATGGAGGATACAGACACTCCTCCAATCTCACCCTCCGATGACTACGAAGATGTTGTTAAGGTATAATATCCTTTTTTTCCTTCTTTTACGGGTGTTTTTTTACTTCATTTATTTATATATTTTATCACTCAAACTAACTATTTTACAAGTAGCTGAACTCAAAAGAGCTAGTGTCATGTGACACATGATTTATCTGTACAAGTATTGACCATATCATTTATGGGTAAAGAGAGGGTAAGGGTAAAAGACATGTATTAATTGGTCGTTAGATATTTGGTTACTCATAATTAAAATATGAGTTTATCTAACTTGTGTCTTATAGACACTAAAAAAACTCAGTGACCTATGAAAAAAGACTCAGAGACTCACACAAAAGTATACTTTTCTGTGAGTCCTTTAGTTGATATAATTAACGCACAAATTAGAAAAATCATTAAAAACATATAATGATGCAACTCAACTTATTTTACATGTATAAATCTTGTCAAATACTCAATCAAGAGTATCTCACAACTACAAAAGCACGCCCAAATGATATCCAATTATGATAAGCGTAATTGTATAGCAACCTACAATAATACATGACACATTTTCATATTTGCAATGGCAAGCCTTTAATTTTGGCATTCCTATAGAGTTATGGTTTATGAAAACGAAAAACAAAAGAAAAACAAAAGGCTAAAGGGAGGTGTGTACTAGTTTTAGCTCAAAAATAAAAAAGGGTGTATACTACTAGTATGATTTTAGGATTTGTTTGTTCATGGGTTTGCTTTAAGCTCGTTTTTCAAAGAGACCATAGTTGTTTGTATTACTTTTTCGCTTTTTGACTTAAAATCCCAAAGACGTAATACTGTTCTCTTGAAATAATTGTCACTTCTTTCGAATCTTAATTAAATAGCCATAAATCCAGTGAGAGTGGCGCCGTATGACGTCACCATATATCGTTTTAAGTTGACAAGACCCTTTGCTAGACTCTTTCTTTCTTTCTTTTGGCTTCATTTCAACTTTCAAATTTGTTCATTTAATGAAATTTGGTTTAGCGAGATTTAAACTTGATAACTCTGACTGTTTTTTACGGAGTAGTTGTTACAAATATGTCTTGTGTTGGTATACTTTATGTCGCGTTTATTGATATAAATCTCTAAACAAAAACTATGTTGTATATATACCAAAACCATTTAAATCTTCGTATAAACTTTTTGTTTAGTGTAAGTTACAGTAATGGACCAAATTAGAGGTGTTTTGCATGTTCTAGACCAATTTTTGAGACTAATTAAATATGAAGATTAGTTGGAGCATCTAGGATATAGGGATTGACGATAGTGTGATGTATGTAGTTTTTTCACGTAAAAGATAAAAAGAGTATTGTGCATAGTTCACTTAAAGAAGCAAAGAATCTGTTGTACTTTTCTTTAGACTTTGGATACTTCCCCAATAGAACTAGACATATTTTTGTATAAAAGTTTAATGCACAAGGTACAAAGCCATTTTAATCAGGAAAATAGTAAAGTTTTCTTCATCACTTAGAAAAAATCACTAGGTAACTTTTTTTTAACGTTTGCTCTTTTCATATCTTAGACAATGTGCAAAGAGTCTTTAATTTATCATTCAAATTTATTCAGTAAAGTGGTAAAGTTTTGATAACCTTCTTTTGATTATTAAATGAGAAAAATAAATGAAGATATTTCAAAAGATGTGAAAAGACATAGTGGTATATTAGACAACTGTGAAGGTCAAGTTTGGACTTTAAAGAGTGTTATTGTGTTTGTTTTCATTTACTTTTTAGGTTTTTACTTGCTCTATTATCATAAATGCAAATAATTTACTACATCTATTTCTGAATGATAGGATTACATCTAGGCCAACATTAAATTCCAGATGAAAAATAATAAACTGATTTTTAGACATTTCAAATAAATAAAATTTGTAGGGAAAATGTGCATGTTGCAATTTTCTTAGACATTCTTAAAGCCTTTAAGTACAATTTTTAAAAACTTTGGGACCAGAACTTATTGACTCTTAATCATTTTTCTAGTACTACTACTTTCTTTTTATGGGTTTTAACTTTGATTTGCAAGCAAGGCATGAGTTCACACCAAATGTATACAAAGCGACCACGAAAAAGTATATGAACCCGTAAAAGTGCAGACATGTGTCTTTTATGCGCCCTGCAGATTTTGACGTCGCTTTTGTCTTAACTCAAGGCCAAGACATGTTAAAAACCTTTTTTATTGATAAAATTTACAAATTCCAACACTTTTAAACCATCAAAGTGCTCTAGTGGTTAGTCAATTATGGAGTACTATTTTTACAAAAGTTATACGGGTCAAAGATCATTAAGTACACATTTAAAGGTGGTCAGTTCAGAAACGCTCAATTAGACAGGTTAACTTAAACAAGAAGACCTTTTTCATTTCTTTCATTTTTGTACAATACTAAAAAGAAATCAAATTATTTGAAATTTTTACCTACTTACTGATGGTCCCTTTTTTTTCTAACAAGTGTCAGCCTGAAGTCATGTTATTACAGTTGAAGTCTGTTTATGTACACTGTGGGTTCCTCCACTCAGTCTGCTGCTATTGTCCTCTTTCTGTTCAACACTTCTGCAAGTCATTGATGGGGTCCTTCACAACAGTCCAAAATGTGTTTTAAATGTCAATTTTTCTACTCTATCCTTCCCCTTTGAAAATACTACTGTAATGATATAGTTACAACCTTTTTACCAAACCTTCTAAAAACAATACTATAGTTACAGCTTCTTACCAGTCTTTAACTAGATAAGGTGACTTGCACACGTCATGAATAGGTGTGTCATAAATTGTAAATTTTGTTGTAAAAATTAAACTAAAGAAATGTGTAAATTTAGTTGGAGCTGTATTGAACAAATATTGGTATACTTGGTGTCACTTATTCCTAAATATGTGTATACGCAGCCTGGTTTAATACAAACCATGTGTTCTAGTTAAAACTCGGCTTATGCAACCAGCTCAAATGTAGGCTTGCTTCAAATGTACAGTTGGGTTTTGCAACGTTACATATTCAGAATCAATATATTATAGCACACGTACAGGAGCTGTTATAAACTTATAAGACTTGCTGCGCATATTGTTGACATGTGTATGAATAGCTAGAAGGTAACTTGATCACAACCCCTTAAATACATTGAGAAAATAGAAACATTAAATGAGCGATGTTGGTTTATATAAATGTATTTAAAAAAAGACATTTAAGTTTACAAAGTGAAAAAGTAGTTAGTTTGACTCCAATAGTCAACTGTATACAGTATACTGATGCCATGGCTTTGCATTGTATTGCAGTATCTTCGAGCAAACAACACACTACAACCCCTATTCGCCAATGCCCGTGGTGGTTATGGCGCAGGTGGCAGCAGCACACCAGCTGGCAAAACAGTTGGAAGGTGGTTAAAAGAGAGAAGGGAAAAGAAAAAAGAAGAGACAAGAGCCCACAATGCCCAACTCCATGCAGCGGTATCTGTTGCTGGTGTAGCAGCAGCTGTGGCTACCATCGCAGCTGCCACAGCAGCCGCATCAGCTTCCAGAAAAGACGAGCAAATGGCCAAAACAGACATGGCTGTTGCCTCAGCTGCCACCTTGGTTGCAGCCCAGTGTGTAGAGGCTGCAGAGGCCATGGGAGCTGAACGCGAACATCTCATTGCTGCTGTTAATTCTGCTGTTAACGTCAAGTCCCATGGCGATATACTAACTCTCACTGCTGCTGCTGCAACTGGTAAACTTTGTTTTTCTTCAATTTTTTTAAATTATTATATCGGCCACATGTACATTGAAACACCTGAAAGGTGAGTTTGTAATCTGGCTAATGCGGTAAGTATTCGTGTTTAATAGCTTTACGTGGAGCTGCGACTTTAAAGGCAAGGGCATTAAAAGAAGTATGGAATATAGCAGCAGTTATACCAGTTGATAGAGGAGTCAAAGTAAACAAAAACAATGGAAAGAGCAGTGGTTACCGCGAGGATCTTCTCCCTGAAGAAAACTTTCTTGGAATGTGTAACCAAGAACTTCTTGCTCGAGGTAGCGAGCTTCTCAAACGCACCCGTAATGGTACATATCAGACTTTATTCTCATTTAACATCTTCCACTCACAAATATTCAAAATAAATTTAACAATGGGGTCTCAATGTAGGTGATCTACACTGGAAGATTGTATCTGTTTATATCCACCGGACGGGTGAAGTGATGCTAAAGATGAAAAGCAAACATGTTGGCTCTACAATCACGAAAAAGAAGAAAAGTAAGTGGTTTAGTTACACCTAACTTGATGTGTCAATAAGTCAGATTTGGTTTGCATCTATTAACTACTTGAATATTTCAGATGTCGTTTTGGAGGTTATAAAAATATCCAGGCTTGGCCAGGAGGCATCTGTTTGATGGCGGTGAGCAAAGGCGGTACTTTGGACTAAGGACAAGTATTCGTGGAGTGGTGGAGTTTGAGTGTCGGAGTCAAAGAGAATATGATATGTGGACTCAGGGTGTGTCAAGACTTTTGTCGATTGTTGCTGAAAAGAAGCTTGCTCGACTACCATAAGGCTTTTAGAGAATGCTTTATAATTTTGGTGGGATTAGTACTGTAAAGGACAGTGGGTGTTCTGGTTTAGTCGTATCACGGGGTTAGAAGGTTTATAATTATAGTTATAGGCGTGTGTTAAGAATTTTAATGGTATAAGTTTGGTTGGTATTAGTAGTTATTGTGAATTGTTACATTTTCATCAGCTATTAATCCTTTTAAGCCTTCCTTTCTGCGTCTCCTTAAATTTTCGTATTCATGTATGATTGCGCCATTCATAACCTTCGCACAGGTCTTAATATTTATTTTTTTGTGCTTTTGACTAAGCTAATTTTGCATAACGAATCGTAAACAATAATAAGTTCAGTTGGCCAGTAAAATAAATCATCTGTAAGCTAAAATATAAGAGATTATGCATCTCAAACAGCGAGTTTAAATCCAAGTTCTAATCATGATTTGGTATTTCATATACTCTACCAATAAAACAAGATTCATAAAATTCACAAATGTAAAGAATAAGAAAGTTCACAAAAGAATATGCCATCTTTGAAAGTTACAAGCAGCATTGAAGTCTATTCAAACTTCCAAGGATACTGAAATGTTCACACCAAATTCTATTGAAAATACAAATCATGTACGTCTAAGCGGACAACAGTAACCATTATCCGTCTAATTGTCAACGGCTCTCAATATGGTAAGCAAATTGATGAAAAGATTGATAATATCCAGGTACAGCGCCACAGCAGCCCAGATGTACTCATCATATGTGTAGCGTTTGATAATATTATCCGTGTCATACACAATATAGCCACAAAACACTATAGCAGAAAGACCGGCATATATCATCACTGACATCTTCCCCAAAGGAAAAAATATCTACAATAATATTAAAGCAAGCATATTAGCACCCAAAGCATGCATATAAACATAATATGCGTGTTACACGTCCATGTATACGACAAACATTTAGGGCAGAAATTAAAATACCTGGATGAAGGAGAAGACGATAAGCACCATAAGAGCACCAAATAAGAATGGACCCAAGAAATTGAAATCATAACCTCTCTTTGCCGCCCAAAATGTGAATAAAGTGAGACTCACAACCACCACTGCTGTTAGAATAACAGCTTCCAGAATGACCTTCCCTGCAATAGTTTACACAGGATTATGCAATTTGTTTTAAAGGTACTTGTAATCCAAAAGGCAGCATTGAATAAATGATTAATAAGTACCCTTCCTACCATTTCAGAAGATATTTGCCTACCAAAAGTTATAGTTACAAACATGTGGTCCATTTCTATAAACTGTTAACACGTATAAAATAATTGAGTAGTTTTATGGTCATGAACGGGTATCATCACTTATAGTCCAATACAGCATATAGGAATCATATGAATGTCGTTAGCTATAAGTTGACTTCATATAATGATGATATTTATAGATATATGTATCTAACCATTGAAGAAGTGATTTTCACTAGAAATAAGGAACTCTTTGCTATCAACAAATATACCTAGCCCTCGAGAGAACAGAAATTATAACAATTTACTCTAACTACAACAACAACAAACTAAAACAACAAATACCAAGGGGCTCAATGGCTTTAAACCAACTCCACAATACGAATTTAAATATCCATTTCAGTAAAATCTAGCGTAATAAAACTCAGCGATGGCCATATTTCCCATCAGTCTGCACATTTTTTAATGCAATCTAATTTTTTAATCCCGTCTTCAATAATCATTAGAAACTATACATCATTCAAGTCTCCACTTTCAATACCAAATTGTAGTTTGGAATCAAAACTCACGTTAGCAATAACTACTAATAACTAACAAAAACTTTCTCCAAAACAGGATCAGTTTTACCTTAACCATATGGCAAGTGATCGAAAATAAAAACGCTGAATAAACCTATCTATTATAACTAGCATATTTCAATCTTCCTACAAAACTAGTCCAAGCTTACAATTATCAGTTACTTGCATATATTTAATTTCGCAACTCAGTAATGGCCGTTTTCCCTATCTGCTTACACCTTTTTTAGTTCCAACGCAATGGCTAAATCCCGTATTCACTGACTATAAGAACACTACATATGATAAGTTGATAACAAATCTCCTCCTTCAATACCAATATGCAATTTGGGATCGATCAAAAATCGCATTAGCAATAACTACCATATATGAATATGACATTTCTACAAAACATGAACATTTTCCTGTCAAGTAATTGAAATAAAAGTCGTTGAACATAAGTACAAATTATAACTAACAGGATACCCTCGGTAAGTAACCCCGATAATAACCTTCCCCAATTTTACCCATATACTCGGCATGTACTTTAAATAATTAAATCTACAGTTATGCCTCTATAAACTAGTTCAAAGTGACAATTATCAATCACTTTAAATATTGTAATTAAACATGATCAAATTAGTATTCGCTAGCTAGATCAAATCTGAAACACATAAGGGGTGTCTAGGATTGCTTTCTTATCTACATTTGCATAACTATAGGTAGTTCAGGAAATAGTGTTTAAATTTGCTTACTTTCTAACAAATGCAATAACACTCGAAAAACAATAATTTGTTACAGAATTTTCATTCAAATTCATTTATAAAAGGTTTAGGTCAAGTATTATAGTAACTTACCACTCGTGAATGCACAAGTCATGCCAACAGCAAACGCCAAAGCAACCGTAAATATCGCAAGCAACACATAATTAACCGGATGCCGTTGATAATAACATGATAACGGACACAAAGCTACACAATCAAAACAACAAAAACTCGTCAACACAAAAATACAAAAAAACAACAATTAAGTAGGTGTTTGAGATTGCTTATTTTTAAGCAGAAAAAACAGTTTTTATAGCCAAATAGTTACTTTTAAGCAGATAGGGTTAATATACAAATATGTTACTACTAAACTTTCAAAAAAAATGCGCCTAAGGTAATGACATTTTGGGGTCACTAAACTATAAAAATATACGTAAACATCACTGAATCTGTAAAAACACGACATTTATGTTACTTAACTATAAAAAAATATGCGTTCAGTAACCCTGAAAATACGGAAAGTAATCTAAATTACAAGTTCAGTAACCCAAATGAAGAAAATTAAAGTTCGTTGCCTTAGACGCACTTTTAAAAAATTTCGTAACATATTTGTATATTAACCCAAGCAGGTAAGTAACTTATTTCATATTACTTATTTTAAATATACTAAATTTAACCTAAAATCTTTAATAAATAATTTGATTGAAAACTTCTATCTAGGCTATAATTTTAAAACTTCTATCTAGGCTATAATTTTTTTATATAATAAGCAAAACCAAACACCAACTGAATCAATCAAACAAACTTTATATAAATAAACACACATACTGATAAACGGAGTGATAATGATGATAATATAACAAGCAAATCCTCCTCTAGTAGTAGTTAAAAAAGTAACAATCGGATGATACGACACCACAAAAGCACCAACGATGACGGTGAGGATGAGCTGTATGGCAACGATTGAGTATATTTTACGGATGAATGACCACCGCAGGTCCGGTGACTCCGTCATGGCTGGGTAGAGTGGCACCGTGGAGCCGGATTCGATGTCATCGCTTTTCGGGAAGGTTCGAGTAAACATGGCGTTTGAATCAATGTGTGTGTTTGGTTTTTGGGGATGGAGACTATAAAATGGGGTTAGGTGCGTTGACGTGAGTAAGGGTGCGTTTGTTTTAAAAAAAAAAAAAAGGCCCTCTGCAATTTTTATCATGATACGGTAAGAGTTAATATCTTATTTCATTTATCTTCAAATTAACACCTTCAACTCATTCATCTTCAAACCCTTCGACTCATTCATTTTCAAATTATGCAAAGCTAAGTTTTAAATTATTTGAAATTGGTTCAGTTAAATAATTGTTATTTCATTATTGTTTTATATTTTATTTTAAGACGATTTATGTAATAGTTTTATTATATTAAATTTTGGATATGTATTAAGATAATTTATTTAATGATTTATAATTGTGTTAAATCTTTGATAAAAATGTTTTGTTTGAGTTTCACTATCTACTTATTAATCGTCTTGCGATAGTTTAATATATACTTAAAAAGGAAAATTAAAACCATTCGTAATATTATAAAAACAAACAATACTTTTCATTCGATTCATACATTATAATACCTCTTCTTAAGTAAGATGTGTAAGTCAGATTCAAATGCGAAACATCTTAATCAAACAAACACACCCTAAGTTTCTTATTTTCTTAGAGCAAGAAGTATCGTAACCTTGTCACGTAGCGCGGCATCAGCACCTTTTACTAACTAAAAAAAAACCCTTATCATAACTTAACCTTAACTCACTTTAACTCAAATATTTTCAAATTCAACCCCTAAACTAAAACTAATACTTCATTTATTAAAAAAAAACATGACATTAATTCTTAAACATATTACAATACAAAAAAAAATACAAAAAAATACAACGAAAACAAAATACGAAATAAAAAAAACACAACACAAAGCAAACTACAATATACAGAAAATTATGAAAATATAATTAAATCTAGTGACGAGGTTGCAAGTTATATTTTTTGATGATTCGGTCCTTTTCTTCATTGATCCAAGCCACAAAGTTTGGATCCTTTCCGTCACTGTCAATCATCAAAAATTTCATCTCTTTCAACCTTGTTATCGTTTCATTTTTTACTTGGGCCGCCCGATACGCCGCTTGGACGGTTTTTCGTTTTATACGATACTCGGTTTGTCATAGTCTCTCTGAATTGGCTTGACGAGCTCGTTCCTCCGATGCTCGCTCCTCCGGTACTTGTCGTGCTCTCAGATCTAGCTTTCTTCAAAGCACACTTTTTGCCCATGGGACGTGGTTGTTCATCATGACCAAACAAAGCCTCGTTTGTTTGGCTTGGGACATCGCCGATTAAATCAACCGGATCCGGCGCGTCCCATTTCTTATGACCACGCAAAACCTCCCAAGCCTCCTCGTTTGCAAACGACGTGGTTTTGTGCTCGTCACGATACATTTGTTTCGCCCATTTAAGGACATCCATATCACTTTCCCCACTTCTTTGTTCCCGTTGCGCACGTTTGTAATACGCGTTGAACTTTGTGCAATCACGGTTCAACGTTTTCCACTTTCTTGTTATCAGATCCTTGTTGCGTGGTTGATAATTGAGTCTATTGAACTCATTTTTGACCTGCTGCCAAAACGTATCACGATCTTGTGCACTCCCGAGAAGCGGATCCTCCGTAGCGACTACATAACAAGTGGCAAGAAATTCTTCCTCTTTTGGTTGCCAACGTGCAGGGACGAATTTGGGAATTTCTTCATCCTCATCGATTGGTTTGGGGTCTTTGAATTTTTTGGACTTTCGTTTACCATGACTTTTAGGCTTTGCAGGAGACGTGAGTGTTTCGGGAACCTCATGTGTTTCAGTTTGTGAATGTTGTGAATGTTGTGAGAATTGTAGATTTTGAAAATTGGTGTTTAGTGTGTTTTGTTGGCCTTGTTCCCAAAATAGAAATCGTTGATGTTGTAGGTAAAGTTCTTGGCTCGACAAGCCTAGTGGGTTAGGAAAAGATAAATTGGGTGATGATGAACCCGCGTTTGGGTTTGAAGATGAACCCGGGTTTGAGGTATTCCACCCACCGAGAAGATTCATGAATGAATTGAAAAAAATGGTGTGTAAATTATGTATTTATAGTGGTGAGAAAATGATTTTTTAAAGAAAGTAGCCGTTTAAATCGGGGAGGGGCTAAAGTGATTTTTTTAAAACCCAACAGATACATTAGCCATTAGAGGGTGTTAATGTTTTTTTTTTAAAAAATATAACACCTTAACGCAATGTTAAGGGGTTAACGCCGCTTGACGCAAAGACACCGCATGATTAACGCGCCTTAACGCTGCAACGTTAAGGCTTAACGCCCTTGTGGATGTTAACATACCCATTACTCTAAGGATGGTAAATGATCAAAAAAAGTACATTTTCATAGTTTTTTAAGATTGCGAATAAATTTTTTTTTGTTTTTAAGTACTCTCTGTGTCTCAAAATTATTGTCATGAGACAATCACAAAATTTAATAAAAGTAGGACCACTACAATTTTGAACCACTCATATAGAATATTCTCTATCTAAATTCTTTTTCTATTACTAAAAATGAAAAGCGGATAATTTTTTGAGACATCCCAAAAAGAAAATATGGACTACTGATTTAAGACGGAAGGAGTACAATTTTTTTTTTGTTTTTTACTTGTTGATACTGAAAACCTAGGGGCTAAAGTGATTTTTTTAAAACCCAACAGATACATTAGCCATTAGAGGGTGTTAATGTTTTTTTTATAAAAAATATAACACCTTAACGCAACGTAAGGGTTAACGCCGCGTCGTTAATTGCTTATATGCATACACCGTCACGAGTCTAACGCATATATAACGCCGCGTTAAGGCTTAATGCCCTTGTGGATGTTAACATACCCTTTACTCTAAGGGTGGTAATTTTCATAGTATTTTAAGGTTGTGAAGAATTTTTTTTTGTTTTTAAGTACTCTCTTTGTCTCAAAATTATTGTCATGAGACAATCACAAAATTTAATAAAAGTAGGATCACTACAATTTTGAACCACTCATATAGAATATTCTCTCTCTAAATTCTTTTTCTATTACTAAAAATGAAAAGCGGATAATTTTTTGAGACATCCCAAAAAGAAAATATGGACTACTGATTTAAGACGGAAGGAGTACATTTTTTTTTTACTTGTTGGTACTGAAAACTTGTGATGACCATTTTGTCCTGTGAATTTGCAAGAATTACATCCGCCGTCCTTAGAGTAAATTACATAAATGATACCTGTGGATTAGCAAAATACCATAAAACTAGAAAATTTTTCTCTATGTGTTTTTCTAAATGGCTATCTTATCTATGGAAAAGCAAAAAACATGTAACACTTTATATTTCCTAAAGTGAAGCAGAGTAGAGGTCTATGGCCTCTGCTTCTTGTGAAATAATATGGATTCAAATTTTTTTAAAGATCTAAAGGTTAATATTTGTCTTCCTATTACCCATCACTATGACAACAAGTCTGCTATTCAGCTAGCTAATAACCTCGTTTTCCGTGAGAGATCTAAGCACTTTGAAATAAACGTTCATTTCATCAGAGAAAAAATTGCAACTAGGATTATTAGAACTCAAAAAATTGGGTCCATTGATCAAGTTGCAAACATTCTCGCCAAGCACCCCCTGGTTTATATTTTCCAATCTCTTTCTGAAAAGTTTGGCATGTTTAACTAATTCAATAATCAGATTAAGGGGGATGTTGGAATAAGAACTTATAATCTGATTATTGCCTTGCTTATTCTTGTGCTTATCTTGTGTTGAGTTTATTTCAAAGGCCTATTTGTAATTCTTGGATTCTTGATGGTGGCTAGAAGTCTTGTGGTCTATTTGTGAAGGTCACTTCATGCAGGACTGAAGTGCTCATTTTAGTTATATATATGTATCTTCCCCTCACGGGTTTTAGACACATAATTATCACAAAACAAAACACCCGACTCCCTCTCCTTTTCAGTCACTAGTTAAGTATGATCTTTTAATCAGTTCCGAGGCTTGTAACTTTTATATTTCGTTAGTTAGATCATTATCTCACAAACTCAATCTTTTGTGTACTTTCTTTATAATCCATCAATAAACTTTCGGTTGGATTTAATCCGGCCGACTATTGTTCTTCATTAATGTGTCTACGCACTTAATTAATATCATCTCACAATTTCCAAGCTATGATCTCTCCATTCAAACAGACCCAAAATTGAAAAAGATGATACAATTAAATACTCCATGACAATCACATCGTTCCACTTTCGATCACTATCTCGATCAAGTTACATTCATGATTTTTTTGGTTTATTTTTTGGGTCCTGCTATGCAGGCACCCCCTACATGGGGTGTTTGCAATTTTGTATTGTTTTCCCAATCATTGGGGAGGTGATGGGGGTGTTTTTTCTCGACTTCCGTGCCAAAAACATAAAAGATGGGTGCTGCTTGGGCTGCTGTGGCAGCAAAGTTAGTATTATTTTTAGTTTTACAACCTTTTTAAAAAGTTTTACAACTTTTTTGTTAGTTTTACAACATTTCTTTTACAAGTTTTTTACAAGTGTTTTTACAAAGTTTTATAACTTTTTACAAGTTTTTTTTTTTTTTTTTTTTTTTTTTTTTTTTTTTACAACTATTAGTTTCGGTTTTATAACTTAAAAAAGTAGTCGAAAATTTTGAGGCTCAGATTCGAAGGTTGCAAAGTGAGATTTTATCTCACTTTACCGTCCGTTCGGTTTCGGTTATCACCATCGCCTCGGAAAATTTTAAGGCTCAAAAATCATCATCGCCTCGGAAAATTTTAAGGCTCAAACTCGAAGGTTGCAAAGTGAGATTTGATCTCACTTTACCGTCCATTTGGTTTCGGTTATCATCATCGCCTCGGAAAATTTTAAGTCACAACTGCACAAAGTCACAAGTTCACAGGAACTACACAAAGTCACAAGTCCAAAACTGCACAAGTCTCACAAGTCTCAAACTGCACAAGTCTCACAAGTCTCAAACTGCACAAGTCTCACAAGTCTCAAACTGCACAAGTCACAAGTATTCAGGACACAAGCCTCACAAGTTCAACAATATTCACGTTTACACGTTTTCAACATGAATGTGGTAAGTAGGATTCCAAAACTGCAAAAGTTCACAAGAAAGTAACTAAGATTCTCAAAGGGGAGCTGCTATGCAGGCACTTCAGGCTTATAATGCCACAAGAAAGAAACAACACCACAACACCAACAGCACCAACAACACCAACAAGAAAGCAACAACACAAACAAATTACTAAAAAACTAAGCACCAACAAGAAAGCAAAAACCAACAACACCAACATCACCAACAAGAAAGCAGACAACACAAGTGGTCCACCACAACAAGCAACAGCACCACAAGCAACATCACCAGCAAGCAACAACAACAACAACAAGCAACAACACCATAAACAACCATGTCTAGTTCACCATTTGACACACAAGAGGTAAGGCTGAGATTATTAGCTCTTTATGAGATATAAACAATCATGTTGGTCGTGAAATATGAATGTTGCAAAGGAGATATAAACTCACTTTACCGTCATTCATATTTGCCATGCTAAAACTCTTAAGATTTTTTTATTTTATAAAATCATCATTGCCTTTTTTTAAAACCTATTTGTTCATTTAAAGTTGCAAAGTAAGATAAAGCTGCTCACTTTACCATCCAAGAATGAAACCGCATAGGCACCCCAACCCGGTTTCAATGAAACATCACCACAAGAAATAATCGGTGACTCATTAGAGTATCACCGCAAAACATCACCACAAAGTCTAATAAGCAACGAAACCAAACGGTTTTAGATGTAACAAGTTTTAGATCTAACTAGTTTTAGATATAACAAGTTTTAAACCAACCAGATACCAAACGGGTTTTAGATACCAAATGTGTTTTAAACCCCAACAAGCTTTTAGATATAACAAGTTTTAGATACCACGACAGAAATATTTTAAACCAACCTCATATTTTTTTCAAGATCAAAAAATATTCAAGATCTAAAAACTTGTTAGATCTAAAAACTTAAACAACGAAACAGATACCACCAAAACAGATACCACCATAGAAATATTTTAAATCTAACAAGTTTGTAGATCTAACAAGTTTTTAGATATAACAAGTTTTTAGATACCACCACAGAAATATTTTAAACCAACCTCATATTTTTTTCAAGATCAAAAAAATATTCAATATCTAAAAGCTTGTTAGATCTAAAAACTTAAACAACGAAACAGATACCACCAAAACAAATACCACCACAACATCACCACATCTCTCTAAAATTTTTATATGCAACAAACGATCTAACAAGTTTTATACTTGTTAGATCTCAAGTTTTTAGATCTAAAATGTTTTTAGATAATCAACGAAAACCAAACATGTTTTTAAACCAACCTCATATTTTTTTCAAGATCAAAAAAATATTCAAGATCTAAAAACTTAAACAACGAAACATATACCACCACAACATCACCACATCTCTCTAAAATTTTTATATGAAACCAACGATCTAACAAGTTTTATACTTGTTAGATCTCAAGTTTTTAGATCTAAAATATTTAGATCTAAAATCTTTAGAGAGAGAGAGAGAGAAACATGTGAGAGAGAGTGAAATAACTTTTGCCAGAAGTGAGATGAGAGACAGAGTATTATCAACTCAGAGAGAGAGAGAAACAAAACCATGTGCGCACACAGATAAGAAAACCACAAGAAACGAACGCGTAAACACATCCAAAACCACACACGTAACCACACACACTATATAACTTTTTTTTAAATAAAAGTATTATAAATAAAAGTAATATAAATAAAATTTTGTATTAGTTTTTTAAAATAAAAGTATTATAAATAAAATTTTGTATTAGTTTTATAAAATAAAAGTTGTATTAGTTTTTTAAAATTTGTATTAGTTTTTTAAAAATAAAAGTTGTATTAGTTTTTTAAAAGTTGCATTAGTTTTTTAAAAGTATTATAACAAAAGTTGTATTTTTAAAAGTATTAGTTTTTTTAAAGTTGTATTAGTTTTTTAAAAGTATTAGTTTTTTAAGTTTTATAAAAGTTTTACAAATGTTTTATTAAAAGTTGTATTTTTAAAAGTTTATTAAAAGTTGTATTTATTATTTTTAGGTGTTCCGTGATGAAGTTGTTTTAAGCGATTGGGTGCAATCTCTTCTTTCAATCGAGCGGTTTTCTTATTGTTAAAGGAAGAACTAAAACAGATAGGGCTATAAGTACTCAATCGAATTTAAGTGTTCTAGACATGGGGCGCTCTACAAGTGAAGGTTTAGAAGATGAACTTCAACGCAGGTGATGTACCGCTAAAATTAATTGCCCATTCAGACTTGGCGAAATATATAAAAGGTCTAACTGTGCGGCTAAAACTAGTGGTTAGATCTTGAGGGTCAAGTGTCTAAGGCATAATCATGATTTTGTAGACTCGTTCCATGGTTTTTCACAGGCCATGCGATTAAAAGAAAGTGAGTTAGTTTTGGTGAAGCAATTGACAAAACATCAAATAGCACCACGAATTATACTTTCTTCACTAAAAGAGAGCGATCCGGATAACGTGTCTAGCATTAAAACAATATATAATGCACAAAACAAGATACGCGACGTCATTCGTGGTGATTTGACTCCGATACAACTCCTTTTAGTACATTTGAGGCGTAAAGGTTATACCTACTACCCCAGGGTAAATGACCACACTAATGAGCTTGAAGAAATATTTTTTGTTCACCCGACGTCATATGCCCTGTGGACAACATTCCGAAATCATGTCGATGGACTCCACATACAACACCACGTTGTTTAAACCGCCATTCTTTACAATTGTTGGAGTTACTTCAACAAATGTAACATTCTCAATGGCGTTTAGTTTTTGAACGTGAAAAGAGCCAAATTTCAAATGGGTGTTGGAATGTGTTAAGTTGGTGATAGAAGAACAATATTACCCGCGGGTTATCGTCACCGACGGAAATTTAGCGTTGCTTGGGGCATGCATAGCAGAATTCCCAAACGCTAACAGATTACTTTGTCGATGGCATATCAATCAAAATATGCTCAAGCATTGCAGACACAAATTCGCTACGGAAGAGGAGTATGAGTCCGTTAGATGGACATGGGATTTGATGGTTAAAGCTCCGACCGAAGATGTGTTCACGCACTATTATCATCACATACAAGATTTATTGGTCCAAAAACAGGGTACTTACCCATTAATACATTTTTGTTTATTATTTAATAAATAACTACTCGAATTGTTTTCTCACTTTATTAATTCATTATTTTCTCGGATGTTTTAGGGTATTTTAATAATCGGTCAGAAACATTACGACCGCATGTTTGTGTCGTACATTACCGATCAATATCGCATTTTCGGCAGACAACAACATGTAGAGTTGAGGGTCAACACGCGTTGTTGAAGTTATACTGGGCTCCACACGGTCCAGGCTTAGACACGTTGTTGTGTTCGGTCGACAAGATTATAGGCTGCGCAAGCCGCGATCGAGACTCTTTGAATACAAGCAAAATCAAGAAACGCGATTCGTGTAAGAGCACACTATCTAACGAATTGTGGTATAATGTTTCAAGAGATGCTTTACTACTCATACTCGCAGAAAGTAAACAAGATGTGGACCCACATGAATGTGGTCATCAGTTGTGGTTAGTTTATGGTTTACCAGTTGATCACGCATGTCAGTCGAGTGGAATACTCTATGAGCTTATAGATGACGTTAATAATCTTCATGTGGAGTAGGTTTCGTTGTAATAGTAGTAACATTTGTATTTGTACTTGTTTAATGTTTTAATGTCTATTGTTTTATTGTTATTGTTTAATTAAATGCAAACAAATACACAATTAAAAAAACATAACGTAAAAAACTACACAAATAAATATACTCTACATATAAAAACACTACACAAATAAATACATTATACATATTAAAACACTACACAATTTAAACAAATAAATAAACTACACAAATTAACTCTACACAATTAAATACAAAAAAAAAAAAAAAGTAGCAAATGATTGGGTCGTGGGCCCCACCTTATGGGGTGCATGGGAAGTGGATTATGGGGTGCTTGTGTAGACTCCCCCTATTTTTTATAGGTCCTCCTATGCAGGCACCCCATGGTAGGGGGTGCTGCATATTTTGAGGTGTTTGCTGTCTCAATGATTGGTACCAATCAGTGGGGTCTCGATTTCCGTGCCAAAATATACAACCACAACACCACCTTCCAATTTTGGGGTGTTTTTTTTACAAGTTTTTGTTTTACAAGTTTTTTTTATAAATATGTGGTGATAGCTTTTGTATTACAAGTTTTTTTACAAAGTTTTATAAATTTTTTTACAACTTTTATAACTTTCAGTTTTAGAACTAGTTTTTATAACTTTTTTTACAAGTTTTCTGACTTTCAGTTTTAGAACTTAAAAAAAAAAAACGTAGTCGGAAAATTTTTGAGGCTCAAATTCGAAGGTTGCAAAGTGAGATATGTATCTCACTTTGCCGTCCATTCGGTTTCATCATTGCCTCGGAAAGTTTTAAGGCTAAAAAATCATCATCGCTTCGGAAAATTTTTGAGGCTCAGATTCGAAGGTTGCAAAGTGAGATTTTTATCTCACTTTGCCTTCCATTCAGTTTTCATCATTGCCTCGGAAAGTTTTAAGGCTCAAAAATCATCATCGCCTCGGAAAATTTTAAGTCACAACTGCACAAAGTCACCAGTTCACAGGAACTGCACAAAACTGCACAAGTCTCACAAAACTGCACAAGCCTCACAACTGCACAAGTCTCACAAGTCTCAAACTGCACAAAGTCTCACAAGTCTCAAACTGCACAAGCACAAGACTCACCAGTTCACAGGTTTCACAAGTTACACGTTTTCAACATGAATGTGGTAAGTAGGATTCCAAAACTACAAAAGTTTACAAGAATGTACTAAGATTCTCCTCAAAGGCAAAGCCTACACAAGTACCCCATATAATGTCAGGCGAAAGCAACAACACCACAACATAATCCACTTCCCAATCAAGAAGAAAGCAACAACCAACAACCAACAACACCAACAAGTGGTCCAGAACAACAACAAACAACAACTAGCAAGAACTAAAAGAGGACCACAAGTGTCACAGTCCACGACAACAAGCAACAACTGCACAAGCAACAACACCACAGTCCACCATGTCTAGTTCACCATTTAACACACAAGAGATAAACTTATCGAATAAGCTCGATTATTAGCTTTTAGCACATGTTGGTACAAATTCGGTTTGCCATGCCAAAACTCTTTAAGTTAAAAAAAAAAAAAAATCATCATTGCCTTTTTTAGCTCAAGTTTATTTCATTGAAGTTGCAAAGTGACCTAAAATGACCACTTTACCATCCAAGAATGAAATGTTTTTAGAGCAAAACACTAAGTTTTTTCATTAAAGTTGCAAAGTGAATTAAAATGATCACTTTACCATCCAAGAATGAATCGCATTACCATGGCTAGGATTATACGAGTGCTTAGCGTAAGGGTCATGCTATGCGAGCACCACAAACACCGCAAAACATAACGAAATGATAATCAAACATTTTTTTAAACCAACCTCATCAGTTTTAAAGATCATAGCCAGTTTTCAAGATCTAACAAGTTTTATACTTGTTAGATAAAGTTTTTAGATTTAAAATCTTTTTAGATAATCAAATAAAAGTAAACTTTTTTTTAACCAACCTTAAATTTTTTTCAAAAACACCTTCAGTTTCAAGATCTAAAAAGATTTTAGATCTAAAAGCTTTAACAACGAAACATATACCACACACGAAACCACCACAACATCACCACCATAACATCACTACCACAATATCATCATCAGATTCAAGATCTAACAAGTTTTACACTTGTTAGATCAAAATTTTAGATCTAAAATCTTTTTAAGATAATCAAATAAAGTAAACCTTTTTTTTAACCAACCTCAAGATTTTTTCAAAAACACCTTCAGTTTCAAGATCTAAAAAGATTTCAGATCTAAAAACTTTAACAACGAAATAGATACCACACACGAAACCACCACAGCATCACCACCATAACATCACTAACACCATATCATCATCAGATTCAAGATCTAACAAGTTTTACACTTGTTAGATCAAAATTTTATATCTAAAATCTTTTAAGATAATCAAATAAAGTAAATGTTTTTTTAACCAACCTCAAGATTTTTTCAAAAACACCTTCAGTTTCAAGATCTAAAAAGATTTCAGATCTAAAAACTTTAACAACGAAACAGATACCACACACGAAACCACCACAACATCACCACCATAACATCACTAACACCATATCATCATCAGATTCAAGATCTAACAAGTTTTACACTTGTTAGATCAAAATTTTAGATCTAAAATCTTTAGATCTAAATTTTTTAGAGAGAGAGAGTGGTAACACCAACAGGTGAGAGAGAGAGAGAGTTTTGCCAGAAGTGAGAGACAAAACCAGAGAATATCAACAGGCTCAGACAGAGAAACCATGTGCGCACACACGGTTTCTAAAGAAAACGCATAAACACAACGAGAACCACACACGTATACATATCAATAAAAACACACACCTCTTTTGTTTTTATTTATAAAAAAAAAGTTAAAAAAACGTTTTTTTTAAAGTATTTATAAGAAAACGTTTTTTTAAAAGTATTTATAAGAAAATGTATTTATAAAAAAAGTTAATAAAAGTATTTATAAAAACATGTATTTATAAAAAGTTAATAAAAAGTATTTATAAAAGTTTGTAAAAAATGTATTTATAAAAAGTTAATAAAAGTATTTATAAAAGTTTGTAAAAAAAATGTATTTATAAAAAAAGTTAATAAAAAGTATTTATAAAAGCTTGTAAAAAAATTTAATAAAAAGTATTTATAAAAGTTTGTAAAAAAATTTGTATTTATAAAAGTATTTATAAAAGTTTGTACAAGGTTGTATTTTTTATCAAAGTTTTTAAAAAGTTTTTTATAAAAGTTGTTGTGTTTTTTATTTTTTAGGTGTTCGGTAATGAAGTTGCTTTAACTGATTGGGTGCAATCTACTGCTGAATCGATTGGTTTTGTTATTGTTAAAGGAAGAACTAAAACAGATAGGGCTATAAGTACTCTCTCAATTTTGTGTTCTAGACATGGGACGTATGCGTGAAGGTTTAGAAGATGAACTTGAAGCGGCAGACTAGTACCGCTAAAATTGATTGCCCATTCAGTTACTAGCGAAATTTATAAAAGGTCGAAATGGTTGGATATTGAAGGTTAAGTGTCCGAAGCATAATCATGTATTTGTAGACTCGTTCCATGGTTTTTCACAGGCCATGCGATCAAAAGAAAGTGAGTTAGTTTTGGTGAAGCAGTTGACAAAACAGCATGTAGCACCACGAATTATACTTTCTTCACTAAAAGAGATCGATCCGAATAACGTGTCTACCATTAAAACGGTATATAATGCACAAAAAAAGATACGTCGCGCCAGTCGTGGTGATTTGACTTCGATACAACTCCTTTTAGTACATTTGCAGCGTCAAGGTTATACATATTACCACAGGGTAAATGACCACACCAATGAGCTGGATGAAATATTTTTTGTTCACCCGACGTCATATGCCCTGTGGACAACATATCCGAAAATCATGTTGATGGACTCCACATACAACACCACGATGTTTAAACTGCCATTCTTTAAAATTGTTGGGGTTACTCCAACAAACACAACATTCTCAATGGCGTTTAGCTTTTTGGACAAGGAAAAAGAGCCAAATTTCAAATGGGTGTTGGAATGTGTTAAGTTGGTGATACAAGAACAATATTACCGTAGGTTATCGTCGCAAGCAGAGATTTAGCGTTGCTTGGGGGCATGCATAGAAAAAGAATTCCCAAGCAAACAGTTACTCTGCCGATGGCATATCAATCAAAATGTGCTAAAGCATTGCGAGACCAGTTCGATTCGGTAAAGGAGTATGAGTCCGTTAGATGGACATGGGATTTGATGGTTCTGACTCAGGCGAAGATGTGTTCACGCATTATGTCGGCACCTCTGAGGATTTATTGGTCCAAAAAGGTACTTAACCATTAATACATTTTTTTTATTATTATTTAATAAATAACTACTCAATTGTTTTCACTTTATTAATTCTTTGTTTTATCGGATGTTTTGCGGTATTTTCGTGGCGTTGCGACATTACGACCGCATGTTTGTGTCGTGCATTCTGCGATCAATATCGCGACCGCGGACAACAACATGTAGAGTTGAGAGTCAACACGCGTTGTTGAAGTTACACTTGGGCTCCACATCCAACTTGAACCGTTGTTGTGTTCGGTCGACAAGGTTATAGTTAGCGAAACTACGATCTTTGTGGGATATTGGTTTCACATACACATCAAACCATAACAACAAGGTGGCGAATAAGTGGAATTCTAGAGAGAAAGTTAGAGGTTTAGGGAACTTAGAGAGAAAGTGAAAGATATTATTATGAGCTCAACTCTACCTTGGGAGGTAGAGTATTTATAGTCTTACATAAATCGCCACACATCGGTGTGGATCGGGCATACGAGTGGGTAAGACCGTCCGTCCTCCACGGTGTTACTTAACTAAATACTACTTAACTTAAAGAACTACGACTCGAGCTTTCTAGCGATTACATATACTTGAGGTGACCGACTCTTTAATACACGGAATTTCTAATTCCTAACAATCTCCCCAAGGAGGTCACCTCAATCATGTACCAAACTTACATTGAATACAAATAGATATTACATTAACAATTGATCTTGCATTCTTGATGTAGTCCTTTGCTCTAAGCTCAGACATTGATTCTTCATTGCATGTTTGGTTACTTCAAGTGGAGGTCTTTCAGCGATCCACGTGATAATAATTTTGTGCCATCTTTTGAGATCATCGACAATCAAAATCTTTGAGACATCCTTTGTGGTGTTGGTATTATGATGTTGTGACTTTAGGACCGACATGCTCACATTCTCGATCATGATATCTTCTCATCCAGTGGCGGAAGCATTTGTTGAATCATGATATTGGCGGCGTAGCGAAGCATGGAGTGAAAATATCGAGCCATTGATGCACTAATCATGATTTCTTTTAAGATGAATGTGTTAAGTGAGCATGCGGCTATGGATTGACCGCTTCATTACGATTAAACGCAAACGTCGGTGTACACGCATACAACGATTAGCAATAAATCGCGAAAGTGTCTTTGATCACTTCGTTGAATTGAGGTACACGCCCACGGTTACCCGTTGATCGATACATGTACGCTGTGATCGGTATAATTCGAAGAATTTCCTTGACGAGGTTTAGCGTTGTTCTAAATTGTTCTCAAACGGAACATCTCAAAGAGACAACACGGAGTGAGTGAACCGGTAATTTAAGTCCATTGATTGATGAAAAGATTTGAAAACAATCATGTATTGCTCAATAGAAATTGTTTTGCAATACAACGAAGATTTTATTGAAAATCAATTATCAATCATAAAAACACCTTTTGGTTTGAAAAATGAGTACGGTCGATGTGCTAAAGAAAAGAGTTTTTAAGCACAAAGACCGGTTTTCAAAGGTATCCGTCAATCCATAACTCGAACCGAGTTGATTCAAGAGATTGAATCGCCCATTGTTTACATTCGGTTGTCACATGGTTGATCCATATAATAGATCTCACATGCCACCTACCGGGAGCTTGTTTGATGTTGGCTCTCGAGCTTTCCATCTTCATTGTGAATATGTATACATATTACTCGGATGTTCGCAATACCACAAGGATAATGCGTGGGACTCAAGATATAATCTCTCTTTCCACATTGTGTGAAACATAGAGTCTTCATTGAAAGTGTCCTAATGAGATTTATTGATGATCTCGTGGCTCTAGACTCAATTTGTGCATATTTGGATCCTATAGCGGAGACTAGGGAGGGTCTCCTTCTTCAATATCAACCATCTCTAAGAAAGTCGATAGATAATGTCGGTTCCCGTGAGAATGAAACAAGTCCTTTTAAGAGGAACTTGAGTGGTTTGGAAAGTTGAAGTGCAGTGCATCCTTTGGGTCCATGACGTCTTGTCTTCAATACCGATGTTACCATCGGTAGCATATTAAGTGAACCGGTTTACGCCACTAGGTTGAATAAATGGAGGCTATTTGTTTCACCTTTTCTCATTCAATTCTTTTAATTCTTCAACCCCTTGATGCTTACGAGACTTCATAGCTAGAACCTTGTTGGGTTTATTCGATACTTAGCTCGGTCTTAGTCCCACTCTTCCCATATCTCATTTTCTCCTTTTATCATCATACCTAAGGACTTCTACACTAACTAGTGGATTATCCTGGTAGATCCCTCGAGTTACAGCGGATCATGGGAACACATACCTAACCTTATCATCCTTATATCACCGTACATAAAGTAGAGTTGGTCGGTCTATTTGGTATTGTTCATCGCCATTGGAACCAATTGAAAACCATTTGAAAATTAATTCGAGATACTTGTGATATATTATCAAAGCATTTTGTACACGAATTGTTTTGATATTTTAGACGAGAACTCCCCTCAACATGTGCATCAAGTATTTGAAAATGTTTTGCACACGGAGGCAAGAGAAGAATTAACTTCTTTGATTACCATTTTCTAAAAGATATCAACATTACTTCCCACATCAAATCAAGTAGATATAACATTCCGGGAAGGATGAGGTTTCCATAATTTGCTCCCCTCAATATGTGCCTCGAGGTTTGAAAGAGTTTGCACATACTAGGGGAACTTGCACATTGAGATAAGTTGATCACATTTCAAATCATAGGTTTAAGATAGATGCTCCCCTCAACATGTGCATGGAAAATTTGAAATCGTTTGTCACATGTGGGCGGGATAGCATGTACATCCTTATAAAACCATTTACCAATTATCGGTTTAAATCCAATTTAAATCACACATTCTCCCCGATCACAATTATCAAATCATTTGAGATTTGTGATCTCTTATAGATTAAATTGATTTTGAAGGCTTTTAAGGGGAATTGTGACTTGATTATGAAAGTGTTTTAAGCGATAAGGATCGGATTTTAAGACTTTAAACTCCATTGATAAAACATGCATGTATATCTTTTGAAAACAATTTAATGCCAAATAACTTTTAATTTAATTGAAATCATTCTCCCCTCAATCAATGACATAGGTTGTTGATTGAGAGATATTTTGACAAATAAGTCGATGATTATCAAAAATAGAGACCGAGTTATTTTCAAAGTATTTGGTTTTCATGGATAAATGTTTATAGAATCGAGCATGGAATTTGAAAACATGGTAAAACATGGCTCTGTTCTTTCTTTTAAAAGCTGTTCTTGCTGAAATGACAATAAGCCATTGTTTCTCTTTCTCCCAAATATATATATATATATATATATATATATATTTTTTTAAAATTCGAACAACATCTAAAGTCCGTGTCATTCTTTGAATGATATCACAAAGACCGTAGATATTATCGAACCAGAAAAACATGACAAATTGACAATATATATATATATATATATATATATATATATATATATATATATATATATATATATATATATATATATATATATATATATATATATATATATATATATATATATATATATATATATATATATATATATATATATATATATATATATAACTGTGTCAAAACCCGTCGGATGGACGGGTATGACTTGTGATTTTATTTTATGATTTTGTGTATCAATATATATACTATAAAGTAATTAAAAGTTAAATGAATGGTTAAAGATCTATAATTGATGTTTACCATAATCCATTAAATGACTTAAAAGCGTAAGTAATTTGATTTGTTTTTTAATTTTTTTTCTATTTGTTGGTAATTGTTTGTGTTTATTAAAGAAAAGGTAGAATGTGTTTATGTTATGTTTGTCGATATGTGAACATATGTTTTCGTATGAACCTAATTTCTCAAATGTCCTTAAGGATGTCCATTATTAATGAGAACACTAATAATTAGATTCCCAATGAAGGTTCGTATTTATGGTATTGTTTTTTTAAGCTTTTAACGACCCAATACATAACGTTGTTGAAATTTGTAAGTTTTATTAGAGTTGTGATACGTCTAGTGGTGCGAACAAAGCGTGTAAATGCAATGATAGTTCATCTCGAGATCGATGGTACGAAAACATGAGATCTTACGCAGTCTGTAGTAGCGTCATAAATTCCGGCAGTGGAATGAATGTTAGATCCAAGGATAGAATATTCTTCCTCCTAAACAAAGACTTTTGAACGTGGACCTATTCTAAAGCGTGTAAGCGGGATGCTTGGGTTTTGAAAATATGCTGGAAAACATTTAGTATCAAGACCAGTTGAATGTTGTCATGAACATAATCAAGAATAGGACTCAAAATCGGAAGGATAACCCGTGGCTTAAATGAGTATCAGAAGTGTATGTATTCAAAATTACCTTCATTTCAACTCCAACAAACAACATAACTATAGCCATTTCAGATGTTTATTTGAATACCGGTAACTACAAAATTTAATACCGTCAATATAAATAGCAGCAACCTGACAGAAAAATCAACTTCAGTCTGATGTCAATTCAGGTTACGTTTATATCTAATATGACAAACGTGTTGAAAGTTTTCGAAAGTTTATATCTTTTATGCTTAATAGTTCATAAAATCTTCAATTATTAGTCAATAATCACATAATAACTCACAATCTAGCTATTGGTATTGATCCAGGATCGAGATAGAATATTAAGTCGGCGGCGAAAACGGGTCATTTGTTTTATTCACCCAAAATAAAAAGGTCAATAAACGAGTTATTGGATACACGTAAACTTACCGCATTAATGCTCCTTGTTTTGCGACTTTAAAATTATGCTAAATATATCCAACAAATCAACTAATTTTGTTCTTCTTTAAAGGTTTAAACATTTTTGTATATACAAACTCATGATTAGTATTAGAAAAATATTAAAAACTAAACTTTGGTTAACAAATTAATAACATACCCATTTGAACCCTTACCTTTTATCTAACCAACAATGTATCATCTCATTGTTTAAGTTAATCATATAATAATCCTTTCTTACATGTGAATGTTAAACTCGTCCCTAGGTTAGATTAAAACACTTAGCGACTTAGGTCAAGCATACCTTTATCTTGCTCCAACATAGCTTTATACTAAATTATCATAATGGTATCCATCAATAAGAGGAAAATGCGAAATGGCAATAAAAATGTACCATATCAATATAACCATTAGGCTCGTGGATCGAGCTTCCAAACAATTGAACATATATTGAAGGTATGTATAAAATCGAGGCGACCCGTCTTGCAAAATTAACCGGATGCTCGATAAAATGGTGACTATCTAATTTAGTCACCAAAGGAACTCAAGGTAACCTCTTGCAGACTATATGGGCAAAGCTATTGACACTTATAGGTCAAGCGGTGTGGGGATTAAGATGATAATCGGAGAAAAGCGTTTTCCTGACAAAGCCATAGCCACAAAATGTAGGATACTTGAAGTGGGTAAATGGTAAGCAAAGAGGAAGTTATTGAAGGTGAGTATTCGTAATTACGAGATGAGGAGATAATGGAAAATGTATACGTTCAAAGTGATGGCAAGATCATCTCCACTGACAAGCTTCTAATGGTTCGAGTTCTTGAAAAGAAAGGTAACATGGTTGCGATCGCGAGGATGGTACAAACGATGTACCGACTAAAAGCGGATGTTGGACGCCTATAGAATAAAAAGGGCCCGAGGTGGCAAAGGAAAACTCATATATTGTCATCTTAGATGACGATTTTATTCATTGCGATCGTGTTGAGATGGGGGACGGTGTGTGTATAACAACATCAAAAGTTTATCTGATTTTAGCTACGTGAATGTTCCAATGGCGGTTATCAATTATTTTTGTTTGTTGAGAAGCAACGATCATGGGAATAGACAAATAAAATTTACCTTTCCACTTCATCACCTCATTAACCTAATTATTATAGAGATCGAATCATCCTCTTTGGCGGGTGGTGTAAGGTGTGTTGGATGTTAAAGTGAAGGTACATTTTCTTGTAAGAAGGTAAAAAAGCATGACGGGTGAGGCAATTGCAAGTGGCATGTGCATACATTTGTTCATGCCTACTCTTGTCCTTTGTAAACCTCGACAGCGGTTGTCATTGATACCGATTGGCGTGCGACAAAGGACATTTCTCTTCAACTTAGCGCGACACAAAGAGCATGCAATATGGCCTTTCTCACACCGCAAATGAAACAAATAAGCGTCATTGCTTCATCTTTGTTGCTTCTTCGCACGAGTTGAAGGTGTTTTGGTTTCTTTTTCTAAATGCAAATTCTATCAAGCAAATAAGTAGTTAACGAAGCGGCTTATATTAGAGTAAATAAATGCTAAAAAGTATGCTTATTTTTAGCGATTAAAAAAATCGATATCGGCCTCAAAACACCCTCATAAGGGTATCACACATATCACGTTGTATAAGCAATCCATAATCTTAAAGTTATCACATCTGTAATACTCATTCGATACCATCTTTGTATAGGCACGAACACATGAATCAAATTTGTCAAAGAGAATAATCTTAGGAGACTTGATATCGCGATGAATAAACGCATCCTCGGACATTCTTTATTCAAATATTTCGATGTTTTAGTGACTCCAATTACTATATTTAATCTAATTTCACACGACAAAACATATTTATCAATTGATATACCTATACTAAAAAAGTAATAAAAGAAATCATTACATGTTTCGAGATAAACTTGCAATGAACATGAGGTGCTTTTGTTTCCTAAAGAAAACTTACCATGTAACTTGTCCTCAGGTTTACAGTAAAGGAGAAAGCTCATAAGCAGATTAAGTTATCATCTAAGCACTACATTTAAGTTTTACTTAGATAGGCGCATAAAAGTAGAACATAATGACCTCATCTATAACTCCGTTGACCAATGTTTGCACGATACCACCGATTGCGGTTGTAACACGATTCAAATAATCTTGTGACTCGAGCAGATATATCTTAGTGCGAATACCAATGATAAAAGAACACTCAAGTAAGACGTTTGAGCCTTGTCAAATCAGCCAAATCACCCTTTACACATGCATCAAGTGATAGCCATGTAGGGTGTCGAAATCTCACCGACTTTACTCTAATTCACAAATAAAACACAAATTTAAAAGTGAAATCATTTGACCCATCCGCTAATTCTCAACCTACTCGACAGCCATTTTGCAACTATTGTGATACAGGTAAGGAAAACCCGATTCTCTACTTTTGTGACTACGACTTAGATGATGAGTGTCATAGTTTTCTTCTTGACAAAACACCGTCGAAACACCACTTGTCACTTTCACTTGCCAAGGTATATTTGAAATTTAAAAAGCTAAATACTTGTTTGAAAATCTACCTAGACTATGGTTAAAGTTTAAAAAAAAAGCGTGAAATGCACTCATAAGTCAAAAATACTTACATGTTGTACAACATCCGTTTAAGAGTCAACAAAAGTGTTGCTTCATCCCAAGGCGAACTTGATCAAGTGCAAGATTGTCATATCCACCTAGAGCACATTCTCCAAGTGTCCGTATGGATGCTTCAATCTTAAATGTATTAAACTTTAATATATTGTGTTTAGCATGTTCAAAAAAATGTCATCACATACACATATAGAATTATGTACAATTATCGACAAGAATGTGGTAGGTATATGTCTAAAATTCATCAATTTGCAACTTTTAAAACCATTGAAAACTTAAATATGAGCATGTAAGTTGGAGTGATAGAATAGGCGCATGGGAAAAGAAGTAAAACTATATTGGGTGAGATGCTAATAAGTCATTGTCATGAGATATCAACTATCCTTTTCAAGTGCATCGTATACATAATAAAGAGAGTTAAGCGGAGTTCAAAACTTTAAGCTCATCATTTATCCTACAATCAAAGCGAGATTACCAACATCATCATGCTCCAACATAAATTTAAGACAATTAGATGGGAAAATTTGAGTGTTGTACTTCATGATAAGATGAGCAAGCGCCATCTCGATAATCAGAATGGTTTCATACAACAAAATTATGTTAAAAGAATAAAACTAAGAAAAAAAATACCTGCAATGGAATAATTTTAATTATAGTTTTAGGTAAGAATGCAATAATTAAAATACCATGAAGTACTTAACGGCATCATCTGATGATTGCCCTTTCATACAGGCTTGGTTGATCCATTCAAGGAACAAATTGTTGTTAGTGATACATTGTGAGGTTTGAATTTTCCATAATTACGCGTTCTGCCGGTTTTACGCTTTTCACCTTCAAAGCTGGACTCTACGGGACTTGTCTTCCAAGAAATGGAAAGCGGATGTAGATGAATCATTCATATAGTTCAAGTTTGATGGCATATTATTTGGTTGATTACTCGCCATCATTGATGCTTGCAACATATACTTCAAGTTTTATGGCATATTAATTGGTTGATTACCGCCATCATTGATGCTTGCAAGCGATTTCCGTCTAACAATTTGTAATCATCATTTAGGAGATTACGATTGTCTGAGAGACCACTGCTCATTAACTTGTTTAGCAAACATAGTTAAAACCGAGTGGAGTCTGGTACATCTTATAGGTCTTACTATAGAGCCTTTCAAATAATTAGGTGCATGGCGAGGAATGTATGTCGACCAAGCTGTGTAATGATCGAGGTCGGAAAGGCGCGGTTGTATTTATATGAGTAATAAGCTTCTACGAGAGGATGCATTTGCATCATCAATCCTGAGAGGGTCCACCAAACTTTGAGATGTTCCACCATACACCGTACCACTTTCACGGATACATAGCATTTAAAATCTACATATCTCGGTGCATTCGAATTACATACTCCTAGGTTATCGCCATTATGTAGCAACTAAAATGAATATCTCGAAACATATAAGTGAAAAATATCACATATCTATACATATTTATTATTATTACTTGATCAAGGAATTTGTTTAATAAAGGTCAAGGAATATGTTGTAGATATGCATGAATCGATCAAAACCAGTCCTTGCATAACATAAAGACCACAATTTAGGGCCACTTTAGGACGCCGATTGTAACTTCTAAAACCAGTCAAATTTAGAACATATGGACCGTGAATCATCACATAGACACCTAATCCAAATAAACAATAGATAAAATTCAAAAAGCGCTGCAATCTTTTAACCATATGGGGTGTGTGGGATTGCTTACCAAAATAGCTCATTTTGCTCATTTTGGCGTGTCATTATGGACTATGATATCTTCAACCTTTTGGTCTCTAAAAGAAAAAAAAAAATTAGTCGACCTTTGCAAAAGATATTAACTAAAAGTTCATATAAAAAGGACATCAAAAGAAAATTTACAATTTGGTACATTGTAAAGCATTAGGCATGACATTTTAACTTTATAGGTTTTGAATAAGTTCAACATCAATGTAAATTTTATGCTTTTGGTGACCACCATCTGATAATAGAACAATCTACAAAACTAAAAAGTCACTGAATTAAAATCAAGTCAAAGTCTTCTTATAACAATAAAATTTATGATATCGTTTTGACAAGCTGCCCCATGATGCTTTATTGCCAAAAACTTATGTTTCTTTTAAACAATTGATCCCAAACCATTGCAGTTTAATCATCTGTCATGAAAACTTGCCAATAAATCAAAAATAAAACTACCAAAAACGTAAACCAAATCATATCGAGTCAATGTTGATTTCTAAACTAAAATCGGTTATTACTTTTATAATATTGGTGTATTCCTAAATAAAAGCGTAGTTAGTTATCTGAAACACGAAATGCAAGTGTATCATATTAAGTAAGCATATATGAATCGAACATAGCGTACTTTTACCCTTTTATCGGTTATCACTTTTTGTAAAAAATATCTAATTCAATTCAATTAATTCTATAAGATTTGATTATGTTAATTCGCGGTGCAAATTCACACAAAATTATGGCAAGTGGTACCATACGAAGTAGTAAGCAGAGTGATTACGTACAAATACATACCTTGTGTTTGTTGTTGGATCATTCACCATCGACCATTTGTTTCTTCCTGGCGAAATACATCAAACAATTTTATCAATATTGAGAGGAAGAAATGGCTCGACAAGCGAAAGACACTTCAAGTCCAATAAGCTCGGGTTGTAGAAAATATTAAAAAATCCTTGATATAAGTCCAAAATCCGATTCGAGTAATTCATATGTAGCATCTAAAACTATACGTATCTAGTATCCGAAAATTGTCTTCTTAATGTACTTATAGTGACAAAATAAAACACACTTTGTACCCTTTTGGCAAGATGTGTTAAGTTTTGGCTTTCACAAAACATCTTGAATGTGTTTCCGGTTATGCTAATTTTGCATTAGAACCAATATACTTTTTGGTTTCATTCGTCTCTTAATGGTTCTCGTAGTCCTAAATCTCCGTTTAGCGATTTAGTGTTCATGGTTTAGTGAAGTTTATTATGCTAATTGTATTGATTCTCGGTTTATTAATAAAATAAAACCATCTTAGATGATAGAATAGTGACCACCAAAATGATTACTGACTTATCTAAGAATGTTAAAATTACACTATATAATATAAATTGGACCAATGGCATTTAATTAAAAATAAAAAGAAACATGGACATAAAAGATGCTACTTATAATGGGATCACATGCATCATCTTGTATGCAGGTAGCCTTTTAGAGTGACAAAAATGCTTCCTTTGTCGTCCGGTAGATGCCTCTTGAGAACATGCTAAAATTAACAAACATTTTATTAACATATATCGGATAAGCAACCGCTAAAAGGACAAAAGTTTTAGAAACTAAGAATCAGTAGCCTATAGATATCATATTTAGACTACTTTTGAGCTACCGATTTGCCAAACTTGTATGTAATCAGCTCATATCTCTGCACACGAACTCGACTGTTTTCATTAACTAAATCCACCAAATGGCAGGTCAGGTGATTGTATTGTGTAACACTATATCACATGTAGTGTAATTTTTTATCAAGGAATATGCAACAACAATGAAATGTTTACTTACGTTTTTGTGTTTGGTTTGCCTCTGTTATCTACTTTCTCATTTGCAAACTCACGCTTTCAATTTGGATGACTATCATCGTTAGAATCGATCCCATAATCCCTGCATCAACTCTCAAAACATTACACTGGCTAACCTTAAAATTGCGTTTGTTTAACAGGCCATAGCGTATGGTTACTTACCTCGTTAACTCCCCATAGCCTTCACATCTATACTTGTGAAAAATCATGTTACAAATGGAAGGAAAAAAACAATGGCTCGGGAGCGCCTCAACATTAGCTCGGTTTGCACCACATTTGGTGATGCATAAATTTAGAAAAGAAACGTGCCATAAGATTGAAACACCAACCTTCAACTTCCATCCTACTACTCCGTCATCGGTGAGTCAAGAGTGATTCAACCTCATAAGCTTTTAAGCTTTCAAACCCGTTCACCGGTCTATAGAAGATTGCTCCCCAAAGTCTGAAGTGGCAACAACCACGACAATCGACCTTACTTTTTGCAACCCATGTGTTCCAGAAGTACTTTTTAAGCCTTGAATAACCTTCCCACACATGGCTGCAAGAAGAAACATGTGTTATTTCTTACCAACTGATTATATAAATAAGATATCTAGCAACTGATTATTATGATAAATAAGATACATAAAGCAATCAATATCAATAACCAAAACCTTAAACTTGGTCGACTGCTATTTTATCATGTCGGAGAAGCTTAATCCTACCGTTCGATGCTGATTCATGGACATAGGGTTTAATCATGAGTCGGTGTCGATGAATATTGGGATTCGGTCTACATAAATCTAGAAGCCGCATGTCGGTGGGTTATTATCTTGTGTAACCAACAATTGTAGAAGAGAACACAAAAATCCAACGGCACAACAATAACCAAATCAAGCCCGCCATTTTAATTGGGCGTGCCCGAAAACAAAATTTAACCGTATCCTCTCGCTATGTTATATATATAGCACAAAGTACTAAAATTTTAAAACCACTTACATCGACATAAGCTTACGAACTCCACTTTATGGCTAAACAAAATCAATAAACTGAACTAATAAGCTCATACGCATTAAAAATTAACATATTGATTTTGAAAATCTTAGTAAGTCGATAAGCCCAACCCTAAAGTAGTATGCCCGGTGAGCGAAGTACATACATCATTGTCGACACATAAATTCAATAAAGTTCGATAAGCGCAAATATGGGTATTCAAAAAGAACACAAAATTTACCGCTTATGTACTTCTTCTTATTCCTTTTTCGCCTCGCCATTATCGTCCTTCTTAAAAACACTATTTACCTATATGCAGTTAAGAAAATGGTGTTAAAGATTATTGAATTTCTAATACGTGAAATTTTATTAAAGAAAACCCAAAAATAATAGCAAACACAATTAACATAGAAAAGAAAAGCTAGAATTAAAGCAAATATACCTTGGTGTGGTTGTTAGAGATGGCTGGATCTTTTTCACCGGAATGAGCCACACACTCGCACTCATCGTTCCACTGCCACCGCTTTATATATCTCCATTAGTCGATAAAAAAAATATTACCTAGGGGTGGAATAGAACCCGAGCGGTAATGCAGGTTTGACACAATCGTACACTAATCCTCTAATGCTATCACACAATCGTACAAGTAAAAAGAAACAATTTGAAACCTTGTATAAAAACAAATTTGAAACTACTTTTGCTATGTATATATACGGTAGGTTGAAACTACTTTTGCTAGCCCACAAATTTGAAATCGATCATGCGGTAGCATCCAAAAGCATGATAAATTTTTACGAAGACTATAAAAGAAAGCAAATAAAACACAGGCGGTATATTCAAAATCCATAATAAATTACTCAAACAAATATTACCACTATGACCGATGTTGGTCCTCGATAAATACCATCCTCTCATCAATTAGGGCCATATCTTCACGATACTCATGCTATTACCAAATTTAATGAATTAGTACTCGTATCATATATATATTCAAAAGAAAGTAAAAGTGGTGCACAAGTATGTACATATACAACCTGCCTTGCTCTTTTTGGGCCTCCATCCTTGTATCAATTAACACATATGATGTCGATAACACTATAAAACTAAAAAACTACAAAACTTGTTACACTTATAAGTCGGAAAAAAAAAAAAACATGTTAAACTCGAAAACTCTATAAAAAAATTAGGGATTCTTCACAGTAAAACTAAAAAGTCGATTATACTTTTTAGGGATAATTATGTTTAGAATAAGATAATAGGGTGTATTTATAAAAAAAAATAGGTTAAAAAATATATGTATATTTATCTTCTAAGTAATATATATCATAATTTATTTTAATTGTTATCTTCATAATATACATACCTAAATACAAATTCGAATTTTTTTATAATCTCCTTATTTATATTGATTTGAAAGATATAAATCAAAAAACAATTTACTCTAGTGGTAAGTTGTTTACAAAAACATGAATGACCCAAGTTCAACTCAACAAATGTCTTCTTTTTTAATAAAACATTTTAAAATTAAAAATTACAAAAAACAAAAAGCAATTTTAAAATTTATTAAAAAATTGTACATATATTAATTAAGCATACATGTCATTTAAAAAATAAAAAAAATGCCACATAAATACAATGATGACATGGAAATATGACATGGCATTATGGGATGTTAAGTGGCATTTTATGTAACATGCCTCTTATATATAATGTATAGATATATATATATATATATATTTTTTGAAGATTTTTCGATTTTTGATTTTTATGGATTTTGAAAGTTTTATAATTTTCTATTTTGTTTTCGAATAAATATTTACAAGAGATAGATGAAGGAAACCTATTACTCCTCGTCTTCCTCCACGAAGGCGTTTGAGTGTTACGGTTGAAGGCTTTTCAAGCCAAGTCGTGGAAGAATGAACTCAAAACGTTCTCTTGGAAGAGCTTTGGTGAAGATGTCGGCTAAGCGATATTCGAGACCTCACAAAATAGAGTTCCACCACACCTTTTCCACTTGTTCACGATGAAATGATGTCGAGATGTCGATGTGCTTTGCTCTTGAGTGTTGAACATTGTTGCATGAGAGCAATAGCACTTTATTATCACGATCTGAGGATTTTGTTGAATACAAAGCCATAGTCGGATAATTGAGATCTCATCCATAAGATTTGAGCACAACAGAAGACATGGCTATGTATTGACCTCTGTAGAGAAATAGAAGTACTCATTTGCTTCTTTGAAGACCACTCACAAGCTTATCACCCAAAAGCGAGCACCTCAGGGCGTGCTTCGACGTGTATCTTGACAACTTGCATGATCGGCATACGCATAGGCCGTTAGTGACATACCGGTGTCCTTGGTGCAAAGACCCATATTGATAGTTCCTTGGAATACCGAAAGACCCGTTTAAGCGCTTCAAGGTGCTTTTTAGTAAACAGCTCGGTATCTAGCACACATGCAAGCAATGAACAAGATGTCGGTCTACTAGCGGTGAGATACATCGAGGATCAATCATACTACGATATTTCGTTTGGTCAATCATGATCCTGAGAGGTCCTCATCTAGTTTGGTTCGGTCGATCATGGGGTGTCAGGGGTCACTGAATCAAATCCAAATTTCTTTACGATTTCGGTTGCATATTTAGATTGATTTATGAAAATGCCTCAGGGACTTTGTGAAATTTGTAATCCCAAGAAAAATGACATTTGTCCCATCATTGACATTTGAAATTTTGAACTCATTTCATTGAAAACGATCACATTCCATTGGGTGCATCGAGGCAAAAATAATATCATCAACATAAATTTGAACATGAATTAAATGTTTGCCTTACTTCGGTGAACAAAGTAGGATCAATGCTCCTTTCTTTGAATCCGGTTGATAGAAGAAACTTTGATGATGTATCATACCATGCCCTTGGAGCTTGCTTTAAACCGTAAAAGAGCCTTCTTCAAGCGATAAGCGTGAGTAGGATACTCTTGATTCACAAATCCTTTAGGTTGGGCGGCGTGAGCGACTTCTTTAAGATCTCCGTTCGAATGCCGTCTTCACATCCATCGATAGACTACCATGTTCTTACTAGCAACATTAGCGAGAAAGATTACGATTGCCTCGATTCGAACAAGCTGGAGCAAAAGATTCTTCAAAGTCTATACCTCCTCTTGGCGATATCCTTTAGCAACTAATCGAGCCTTGTTCTTCAACACATCACCATGCTCATCAAGTTTCACTTTGAAGATCCATTTAAGAGCAATAATCATAGCGCGGTATGGGCGGTACTAACTCCCATACATCAAGTCGATCAAACTCATGAATTTCATCTTGCATGGCATTGAACCGACTATCTTCATTCATGGCGGTTTAACATCTTTTGGTTCGATTTTAGATAGTACGGAGTTGAAGAAGCACCATAAGGCATCGGTTGCAAGTTGTTTCCGGGTTGATACGGGAGAGGATTTCCAATGATGTTGTCTAATGGATGATCGTGAGTCCATTTTACGAGGTGTTCATGTGGCGGTTGTTGAGGCGAGGTAGGCGAGTCGATGTCTCACGAAGGCGATGGTTACGATGATGATTCGGAGTAGCAAATATGTTTTCAAATGGAGCATCTTGGGGAGTAGCAAAGGATTAACTTCATCATTGATGCGCTTAAACATTTCCATGATGTACATTTGAAGAGTGATGATTTGTTGATGAGGCCCGAAGGATCGGCAGACGGTGCTTCTTGGCTTGAGATATTGAGGCCGAGGATTGACTTCATTCCTTTGGAATATGAGCATCCTCTGTGTGAGGATCAACACCTCATTAGTAATTGAATCATCACATTCATCAAACATAGGATCAAACAGTTTCTTTAAATCATCTTGGATGGAGGTACATATGGAGTTTCTTGAGAGAGTTTGGAACAAGGGATGAACCAATGGGACTATTTTGAAGTGCGGGTCTGGTGGGTGTCGAGGAGCCATTTGACGGTCACTCATCAAGCGTGCGTGAATTGTTTCCATGATATTCGGGTTCTTTTGTTTTAGATTCGGTATCCCTTTTGTTTGGTGCATATCCTACAAATACTCAATGTCGACTTTAGCCCTAAGTTTGCCTAAGTCTTGACCTCATTGGTTGGATAACACAATGCACCAAACACACGAAGGAAAGATAGATTAGGTTTTACATTGTGGACAAGTTCATATGGAGTTTTTCCATGAGCAATGTGAATCGAGAACGATTTTGTGTGTAGCATGCGATGGCAATTGCTTCACCAGGAGAAACATTGGAACCTTTGAGTAGATAAGCATTGTTCTAGCGGCTTCAACAAAAGTACGATTTAGTCTTTCAACTACACCGTTACATTGAGGGGTTCGTGGAACACTTCTTTGATGGTGATTCCAACGCTTTCATAGAATTCACTAAGTTGTTTGTTGACAAACTCGGTTCCATTATGCATTCGATAATTACGGCGGGTTTTGTTAAGTCGAACTGCAATTGTTTGATGAGTTTGATTATGATATCGAGTTTCATCCTTTGTCCTTAAGAACTTGACCGGGTGAATCTAGGTAATCATCAACCACAACTAACACATATTTCTTCCCATAGATATTACGCACCTCATTGGTCCACATAAATCCATATGAATCATATGAAGAACTTACGTGACGAGTTAGTAGGTTTGGGTTTATGGGCATACTTCTTGCTTTTACCCAATTGGCATCTTGAACAAAGATGATTCTTTTCATACTTTAGTCTAGGTAAACCTACAACTAAGTCCTTTACGGAAAGATCATTGATGGTGCCGAAGTTCAAGTGATTGAGGCGGCGATGCCATAACCATGGCTTTGTTTTGAAGCCTTTGATAACAAGCGATTGGAAAAGACCTCATCATGTCATCGATAGAGATGGTGTAAAGATTTGAGCCACGAGTTCCTTTTAAGTTCCTTACCATTAAGATCTCGAACAAAGCGGTATGTTTTACGAAGGCTACTTCTAGATCGGAATCACGAATTGACCAGCGAGAGCAGTTATGACGAGACCTTCCACATAGTATACTACAGATGACACTATCACCAACAACGTAATCTCCATAACCCATAATAGCACCGAAATGATCATTACCGAATCTAAGCATCCGATGAATTTGCTCATGAAGTTCATGAGCGCGACGATCTCGGTCATATGCTTGGAGCGGCTGAGTCCGGTACCGCAGGCGATTTGAACGATCTGCGAGTTGAACACAGACAAGAATGGATAAGCGGATAATTGGGATCCCCATGCAAGAATGGGTTCCATTTGGTTAGTAGCAGTTGGAACACCCACTTGAAATAGAAGCATTCATATCGAAGAGTGAGGCAATGGAATCATTGTGACTAGATGCAATACTAGTGTCTGTATTAGCCACTGCTCACGGTGTGATCACTTCTTAAGGAATAGTTCTACGGTGGGCATCCATTTTCTAGTGGGCATTATCGATTAGTCTTATGACCAATGTGTATCCAATAAAAGCCTATTTCTTGAATGTTCTTCCTGTGGGTTTCCATTGTTTTCTAACTTTCTTCGTTTTGCCTTTTAGCCTTCTTAGCATGAATTTTAGCATTAACAATATTAGCCGGACAATTAACATCATTAGGCGAACATTAACACCACATTCATGATTAGAAAGCGAAATTCAAGCGGACATCGGTGCAAGGTTTGCAAATAGTATCGATTGAATTAATTACAAGATGCGCCTATGGCTAATACTAGAATCAACACGATTCGTTTTATTCGATTCAAGCTTAAAGTTCCTAGATTGTTCTTCTACTCTTTTCCGATTGCACATTCTTAGCTTGCGAGGTCCTATCATTCCTTGTATTGTTTTGAGACTTTGACTGCTCCCTTTAATGTCACCGATTACTCCTGTAGGGGAATGGGAACATTAGTTGGTTTAACTACTCTTTGCATCACTGTTTAGATGTCTTTGGGATCTGAACTACATGCTGGTGCACTACGGTTCACATTCTTAAAACTAGAGTCTTGAGATTTGTACTCCTAGAAGGCACACTTGAGTTCTCTTTCTTAGCATTGAGGATCTAGAATCACAGAACCCTTAAAGGCACACTACGGTTCACATTCAAAACTTTGGGAATCGAGTGCATATCATACTTGGCATTAGGCATCGAGCATGGAATCAAAGGATTAACTCTCTCACCTAATGACTTTGGGCATATTGTGATCAAGCATTCTAAGATTTCTTGAGATCGTTTGGCATATAAGCATGCATGTCCAATTGCATTATCATGAGGTTTCTCTAACTTATCCTCTTCAACAATCTCACGAGACATTCTAGGCAATCCTTAAGGGATGAGAAGTATGTTTGAATAGCAAGTTTGTTGTTCCTTAGATGAGGAGGGACATAAGTCATGGACAAAGTATATTTATTACAAGAGTGAACCTTTGATCCACCATTCTCCCATTGGTCATTGGCATTTTCCTTTTACACGACTCTTGATTCTCAATTTCCTTTTGCAATGAAGCTATTTGTTCGTTGTTTTTGTTACGAGTGACTTTAATTGATTCAAATAACTCATTGAAATGACGTTTAACCTTTTCATTTTCTTCTAGAAAACTTTCGTTTTCCTTTTGTAAAGCATTTACTAGGTTTTGAAGATGAAAGCGTTTGAGAATTACGAGAATCTAAAGGAGGAGGCATTTGGGAGCTGTCATATTGTTCGGTTGACCCTTTAATTGAGAGATTTGGGCTTTCAACTTTACGATCGTGTTGCCGAGCTTGAATCGTTCATCACGTTTGTTAATTTGAAAAGCGCATCAAACTACGGAGCATCGATGATGTCTTGATATTTGAAGTTTTGACATTTTCTTTAATATGTTGATATTTCGATTGTAAATTAAAATGCTCAACTTCTAGTTTAGAAAAATGTTTAACAAATTGTCGTGATCATCCACTCAATTTTCTCGTTTAGTTTAGAATTAGTTTTTCAAGCTCAATGACACGATCATGAGAGACTTTCGGGCAAGAGATAGTTCATGAAATTGGGAAACATTAATAGAGCAATTTGAAGCGATGAAAAAATATCTTGAGAAATACATTCGATAATAAAGTCTCATTTAAGGTATGCAAGTTCTTCCTCTCAATCTCATTATATTTTAGTGCAGCGCTCATAATCACTAACTTGACTACCATTGCATCAAATTCCTTTTCCATTCCGCGATATCGCTTTCTACCCCTTTTAAGACTCTCAAAGTGATCTTTCGAAGTTTAAAGAAAGGCATGACCTCGGTTAAATAACATTCTTTCATTTGTTCAAAACCCTTTCTCCTTGATTATACCGTGGGTGTGATCCTTTTCTTGCAAGTTTTCTCAAAATCAACAAATAGTTGAAATATAACGTATTGGCTAATTAATGTCTTGCTTTTAGTGGCAATTGTTCTAGGTACAAGATGCATTGGTGTATTAGGAGGATACCACATCGCTCTAGGCATTTTCCAAAGGGGAGGTTTGTTTCAACAATATTTTCCGCTTCGCTTATCTAAATCCTTTTCCGGAAGACTTGCTGGGAGTCGACAAAGTCACGAGGCTTAAACTTGTTCAAGGAAATCCGGTTTTCCTTATTGTAGTCATGAGGAGTGATAATTATTTTTTCTCTTTGCATTTAGGATCATTTTGTTTCTTATTCATCTTTTCCTAGTGATTTCATTTGATTTCTTATCTTCCTCGGTGCACTCAGCGCTAACTAGGTTTCCGCCTAGGCTTAAGTTTCATTACCATCATAAAGCACCTTATGAGCATTTCTAGCCTTTTAATTACCTCTGGTTTGGTTCCTCAACAAGGGAATGCTATGCTTATCGCTTAAGACTCGATGTTTAGTGACCATGTGAAGCGATCTGAATGGTGTTTCCTTGTATGTACAACTTGTTTTCAAGTTTGTTTTTCAAAGTTTTCAGATTAGAAAAGTCTCTCAAGAGTTTTGATTCCTTTGCATTAAATTCTTGCTTAAGCCTTTTCACATTTCTTGAAGTTCTTGTTTTTGCTTAAATTGTTTTAGAAGTTTTTCTTGCAAGGAATTTAATTCTTGTTCAATACTTCTTCTAAAATTACTTTTTCTAATATTATGTCGCACGAGTCATCCATTTCCGCTCACGAGTGGTCAACTCAAATTTTGCCGTTGTTCATAAATAGCAACACGTTCCTTATAGGCATTTAGTTCGAAATTACGGAATCATCGAGGGCACATGCGTTGTATTCATCAAAGACATAGTCATTGTTGATGCAGAAGATGCATCACTTGGTACAACTTCACTTTCACTTTGTTTCACGTATTGATCGTATGGGACAATATTGTTATTACCCATATTTTCAACATTTGATTCAATAGTTTCGATTGATTGTACTTTGTCATGCATCTGTTGCTGTCGCATCATCGTATAGTTTTAATACCTCGAGATGAGTTTGTCCTTGGATGGGCGGTTTGTGGTGAAGAAGAGACCTTGGGAGAAACCATTGGAGAAATGCTAGCCATAAAAATTGTGTGTGCGATGGTCCATCATCTACATCAGTCGTATGCATCACGTCGGTGACTTGAAAGGCATTCGATGATTGTGACCTATCTCTGAATAGTTGCTCATCCACATCCGCATCATAGGTCTTGGCATTGCCTCGGCAAGAAACGACAATTTCTCTTCATTAGGCGAAAATTTGTTGTGATTACGATGCTTTGGTTGTGATTCCGATGTTTGAGTAGAAAATTTGTTGAGTCATTAGGCGAGCTTGTCTCTCCACCGGTTGGTTTTGAGCGATTGAGAATCAATTTTTCAAACATAACATGTCTCTCATTACGAAGGAGGAAGGCATAGAGTTGCTCATAGTTTGTATTCTTCAATCCTTTAGTGAGCTTCACGCGGTGACAAACTTGTGCCATTCGGGATTCATGTTGTTCACAAATTTTGAGTTCGGTGAATGTTAGGCATAGTCATTCGATGTTCCTCATGTTATTCACTAGCTTATGAAATCTCATAGTACTCATAGACATTCTCATCTGGTTTCATCTTGAAGTGCTCAAATTAAATCATAGAGTTAGGATTCTCACCTTCCATAGTTAATTACGAACACGAGAGAAGCATCTTAACATTATCCCAAACCGCCTTTGCATCGATGTTATGATTGATCGACTTGTAGATGTCTTTAGGAAGACCTTGAAGAACAATGTTTGAAGCCACGATATCGCATCGAATCTCTTTTATCCTTATCATCAAGCTCATCATGCATTTTAGGTGCATCCATTCCGTAAGCAGGGTACCATCTTCATTAGTATCAAGTATGTCTCTAGTCGTCTCAACACGATATGGTCCTTCATCAATGGATTTGAGAATGTTGACACCATTTTCCTTTCAAAGCGATACATATGATTCGTTGAGCCCAAGAATCGTGAGTCGATTACATCAAGCATGGGTGGACGATGTCGACCCGGTTGCTTGAACATCCTCTCGCAACCGTGGAGATGATAGTAGGAACGTTGGTAGACATGTTAATAGAAAATACGATTTTATAACTCTATGATTAAACCGAAAATAGATTCTTTCACGGTTTTACTAAATCAAAAGAAAACGTAAACAATCACCCAAGTCGCTAGAAGATCTGACATCAAGTCGCTAACACTTAATTAATGCTACACCACTAAGTCGCTACTGGTCCCAAGTCGCTAGACAAATGCAAGTCGCTAAGTAGTAACTCGCTAAGCCTCAAGTCGCTAGCAAAATTTTGGCGACAATTCGCTACTCAAGTCGCTAAAGATACAAGTCGCTAAAGAGCAACTCGCTACGGACCAAGTCGCTACTACCAGAGTCGCTACCCGTGGTGGAGAGTCCACTACTTGTCTTTGTAACTCGCTAGATCTAAGTCGCTAGGTGCAAGGCGTAACTCGCTGCAAATTTGTAAGCAAGTCGCTACGAAGAAAGTAATCCGTGAGCTAAGTCGCTAGCAAGAAAAACCACATAAACATTCTTTTCAATCAAAAACAACCCAACCAAGATGATTCAAGCTACAAAGAAAACCTACACACTTGTGATGATTCTAAACATAAAAGTACTAACAAAATCCAAACTTTAACACAAGAAATCAACCAAATGATGCAAAAACCACTAAACTTTTCAAACTCAAAACCACTAGAAATCCAAAGATGTGAAGATATGATCTAACCATGGCTCTTGATACCAATTGTAGGATATTAGTTTTCACATACACATCAAACCATAACAACAAGGTGGCGAATAAGTGGAATTCTAGAGAGAAAGTTAGAGGTTTAGGGAACTTAGTGAGAGAAAGTGAAGATATTATTATGAGCTCCAACTCTACCTTGGGAGGTAGAGTATTTATAGTCTTACATAAATCGCCACACATCGGGTCGTGGATAAGGCATACGGTGGGTAAAGACCGTCCATCCTCCACGGTGTTACTTAACTAAATACTACTTAACTTAAAGAACTACGATTCTGAGCTTTCTAACGATTACATATACTTGAGGTGACCGACTCTTTAATACGGAATTTCTAATTCCTATGAGATATGAGCCCACTGAATACAAGCAAAATCAAGCGCCTTCGTGTAGGGCACACTATTTAACAATTGCGGTATAATGTTTCAAGAGATGCTTTACTACTCATACTGCAGAAAAGTAAGCAGGATGTGGACCCACATCAATGTGGTCATCGATTCTTGGTTAGTTTATGGTTTACCATGCTATCAACGAGCTGTATTGGCTTCAAGCAAGCGGTATGTATTTTAAAATTTATGCTGTCAAGATATTCTTCCCGTCAATACCGATAATTTTAACTAGTTCCTTTTTCGAATACGAGGATTGCCTATTCGCTTGATTTTGTTGATAATTTTTGGAGAACACTAAGCGTTCCACGGCTTTTGTCCAAATACTCAAGAGCTGATGAGCTTGAACATCCTCGAGAGCCTCGAGGGCACAGAAGAGCACGAATATTTTTCTTGTCAAGATGGCGTACAAAAATTCCAAAGTGTTTTACCAAAGCATCGTCGTTTGTCAAAAAAATATGTTAAATGGTGCTCGAGTATATCGCCTCTGAATTTGTGTCAACACAACAACATCTTTGTTAAAGAAAGTAATCGTGGACGTCCGGCGCAAGGGACAACAAATCCAAGGCTAAACAAAATATCCCGTTTGAACGAAGAACCCCACGGAGCACCGCATGAAGCTACACAAAACCTAAAAAGTCCAGATTTAAATGAAGAGTGCGAGACATAGTTCATATGTGGGAGAGCCTTCAACGTCCCGGACTTGAATGAAGGACCTACAAGGACCTAGCGAGGGGACTTAAGACACCACTTATGCGTTCTAGATGACATTAGCGAATATTTTATGGCTCAATTCCACCTCTTTTCCGACGCTGGATCCTAGGGATCTTTAACGTGGCGGTAATGGAAATTGTGGCTATCGAGCTCTTGCCGTAGGTCTTGGTCATCCGAACGAATGTGGCCTGTAATTGAGCTCTTGTCGGGGAAGAGGTAGACAATAACGAGAAGTTTACATGCAAATGTGGGGTGATTATTTTACAAATATTAGTAACTTCGATGAATTGGTTTGAAGGTCCGGCACCCACAGTTATTGGATGAATATGCGTAAGCAGGCGTGGCTATTACTCTGACTCTTAACCGTCCTATTGTATGTATATCCAATTCACAATCTATTATGTGTCTTCCACGAGATGGTCCAATACAACACAAATATTGTCCCCGTTGTGATTCTTCGTGTGGGGAAAACCGAATTGCTCACTTCCTTCTTGCATTTCTTGATGAAAACTCACCACTCCCGTATACTCACCCACAATGGAGATGGTTCGAAATGGCGTGGTGCGAGATGGGAACATATGTTTACTCAACGATGAGGATGTTTAGGCAGGGCGTGAAAACGATTATTGATTTATATTGTAAATGGCAAAACATGTATAGCGATTCTTGATTTATATTGTAAATGACAAAACATGTATAGAAGATTACCGATTTATATTGTAAATGACAAAACATGTATAGGCGATTCTTGAGTTATAGTAAGCGACTCGTCATCTTTTATTCTGATTTACGCTCCTGCTCGGTTCTTCCTCATCTTTTATTACGAGAATCGGATGACATTCGGTGGAGGACATTCATTATGTCAACAACACACCCGCTCGTGTTGAGAGTCAGTTATGTGCCTTCTTCTCCATCTTATGTGCCTCCTCTCCACTATATCTTGATGCAGATGAGGACAATTTTATACATCGTCTCCGGTTCTTCCTCATCTTTTATTTACAACCGTCTCGCGTTGGCAGTCGGCGAGAGATTGCGGATTGAGGAGACGCATTTGAGTTAGAGTTTCGTGTGGGACGGATGGCAACATCATTGGGCGACTACGCGTCGGGCGTGATTGATCTTAGTTGCTAGTTATATTGTGATTTTGTGAACCATGTATCAACTATTAATCTATAACAAGATTGGTTATTTATGTATTGAAGCTTATAATTTTGTGAACCATGATATTCTTGATTTATGTTGTGAATAATTATACAAATTCTTTTGGCGGATGGAACAAGAAAATCCTTTCTTGTGTCGTTGTCGACGATGGTTTATAATTGAAAGAACATCCCACAGCCCAAAACTTGTGGTGCAAGTATTATGCATGTCCTTTGTCAAGGTAAATAATTAAACGTTTGCTTATTTACGTAAATATATCAATAACTTGTTTGTTTAGAATACATTTCTTATAATTGTTTCATCATGTAACGGGGGACCTAAGATTATGGGTGTCGATACTTCATGTGGAAGGAAATATTTCAACAAAAGTACTTTGGTCAAGCCTCTTCTTCAACGCATGCTCAAAGCTATGACTAAAGATAAAGCGATCAACATGCTATTGGCTCAAAACAATTTGTTGAAGGCAAGAATTAAGACGTTGGAGACATCACTGGAATTGGCAAGAAATCCAGTTGATCACGCATGTCAATCGAGTGGATTACTCTATGAGCTTATAGATGACATTAATAATCTTCATGTGGAGTAGATTTCGTTGTAATATTAGTAACATTTGTTGTTGTACTTGTTTAATGTTTTAATGTCTAATATTTTATTGTTATTGTTTAATTAAATGGAAACAAATACACAATTAAAAAACATAACGTAAAATAAATACTATATAAAAACACTACACAATTAAATACAATATACATATAAAAACACTACACAAATAAATACACTATGTATATATATACCTAAACACTACACACACGATTAAAAAAAAAGAAGACAGCCGCCTGTTGTACGGACAGGGGGCCCACAAAGCTATTGGGGTGCATGGCTAGGATTATATGGGGTGCTTGCATAGGTTGAGCCTTTTTTATGTGTTAGTTCTGAGCCATTTCTAAAAGATAGTGCATTTTGTACGTCCATGACTAATAAAATAAACATCGTTGATTGTGTCCATGATTACTTAAGAGATTGAAATGGGCTTTGCCATCTTAATTTTTTAACCGTTTGGAACATATAGAAGACACAGAAGTATGACAACATAATGCAAATTGCAAACTAAAAAACTGTGTATTATGTTGACCAATTGTTTTACTAAACAAATGTTATTTCATACAATTAGATGGCAATAAGAATAATAAAAATTCGATCGCCAAACGAATTTATATTGAAGAATCATATGCTCATTGATGGACGATGATTTTTTACCAATTATTTTATGATGCTCCCTTGCAAGTAGAGGTGTTTCTATTGGTTTTTATGATTTTTTACCAATTATTTTATGATGCTCCCTTGGAAGTAAGGGTGTTTCTATTGGTTTTCTATATTTTGAACATGGCACAATACTAAACTCGATCTCTAAACATGAGTTTATTAGATGACTATTGTACTTCAAACACATGTTTAACAAAATATGTATTTCTAAAACTATTTATCATACAATACTTATTTTGTAGCATATCGCCTGTTACTCTGTTAGAAACCAATAGAAACTACTTGCAAGGGAGCATCATCTTCTCTCTGCTCACTCAATTTATTGCTCTCTAAAGTTGTTTTGAATACTTAAACTTTTAACTTTTATATAAAAAAAATCAATTGTTGAATGGGATTTTCTAATATGTGCCACAATGGCATATGTTTACGTGTATTTATTGAATATAATAGTTTTCTAAATCATGTTAATTTCCATATTGAACAATATTAAACATGATGAATGAAAGCAAATTAGGACATTATTAATATCAAGTGACATTTAAACATGGTATCTTATGTTCATTAAATGGTTCTAATTTTGTACCACAATGGCAAGGGTTAAGCATCGAACATTATGAAAGCCATTGTAAACTAAACTAACAAAATTAATAATCATCAAATGCTTTTTACAAAATGAATTAGTTTTTTTTAATAAGACACTTAATAGTAAAGCTCGATGAGAGTTGAACATGGTATGTTCAATCGGTGTGAAGATATAACCCAATGTTGTCATAAGAGGTCTAATGGTTAATGGTGTATGGTGTGAAGATCCTAAGATAATCAAAACGGAGATGGCTAGACATTACAAAACCTTATTTTTCGAGGGAAAGAGGACGAGGCTGATCTTTTGTTGCAATAGGATTGAAAAAATATCGATGGAGGATGCTCAACGTTTGGAAAGGGCATTTGATGAAAAAGAAATATGGGAGGCAATTCGCGGGTGCGATGGGGATAAGGCTCCGGGTCCCGATGGATTCAACTTTAAATTCATTAGGAAAGCATGGGATATTATCAAGGCGGATTTAATAAGGGCGATCTTATGGTTTTTGGAATCTATGGAGATTACTAGGGGTTGTAACGCCTCTTTTATCACCATAATTCCGGTAACAAGCCCGCCATCATGACGGTGTTGTCATAACAAACCAAGGAACAAAATATAACCCAATGTTGCTCATATGAAAGTAACCCCATTTTTTATAATTTGCTGAAACGCAATGTTGTTTATAAATAGTCAATCTCACACAAATTGATTATTAGCTTTTTATAAATAGTCAATCTCACACAAATTGATTATTAGCTTTTTATTAACTTCTCGCCCTTAATCTTGATTTTATAATTTGTTTGAAACGAGCAGAGTTTCCCGCGCGTTGCTGCGGGGCATTTTCCGTAATAGTATTCTGCATTACACATATGCAACAGAAACTAAACTATACATTTAAAATTCATCCAGTTGGTATGCCTTTAAATTTCACGTTGAAACTGACTCTAACACATAACTATTTATTACAAACACATGTTACACAAGTATCATAAAGAAGATAATAACTGGAATGGTAATCAGAAGAAGATTTTTTATATACATATATTAGCTTTGTAGCATCAGTTAACAACAACTGGTGAGCCTGACTTGCGTCTTTCATTAGCATGAACATAGCTTCTATGATTGCATCTTTGTAGACCTTAACCAAAAATCAGTAGAGCAACATCAGGCTTTTCAAAGAACACAATGCAAAGAAACTGATATAGTAAAAATGCAATAATTAGCATATTGCTACCTACCAGTGATCTCTACTTCATGCATTATTCTGAGGGTTCATAAGTTAATAAAGCTACATGACTAATGAATCCAACTGTCTTTAACAGTTTATTGAGTAGATCGTAAAATCTAACCATATCATTTATTCTGATCAATCACTTAATTATACAAACTAATATAATCAAATCTTTGACATAGATTTTACATATTTAAAATATAGTTAAAAAAAGGTAAACACATAGATACCTATAGTAACTTGAGAGCTAGAATAAACGTCAATTCTGTGTAATAGCAGCAGCGGAAGAGATTATTTGAGAATCTCCTTTCAATTTTGTTTAAGGATTGGCAAAGGTGTCACTAATCGTGCTTTTAGGTTCACGAATATACCCCTACAAATTGAATCACCATATACACATAGTAAATCAGGTCTTGTTCGTCAATTTCTTATAAAAGATGAATGGCCTCAACAAACAAAAGCCTTAGGCAATTAGCAATAAAAAGTAGAAAGTGAATCATTTCTAATGACTTTATACTTGATTATATTTTCGATACAATAACATAAACAATAACACGCACCAGCAGATTGCGACATCGCTTTGGACAACGACACGGAATTGCAACCGGCACAACCGGCACGTGAAGGTGGTTTATCCATCCAATTACTGGCCAGAACTGCACATTAGTTAATAAATATTATTCACTAATTACAAAACATAAACATAAGGGTGAAGCAACCAATATGTAAAACATAGTAAATCATAATAGCGAAAAATATAGAAGTACCGTCCAAGATGCATATTGTACTGTCGGGTATTCCGTCTTGATTTTAGTTTTCACGTTGACCCACGATGAAAACTAAAATCAAGACCGTGCAACTGCAAGTGTTAATACAAATAAGCCGTAAAAATGTTTATTTATATTTTACGATCTTCTAATGTTTTGTCGATAACAAACGTAAAATCATGTTAACGAAACAAATAAAATACGTAAATGGTTTGAACTAATAGTTTCTAACATATTCACATTTTCACACAAAACACTAATACAAGTATAAGTGATTTTATGATTTAGCAATACATATGTACAACAACTAGTGTTTACATATTTGGGTAAAATATACACATAACTAGTATGTAGTATATTGGGTATTATAAATGGGTAGAAACTTAAGTATCACAACCCATTGGGCAAATACATTGAATGTAATTGGGTACAACCCAAAGCCCATAACCCATGGATCTTGACCCATAACCCATTGCATGACATCATGCTTATATCATACATGGATAATATTTATAAGACCCATGGATCAACCCATACCCAATTGACTAAGTGCATTGCACTCAAAGATACATTGTATCTAGCCAAAGATCCATGGTTCAACCCATGACCCATAACCAAAATACCCATGGGTAAAAGGGAGCGTTCCATGGATCTCTGGCTTTGTGCTAGCCGGATCCCAAGTGGAAGGGATCCGTGGGATCCGGGGAACAGTAGAGAATTTTCTCTATAAATAGTGAGCCATTTGTTCATTATTACTCACCCCTTTCAAACCCCTTTCTAACACACTTTCTCCCCTGAGTTAAATCTCACTAACCTTAGATCCAAGAGATCTATGTTTGTAGTTTTGTTTTTGTGTGATCTTTTAGGTTCCTCTTAAAGGGAAGATCACCACCTTTGAAGTCGAGCAAGCTCAAGTCCATGAGTTGCCAAGCTTCCTCATCATCAAGGCTAGGGAAGTCTTCTTGATGATGATTCCTTTCTTTCTTCAAAGAAGTGTAGTGTTAAAGACATTAGTGAAAGATGTCTCAAGTGTCAAGACGAAGATATTAGTGAAGGGTATCTATCGTCTATAGCATAAGCACTTGTGGTAGGTGCTTAGAAGTCAAGACAAGAAGCATTAGTGAAAGGTGCTTAGAAGTTAAGACTTGAAGCATTAGTGAAAGGTGCTTAGAAGTGAAGACACAAGACATTAGTGAAAGGTGTCTTGTAGATCTAGTCAAAGGCATTAGTGAAAGGTGCCTTAGATGTACATTCGATATGGTATGTTTCGATGTACTAGATAGACTAGCATTAGATCCAAGGATATTGTTGTCCTTGATGATGTTGTAAAGGAGTAGATCTCCTTTGGGATTAGTCGTTGGTGTAGTGTGGTAGTAGTTCCTCCATTGCAATGGAACTAGGTGCTTAGCCTAGTACCTAATAAAGGGTAGGCGACGTTGTGAAGGTGTAGTTCACCTTGGTATGAAAGAACTAGGTACTTAGCCTAGTACCTTATAAAGGGTAGGCGACGTTGTGTAGGTTTGGTTCACCTTGGGTGAAAGAACCGGTGGTTAGCCTAGCACCGGAAAAAGGGTAGGCGACATGTGAAGGCTTCTCGCCATAAGGAGATTGGTGTAGTGTTTACGAACTCTCGAGTAGGTGACTCGGGGAGTGGAGTAGGGCAAGGAAGGTGTCCTTGTAGCCGAACCACTATAAATACTCACGTTGTGGTTTTGTGCTTCTTACTCTTATCTTTTCATTACATATCTTTATATGCTTGTTTATCAACATCCAACATACATAACCAAATAGATTGACATAAGTCGATCTAAATAGTTTAAAAGGAAGTTTTAATTGGTAAAACTATTCAACCCCCCCTTCTAGTTTTCCACAATTGGCATCAGAGCTTCGTTACCAAGTTTCTTGAAGTTTATTGTACTTTAAAAACTTAATACGATCCATGGTTAATTGAAAACTACAAAGAAGGTTTTTCATAAAAACAAACACCATGTCTTTTAAAACTATATGTTTGGATGTTGATTTGATAACAACATTTTTTTTATATTTTTGTTTGCACTAATCTTCCTTGTCATGTTGATTAGTCCAAGCTCATACCCACCAAGCTTTAGGAGTCGCTTGGTAACAAGAATACCTTCCTTAAGAAGGTATCTTAAATGCAAAGGAGCAGGAATAGTCTAAGTGACATTTGTTGTGTCATTTGTAAAGACATTCCTAAGTGCACTAAAGGTATGATTCTCTTTTTACTTTGCTTAATAATTAAGTATACCTATTTAGATATTTATATGATTATCTTTTGTGCTAATTACATGTTTTACATGAAGCTTCATTAGGAAGCCTTTTTCTTATATACGTGTCTTATCTCTCGTCTAAAGTCGTAGTATATAAAACTTATGTTTTTCTTTTAATCCAACAATAAAACAAAAATACGAATTTCAAAAATTCCTCATTCCCTATAAAAACTCCCACCGTCGACCTATCTATCAAATCCTCACTTTTTCAAATCTTCTAATTTCAAAAATTTCCTCTCACTCAAAAACTTCATATTCCTCCTCATTCCATCTCAACCGAAACCAAGAAGATCCGTCATCAACATGGTTTACATCGCACTCGTGCTCATCGCCCTAACACTCATCACACTTGTGTTCCCTATGATGAAGTTCACATATGGAGACATTTACTTTGTGTTGTTAATCTATATTGGGATCATATACCCAATCCTTTGTATCATCCTTAGCATTGAAATGCAATATTACTAATAATCTTGTTATCTTTGTTATTATTTATTTTCTTGTGATTTATGTGTTTCATGATACATTAGAAGTCATGAATGCATGCTAAAAGAAAATGTAGGATAAAACACTTCTCGTGGTATAAAAAGCAGAAACCTATGTTTTATCAAATGCTTTCATTACTACATATCCACGGATCCCGAAGATATACTAGCCGGATCCCTTTTGTAAAGGAACCGGGATCCAGATTCGAAAAAACAATTTTCATGCAAGATTAAAACCACTATCTTTCTAAAAGTAATAATCCACTAGAAAATCAAAACCTTAAGTAGTTGGAGTGTTAAAACCATTGTTAATAAATATCTAGTAAAAACGTTAGATAATCATTGGTTAATCTCAAAACATCTATTTCCTTTAACTCATCTTCTATAGGTTTCGCTATGTCGCATGTATATGAGTTTGATTTTTCATTCTCTAGCGTCTATACTCCGAACATCTCTCGAGCCCAACACCCCGCAATCATGTCTGTGGGTTCAATAATCTCAAAGCCGTCGCTTCCATGAAGGACATATTGTAGACACCTCTCTACAATTCAAAGAAGGTATCAATACCTCCTTCCGAACCATAGGATTGGAATGTCTTCTCAAATTAACGAGAAAATATGTCCAAGGTTTGTATTGAATTCTTCGTCAAGTCGAACTAGTTCGTAACGAGGATCGTTTTTATCTCTTTGGTTTTATATCAAAACCAAAAGTTCACTTTAACCCTTAGGCATTTTGCTCACATCCTCCGAATTCCAAATCATGGACAATGTGCCTTCACCGAAGATTGGTCTCTTGATTCTCTCTTCAACTTTCGTGAAGAAAACAACCCATATTGCTCTCACATACCTTCCCCGGAAGACTTGATTCGCATGATATGCAAACCTCATCACTCCAATCCCAACATTATCCATACACAGGATATCCGAGAAGAATACAAGCCTCTTGCTCTCATCCTACATGAAAATGTTTGGAGTCTTAGGGGAAATCGAGAAATCCTTCCCGCTTGTTGTGCTCACATGTTGTATTGTTTGCTAACACAACAACCATACAATTCGCCTATTTCTTTGCAAGGCGAATTGCAAATCTTCAAAGCTCCAAGAACAAACTCATTCCCTATGGAATGTTCTTGACGCGCCTCTATCATAATGTCATGCATTTTCATCCTCAATTTCAAAGTCCGTTGTAGGTACTTGTGAACAAGATGATGGAACCGTGAACATTTCCCTTATGAAGACGTTCTTCATTCCCGAATCCGCCAACACTCATCAACCATTTGATGATCCATCTAGCGATAACGCCAAGGAACTTAGTAGTAATTCAAATAGGATCAATTCTATTCTATTCGTGCTTTATCAATGTAATCCTATTTTCTTCATGAAATAAAACATCTTACATTTGATATCTTGGTGTTAGAACCTCTTTAAATCAACCTTGGGATATAATGCATTGTCAAGATCATTGCATACCTTTAGTAAAGGTTCTGTCTAGCAGATGGACGGATCCCAAATGTTGTACTAAATAGATCCCTACACTTAGGGAACCGTGGGATCCGGCAAACAGAAATTGCAATTGCAAGCATTATATCTCAAACATATCCTTAGAACACCTCACACTAAGCTAAACATAGTGCCTTAAGGCAAGATAAGTCTTTATCAAGATAGGTAAATCCTTCCTACTCACACATAACTCATCTATATCACACTCTAAGACGCTTATAGATCTATCGTTTCATTTTTAATCCATTACTCTTCCGCTTTTAAACTCACACTTCATTTTTCTACCGGATCCCTCACATCTAGTCTTAGAAATCTTTCGATTATGGCTAAATTGATCATAAATCATCCTCACCTCAAAATTGATCAAAGTTGATCAAACTCTAGTTTTTCCCATCTCAAAGCTTCTAGGATATTTTCCAAAACACTATCCTAAGACACAACCTGATCTCTAGGATCATTTAGCTTCAATTGACACTCTAAATCTTTAGTGTCATCCTTGATCATCCATTGGTACTCTTAAAAGTTCCAAATCCTTCCATGAATGACAATCATTAGCTACATTATTCATTACCTTCAAGTACTCAAGCACCCCTTCATTTAAAACACTTAGGAAGACTGAAACACTCAAGATGATATAGGTCTTAGATCTTAGAAACATCATTTCCACTCTTTCATAATTCCGAAAGCCGGATCCCTAGGATTAGCCTAGACGGATCCTCTCGAGGAAGGAACCGTGGGATCCGGATGACAGTTTATGTCATATCTTGCTAAAACAATCATTTCAACTCATCTTCCTAACTCAAACACTCCATCTCATCTTAAATGAATTCCTAGATTAGTACAACCTCTGAAGTTGACTCTTGTGCATGTTAATCATCACATTCCAATGAACTCTAGTGGCTTAAGGCTTAAATGAACTTTCCAAATCTCTTGGTTTATAAACCATCTTGTTAGAACCTCCATAGTCATCACTCTCATCCTAACTTTCAGCTCTTGCAACCTCTTGAAATCATTTCATCATGAGGAAAACCCCAAGTAGTAACTTGTCCACCAAAGAACCACCCATGAAAAAGACTCATGTTATACACGAAATCTCTTCAACCGAATCATCTCCGGTCAAGTCAACAAATGATATGATCCTTCCTCATCCAATCAAACCAATTCCTAAAAGGATAGTACCCACAAAACTACCAATGCCAAACATCACCATACCTCCTAGGCCAAACAATATTATCTCCACTAAACCATCACCATTGGTTCCTAGAGCTATTTCATTTACATCCCCACTATCATCACCATACCTCTACAATTTAGAGGACTTGCCTCCTAGGCCGTCTCATCTGCTTCCGCCGACAACATTCTCCTCATTAGGAGGAATAATGTTTCAAAATCAAGGTGTTGAGTCAACACTTGCTCCGGCTTCCTTTTCGCCGTTTCTATCATATAATCCCATTTGGATTATGAGAAATCATCAAAGTCAACCACCCGATCATATGGAAGTTGACACTTCTCTACCACCACCATCATTCTTGGTTGAGTCATTCTCAAATGTACCTCCACCAATTCCTCCATCGTTTGAAGCTCCACAAGCCGCTTCACTTGATCCTTCGCATCAAGCCATTTCATTTCTTCCACCACCACTACCTAGCCATGACAAAGATTGCTATCATTGTCAATATGTTGAAAGTTTGATACATGAAGTACGAGAAGACCAACGTTTCATGTTCTATCATCTCCTCGAAGTTTTGACGAGATTAAACCTAAACAAAACTTGAGCTAGAAGATTTTAGTGGTGTCCTAGCATCAAGCGTTAGCTAGTCTAGAAATTCCTAGTCATGTATTGTCTATTTTCTTATTTTTTAGAGTTATGTACATCATAACTCTTGTTTTATTAAATGGAACTAGATGCTACTTGTTATTTTTCTGAGCATATGATTACCTTGTATTCATATCTCATTTTGTGATAACATTACTTGTTATATCACCATTGTTTGAAATTAATCGGCCACTACGGATCCCTCAAGATGCTTGCTGAGACGGATCCCTACTAGGAGGGAACTGTGGGATCCGTGAGACGAAAAGTTTTCTTTCTAACTTAAATCACATTTGTAGGAAATTGTGAATTATACTTGCTTTCTAATCTTTGTTTTGTAGTTATTCAATTTACAAATGAAGACTTTGACATCCTAAAGCTAGGGGGAGCTTTATGTCAAAGCAATACATTGCAAATTACTTGCAATCTTAGATTTATATTTCATTACTTCCCGTTGCATAATTGAAATCATCTAGGGGGAGCACACCAGTCACATAGACGTAATCTTTTGCAAAAGTTAATTGCAAATGAACTAGATTAGAATTAGTTTTCTTGACGCCCTTACTTAGGGATGGACTCGTCAAGGGGGAGTAACGACGAGATCCTTTCCCGTTACTTGCTCTCTATTTCTTTTTACTTTTATTTCTTTCACATGTTTTTCTTAAAAACGATGTGTTGCTTTTCTTCAAACACTTTTTGTTTCGACAAAAAAAGGGAGAAGAAAATAAAAACTACAAATTCAAACCTTTACGAATTTTAGCTTTTCCTTAAAATAATTTTATGTTTTGTCATCAACAAAAGGGGAGATTGTTAATACACATAAGTCAGTAAAACGTTTATTTATATTTTACGATCTTCTAATGTTTTGTCGATAACAAACGAAAATCATGTTAACGAAACAAATAAAATACGTAAATGGTTTGAACTAATAGTTTCTAACATATTCACATTTTCACATAAAACACTAAAACAAGTATAAGTGATTTTATGATTTAGCAATACATATGTACAACAACTAGTGTTTACATATTTGGGTAAAATATACACATAACTAGTATATAGTATATTGGGTATTATAAATGGGTAGAAACTTAAGTATCCCAACCCATTGGGCAAATACATTGAATGTAGTTGGGTACAACCCAAAGCCCATAACCCATGGATCTTGACCCATAACCCATTGCATGACATCATGCTTAAATCATACATGGATAATATCCATAATACCCATGGATCAACCCATACCTAAGTGACTAAGTGCATTGCACTCAAAGATACATTGTATCTAGCCAAAGATCCATGGTTCAACCCATGACCCATAACCAAAATACCCATGGGTAAAGGGAGCTGCCCACGGATCCCTCGCTTTGTAACGGATCCCAAGTGGAAGGGATCCGTGGGATCGAGAACGATGAGAGAATTTTCTCTATAAATAGTGAGCCATTTCTTCATTATTACTCACCCTTTCAAACCCCTTTCTAACACACTTTCTCCCGAGTTAAATCTCACTAACCTTAGATCCAAGAGATCAATGTTTGTAGTTTTGTTTTGTGTGATCTTTAGGTTCCTCTTAAAGGAAGATCACCACCTTTGAAGTCGAGCAAGCTCAAGTCTATGAGTTGCCAAGCTTCATCATCATCAAGGCTATCAAGTCTTCTTGATGATGATTCCTTCTTTCTTCAAAGAAGCGTAGTGTTGAAGACATTAGTGAAAGATGTCTCAAGTATCAAGACGAAGATATTAGTAAAGGGTATCTATCGCCTATAGCATAAGCACTTGTGGTAGGTGCTGGAAGTCAAGACAAGAAGCATTAGTGAAAGGTGCTTAGAAGTCAAGACTTGAAGCATTAGTGAAAGGTGCTAGAAGTGAAGACACAAGACATTAGTGAAAGGTGTCTTGTAGATCTAGTCAAAGGCATTAGTGAAAGGTGCCTTAGATGTACGTTCGATATGGTGTGTTTCGATGTACTAGATAGACTAGCATTAGATCCAAGGATATTGATGTCCTGATGATGTTGTAAAGGAGTAGATCTCCTTTGGGATTAGTCGTTGGTGTAGTGTGGTAGTAGTTCCTCCATTGCAATGGAACTAGGTGCTTAGCCTAGTACCTAATAAAGGGTAGGCGACGTTGTGAAGGTGTAGTTCACCTTGGTGTGAAAGAACCAGGTTCTTAGCCTAGTACCTTATAAAGGGTAGGGGACGTTGTGTAGGTTTGGTTCACCTTGGAGTGAAAGAACCCGTGGTTAGCCTAGCATCAAAAAAAGGGTAGCGACGTTGTGAAGGCTTCTCCGCCATAAGGAGATTGGTGTAGTGTTTACGAACTCTCGAGTAGGTGACTCGGGAGTGGAGTAGGGCAAGGAAGGTGTCCTTGTAGCCGAACCACTATAAATACTTTGTGCTTCTTACTCTTATCTTTTCATTACATATCTTTATATGCTTGTTTATCAACATCCAACACACATAACCAAATAGATTGACATAAGTCGATCTAAATAGTTTAAAAGGAAGTTTTAATTGGTAAAACTATTCAACCCCCCCCCTTCTAGTTTTCCACAGCAAGTATTATGACTGTGCAACTGCAAGTATTTGAAATACTACTATGTTTAAAAGCTTGTGGTCCTCATTTCTACTTGCACATCTATCATTCCATACATTCTCCGTTCAAAAGAAAAAAGTACACAACAAGCATTTCTAGACCTAAAGCGGCCAAGCATTATGGCCATTTGATGTTATTGTCTTGATACCATCTCAGTGATCTTATCTTTCCTGTCCACTAGAGCATTTTAATATGACTAACATACTTGTCGATTTCGTATTCCTGTAAAACTGATATCTAATAATCAGATATATTACTCCTAAGTTGTAACTATCATGCCTATCCTTTCATACTGCAGGTTCTGCAACACTTGAATTTTGTAAACCAAATTTCATCCTTAATATCCAAACTCTTTCTATTCCAAGCTAAATTTCCAACTCCTCAACTCTGCTTTGACATATTACCTAGTTTCAGGAAGGGGCTTTATGCACGTAATAGCAACCAACATTGTTGTTTTTGTTGGAAAATTTAGTGCACTTGTGGGATTAGTTAATACCTTGTAATGGGTCATGAGGTACGGAGTGTACACCCATATGGTCCCTGAACACCCTGACTCTAATAGTGGTTTGTACTGATATTTAGTGTTTCCACTGCTAGTCAATGGCTGCTGCTGCAATGAAACACATGGCTTCAAACTTTGCCAAGCTTGATAAGTTTGAAGGGGTGGACTTTAGGAGATGGCGTAAGAAGATGCACTTCTTGTCATCAGCATGAGTGTGGTGTATGTGCTAACTACACCTATTCCGATGATGGGGATGATGCTACCGTGGAGCAGATCGGGAGGAGGAGCAAATGGGAGAATGATGACTACATTTGCGAGGTTTAATCCTCAATGGTATGTCCGATTCTCTGCTTGATATTTATCGAACTTTGAATCTTCCAAACAACTATAGGATTCCTTGGATGCCAAATATATGGTGAGGATGCATCAAGTAAGAAGTTCCTTGTAAGTAATTTCACAAATTATAAAATGACTAATTCAAGACCAATTATGGAACAATACAATGAACTTCTTGGTATACTTGAAAGGTTTACACAACACAATATGCACATGGATGAGCCTATTCAAGTCTCTTGTGTCATTGATAAACTTCCCCTTCTTGGAAAGATTTCAAGCATACCTTGAAACATAAAAGGAGGAGTTAACTCGGTTGAGTTGGCGATCATCTCACATTGAGGAATCTCTCAAGGTGCGGGATAATGACAAGCCAAAGAGTAGCAATGCTATTGGTGCATATGTTGTCAATATGGTGGAGCATAACAACTCCACTGTGTACAATGACAACAAAGGCAAACGCAAATATCATGACAACACAAGCGCGATCCTAACAAGAAGGCAATACCTACTTGTTGGAAATGTGGCAAAACCGGTCACATTAAAAGGGATTGCAAAGGTGTTAAAGTTGGTGGTAAAGCCATGGATCGAGCACTAATGGTTCGAGGAGTGGTGGTTCACCCAACTCAACGAAAGGTCAAAATATGTTTAATAAGTCTTTTCGATTTATTATGTTACATATGTATCTCAATCTTATTATGTGCGGATGATGATGTTGCGTGGGTTGACTGGTGCAACAATTCATGTATGCAAAGATAGAAGTCGGTTCAAGACTTATGAGTCACCGAATGATGGTTCTATTCTTCACATGGAAATGAGTCAACAACCTTGGTGCATGGTCATGGTTGTGTAGATCTTAGATTTAGTTCGAAAGATTGTAACTTTGTTTAATGTTATTCATGTTCCCGATATAAGGAAGAACTTGGTTTCAAGTATTATTTTGAATAATCATGGATATAAACAAGTTATTGAGTTTGATAAATTTGTTCTCTCTAAGCATGGTGTTTTTATTGGTTTTGGATATTTGTGTAATCAAATGTTCAGGCTTAATATTGTCATTGATAGTTTAATTCAGCTTTTGTGACCACCACTGACCTGACTGAATCTACCCTATGGCATGCAAGACTTGGCCATGTACACTATAAAAGAATGCAAGATATGTCTAAGGATGGGTTAATCCCAGCTTTTGTCATTGATAGTTTAATTCAGCTTTATGACCACCACCGACCGACCGAATCTACCCTATGGCATGCAAGACTTGGCCATGTACACTATAAAGAATGCAAGATATGTCTAAGGATGGGTTAATCCCGACTTTTGACATGGACAACCGAAAAGTGTAAAACTTGCATGTTGACCAAGATAACCAAGAAACCTTTTCGTGGTGTTAGTCTTGAGACTAAGCTCGAGCTTATACACGATGACATGTGTGATTTGCATGCCACTCCTTCTTTGGGAAATAATAAGTACTTTGTGACATTTATTGATGATGCTTCAAGGTTTTGTTATGTCTATCATTACATACCAAGGATGAAGCATTAGATAAATTCAAAGTGTTTAAAGCGAAGTTGAATTACAACTGGGTCCCCGATCAAAAGATTAAGGACCGATAGGGGAGGTGAGTACATGGACACTCAGATTTTCGATCTGTTGGAATTATCCATGAAACGATCGCCTTATACTCCTCAAGAAAATGGTATTTCGAAAGGAAAATAGGGTCTTGAAGAGATGGTTAAATCTATGTTGTCCTATTCGGACTGAGTCAAGGTTCGGGGTGAAGCTATGTTAACGACTTGCTATTTATTAAATAGGGTTCCCAACAAAAGGAACAAGGTTACCCTTATGAACTCTAGACCAAAAGGAAACCCAACCTGAACTATCTCGTGGTGCGGGTTTTAGGGCATTGTAAGACTCCACGATCCAAAGCTAAAGACTTTGGGTGAAAGAGGCATCGATCGCATCTTTGTTGGATATCTTGAGCATTCCAAGGCTTTTAGGTTCTATGTTATGAACCTAATGAATATGTTTCGCTTAACTCAATAATTGAATCAAGGATGTAGACTTTGATGAGAATAGATTCTCATCGGTCCTTAGACCAAGTCGAGGATTCCTAATGAAACTCATGACACTGGTGTATCGTGAGGTCCTCGATGATGAACCATCGATGGTCCCCGATGAGATTGTGGTGCAACAACTTGAACATGTGCTTAGGAAGAGTAAAAGGGTCGGGACTCCAAAGTCATTTGGACCGAGTTTCAATTATACTTAATTGAAGGAACAAGGATGAGGTCTCGCATCAATACTCCTATTGCTTCATTGTTGAGGATGATCCCAAAACATTTGAAGAAGCAATGAAGTCCCGTGATATTTCTTTCTAGAAAGAAGCAATCAATGATGAGATGGATTCCATCATGGGAACAACACTTGGGTCTTTGGTTGATCTACCACCTGTTGCAAACCTTTGGGTTGCAAATGGATTTTCAAAAGGAAAATGAAGGTAGATGGAACTATTGAAAAGTTCAAGGCTAGACTAGTCATTCGTGGCTTTAAACAAAAGTCGTGATAGACTATTTTGATACTTATGCCCCGTGGCTCGACGATACCATAAGAATGTCGATTGCTTTGTCATCTATTCACAATCGATTATTCATCATATGTATATGAAGACGCCTTTCTTAAATGGTGAATTGATGAGGAGGTTTACATGAACCAACCTTAGGGCTTCATCATGCCCGGCAATGAAAACAAGGTGTGTAAACCGATTAAGTCTCTATATGGACCCAAACAGCACCTAAGCAATGGCATCAAAATTTGATGAAGTGGTTTTGTCTAGTGGTTATGTTCTTAACCGTCGACAAATGTGTATATAGCAAATTTGATGAATCGTAAAGGAGTCATCATTTGTCTATATGTTGATGACATATTGATCTTTGGCATCGACCAAAATCGTGTTAACTCGACAAAGGAATTTTGTCATCAAGGTTCTCCATGAAGGACATGGGGAGGCCGATGTTATCCTTGGTATAAGGATTAAACATGAAAGTAAAATAATTTCTATTTCTCGCCTCATTATATTGAGAAGGTGTTAAGGAAATTCAATTACTTTGATTGTACTCCTGTGAGTACACCTATGGATACTTGGAAGTCGATGCCTAATAATGGCAAGGTCAGATCTCAACTTGAGTACTCTAGGTAATTGGTGCTCGATGTATGCCATGACTTGTACAAGACCGATATTGGTTTTGCAAAGGAAAATTGAGCAGTATACTAGTAATCCTAGTGCTCATCATCGCAAGTTGTCCATTGTGGAATCAAGTATTTGAAGAGAACTATGGAATATAGTCTCTCATATACCGCTATCCTTGATGTTGGAAGGATACACTCATGCAAGTTGGATCAAGAACACTAAAGACAATTCGTCTACCAAGTGGTGGGTATTCCTACTTGGTGGAGGTGCAATTTCTTAGGCATCCAAGCAAACTTGTATCACCGCTCAACCATGGAATTTGAATTTGTGGCTTTAGCAACGGTAAAGAAGCCGAATGGTTGAAAACTTGCTTCTTGAGATTCCATTGTGGCCTAAACCTATAGCACCTATTTCTATCCGATGTGATAGTGCAACTACATTGGCTAAGGCTTATAGCGGATGTACAATGGTAAGTCTAGACACTTAGGTGTCGGACATAGCATGATTCGTGAGCTTATCATGAATGGGGTGGTATCTATAGAGTTTGTTAGATCTCAACAAAACTTAGGCGATCACTTGACGAAGGGTCCGCTGAGACTTGGTTATAAAGTCCGCTAAAGGGATGGGTTTAAGTCCAACTTAGTCACCGAATGCTAGGACACCCAACTCCTCCCGAGGAAACTTGGAGCCGAGTTCAATGTGGAAATGAATATTCGGTGGACCGGAGCACATGTTTTATTTACATCCCAAGGTTGTGCTCGTAACTCTTTGAAAGGAGGATGAAGTCTTTACTTCTTAATGGTTAATTTTCTTTGAAAAAGTACTTGGCGGGAGAGCATGAATAAAGAGGAACCACCTATGTAAATGTTGAAGTTTTGCCGCCAGGGAGCTTGTGGACTTTTAGCTTTTACAACATTTATGAATTTGGATATGGACACATGGCTTGTATAGTGTCGGGAGTCGATAAGTGTTGGAAAACTTGTGTATTTTATCTTCGTGTATTCAAATGGGTTGAAGGGTTCAATTCTATGAACACCCTGATTCTCAAATATTTGAACGTGTAATGTACTAAGATGAAAATTCAATCCCCAGGATATTTTCGTTTATGCACATGTTTGTTTAATGTTTGTTTTCATGCAAAGGAAGTGAACTAAATTTGGGGAGAATTGTTGGAAAATTTAGTGCACTTGTGGGATTAGTTCACACCTTGTAATGGGTCAGGAGGTACAGAGTGTACACCCATATGGTCCCTAAACACCCTGACTCTAATAGTGGTTTGTACTGATATTTAGTGTTTCCACTGCTAGTGCTTGGTTAGCACTGATAGGCAGTGTTTCCACTGATGGGCAGTGTTTCCACTGCTAGTACTATGTTAGCACTGATAGTGTTATGGAAGTACTGCTAGTGTGAAAGTACTGCTTGTAACGGGCATTGACCTATTCAAGTGGCAGTTACAACTCCATAATGATCACGTTTAATTGGTCATGTAACCACTAACGACTATAATGGGGATAATTATGAGGCGATTAATAGGCCGATTAATTCTCATAATTCCATTTGACTAGCTCATAGTAACCTCCTATAAATAGGAGATCTGATTATGCATGAAACAATACACAGAAAACGATTAACACTTCTAAGCAAAGGGTTATTGATTTGTGCCTAATTCAATAACATACATTTGGTCTTATCCCAAGTAGATATTCGTGATACCCAGGCATTAGGGTCGAATAGTTTACTTTGGAATGTGATCACACGGTTCCAAGTGATATCCGGTAACCACCTAGTATTGCATTTGCTATTGATTGTCTTAACCCTGTTCTGGGAGATATACACCAACAGTTTTCAGAATCATACAACTAATTCTCATTTTTTTATCCCAAAGAGCTACCAACTTGTCATTACTACCAACTTAACAACCTATTGCAAGTTTAAAACATATATATTGCTAACGGAAGAAGTATATAGATGGATTCTTTATGCAACCAACTATATTCTACTAACTTTCTATAAGCCAAAATGATCTATACTACCTACAACATCTAAACACCACTATAACATAAACTTGAAAACCAGAGTCGTACAAACAAATAAAAAAGGCTTGCAAATGACAATATTGTGGAAAACTAGAAGGGGTTGAATAGTTTACCAATTAAAACTTAGTTTTGAAACTTATTGAAAGATCAATTGATATTGATCTTAGATATGTTAGTGAAATATGCAAACAATATATAAAGAGTAGATAAGGAAAGAAACAATCAAACCACAACAAGTTGTTTATAGTGGTTCGGTCTACAAGGACTCTTTTTCCTTTCCCTACTCCACTCCCGAGTCTCACACTCGAGAGTTTAACTTCACTAGTCAACAAGCTCCTTTCACCGCGGAGAAACCTTTACACTTCGCTTACACTATTTCCGACACTAAGCTAAATGTCGAGTTCTTTTCAAGGGTACAACCACTCCCACACATAATGTATTTTAAGGACTAAAATACTAACCACTCACACTCACAAGATTATGATGGTTTGGTACAACAATGATGTATGAATCCACACAAGATCATACAACAACAAACAAACAAGACTTCCAACTTCTTGTTGAAGCTTGAATGTATCTTGATCTTCTTTGCTACAAAAGAGATCACTAATATGATATGAAACTGAGTTAGAAAGGTTAGAGAGAAGAATGTATGAGAATATGATAGAAAGGGATAAAAAACAACTTGGTTTGGCTTTGCTATTTATAGCCAAAACATCAACAAGCACCACGGACCACGGAACCCTTAAAAGGGTTCCGCCTGTGTTAACTTTTGGTGCCGTCGAGTCCGACAACATGATCTAAAATCTTACCAAAGTCAACCATATCTATCCAAGATTGTGTAAGATATGTAGAGTCTAAATCACACATAGAATCTAGTGAAATCTTCCAAGGATTTCAATAATGCATACATGATGTCATGTGTTGTTTTTCTATTTTAGAAATATGTAAATACATATGTAATGTTTAGTTTTAAGAAACCAAAACATTCTTGAACAAAAACTACTACCATACATTATGGTTTAGATTCATATCAAGATATGATTAATCACAATGTAAATTCTTGAGTGATGAAAATACTATTTGTAAAAGCTTGTTTTAATATCTATTAAACTTGACAAGCTTTAAGCTTTTATAAAATTAAATTTACTTTTGTCGTTAACAAAACTTGGATAAAGATCAAAAATATAAATAACGTTTAATGACGATATTTGTATTAACAATCTCCCCTTTTGTTGAGGACAAAACATAAATTTTATTTTATAAAAGATACAAATATTGTACAAGATCTATAAAATAATAGTTTTAGAACTTGAAAGATAAAATGATAATGCAAGTATGTCTAATTTAGACATGATGTTGACTTTTCGTAAAGTCAAAGTCTTCACTAGTTGAAGAATAATGTTGACTTTTCAAAAGTCAAAGTGTGCGATTGACTTTTTCGAAAAGACAAATATAACCAATGAAGCATGATGTTGACTTTTCGAGAAAGTCATAAATCGATTTGACTTTTCGAAAAGTCAAAATATAACCAAGTTCTATATATTTCTCCCTTTTTGTCTCAACAAAAAAAAGATGAAAAGCGGAATGTGTAATGAGCCCGAGCCATTATCTCCCCTTGACCAATGCTCCCCTAAATTGGGTGCCAATGAAAGATACATGGATTGTGAAAAAGCTACAAAAAAGTTGTTAGTTATAAGCATCATCACAAGCATTTCCAAACACCATGTAACAAGCAACAACAATATATAAAAACACCATTCATTTGTTAAAATTTTCATGATTTAATAATCATGAAAAGAGAACACAATGAAGTGTTTAGTACAATAATAAAATCCTAAAAAGAATTGTCATAGAAAATAAAAAATACAAGAAAATCCTAGAAAATAAAAAATACTTAAAAGAAATAATCTAGGACCATCCTATTGAGGTGGTGGATGAGCAAAAGAGCATTTAGGCGCTCTAGGATGTGATTGAGGATGAACCTCATTTCTTCTTGAGCTCATGGACCATCACCCGGTCCTTTCGGTTATTTGGGCGGTTTGCTCACAAGTTGAGCAACCATGCCTAGGAGGTAGTATGGTTCATGGTTTTGTTGTGGTGGAATGGTAGATGTGTGTTGGTGTTGGTCTTTGGGGTGGTAATTATGAAGGCTAGCAAAGCACTTTGCATTTGCATAGCATCACTTTGATGAGAATCCACCATATTTAAAAATTGGTGGAGATGATGGAGTTCCGCTTGAATCTCTTCTCTGGTGGGGTGATCTTCCCACATGGATTCGTCAATGTCCTCTATGTGAGGAGACATTGATGTAGGAAGTGGTTGATCCCCATAAAAAGGACCATGGATTTCCTTGTGGATGGGATGGAAAAGAATAGGTCTTGGCCCTAATGGGGCATTTGGGTCAAATGATGGTCGTGGAGACTCATGAGCTATTCGCTCAATTGTATCAAAGGATGGTGGTGGTGGTGGATGATTGGGCCTAGGAGCCAAGTCCTCCAAGTCTTCCAAAAATGGATTTGGAGAAGTTGGTGGTGTAGAGAATAATTCCAATGGGATGAGTGTTGGAGATTTTGGAGGTGATGGTGATTTTGATGTTTGGATGGGAGCCGATGGTGGTGAGCTAGGTGTCTTTGTTGGTGGTGGAATAGTGATAGTGATAGGTGATGTGGAGGTGGTGTAGGAGTAGCCAAAGTGAGGTTATGTCATCTCTTATGGGAGATGAGATGGTTAGTGGAGATGACTCATGAGGAGCTTATATTGATAAAGCAACAAGGTCTTACGCTTATTCTAGCGGTTTTCTTGCAAGGCTTGGTTGATGGTGAAGATTTGGTCATTTTGACTTAAGCTTTTTGCTAGTAGATAGTAAGAATGAAGAAGGTGTGAAGATGATCATGGTAAAACCTCTTAATTTATAGGAATGAAGAATTATGGAGAAATGTGTTTGATTTGATGTTAAACCATAGAAGAGATGAGGTTCCTAATGATTTTGAAGTGGGTTTAATGCTAGTCATATCACCCAAGGCAATCCATACAAGAAGGATGGAGTGAAGAGACAAAGATTTGCAATAAATGTGTTCTAATGATTATGAGATCCTAACAATCGACTATCCACTAGTCCATGCAAGTGTAGGTTATAACTTTTCACATACACATCAAACCATAACACAAAGTAGCATATAGATGGAATTCTAGAGAGAAAGTTAGAGGTTTAGGGAACTTAGTGAGAGAAAGTGAAAGATATTATTATGAGCTCCAACTCTCTACCTTGGAAGGTAGAGTATTTATAGTCTTACATAAATCGCCACACATCGGGTCGTGGATCGGGCATACAGGTGGGTAAAGACCGTCCGTCCTCCACGGTGTTACTTAACTAAATACTACTTAACTTAAAATAACTACGACTACGAGCTTTCTACGATTACATATACTTGAGGTGACCGACTCTTTAATACCGGAATTTCTAATTCCTAACAATCTCCCCAAGGAGGTCACCTCAATCATGTACCAAAATTACATTGAATACAACCAGATAATACATTAACAATTGATCTTGCATTCTTGATGTAGTCCTTTGCTCCTAAGCTCGTAGTCATTGATTCTTCACATTGCATGTTTGGTTACTTCAAGTGGAGGTCTTTACCGATCCACGTGATAATAAGTTTGAGCCATATTTTGAGATCATCACTATCAACAATCTCGACACATCCTTTGTGGTGTTGGTATTATGTGATGTAGTGACTTTAGGACCGACATGCTCACATTCGGATCATGATATCTTCTCATCGAGTAGCGGAAGCTTTTGTTGAATCATGATATTGGCGACATCGTAGCGAAGCTTGGAGTGAAAATATCGAGTCATTGATGCACTAATCATGATTTCTTTGAGTTGAATGTGTTAAGTGAGCATGCGGCTATGGATTGACCGCTTCATTCGATCACCGCAAACGTCGGGTGTACTGCATACAACAGCTAGCAACAAATCGCACGAAAGTGTCTTTGATCACTTCGTTGAATTGAGGTACACGCCCACGGTTCCCGTTGATCGATAAAATCTCGCCTGTGATCGGTAGGATTCCTAAGAATCTCCTTGACGGGTTTCGCAATGTTCTAGTTGTTCTCAAACCGAATATCTCAAAGAAGACAACACGGAGTGAGTGAACCAAATAATTTTAAGTCCACCGATTGATGAAAAAAGATTTGAAAAACAATCGTGTATTGCTCAATAGAAATTGTTTTTGCAATACAACGAAGGTTTTATTGAAAATCAATTATCAATCATAAAAATACCTTTTGGTTTGAAAAATGAGTACACGGTCGATGTGCTAAAGAAAAGAGTTTTTAAGCACAAAGACCGGTTTTCAAAGGTATCCGTCAATCCATAACTCGAACCGTGATTGATTCAAGAGATTGAATCGCCCCATTGTTTCTGCTCGGTTGTCACATGGTTAATCTATAAAATAGATCTCACATGCCACCTACCAGAGCTTGTTTGATGTTGGCTCGAAGGCTTTCCATCTTCATTGTGAATATGTAAACACATCACTCGGATGTTCCGGCAATACCACAAGGATAATGCGTAGGACTCAAGATATAATCTGTCTTTCCACATTGTGTGAAACAGAGTCTTCATTGAAAGTGTCCTAATGAGATTTATTGATGATCTCGTGGCTCTAGACTCAATTTGTGCATATTTGGATCCTATGACGGAGACTAGGGAGAGGTCTCCTTCTTCAATATCAACCATCTCTAAGAGAAAGTCGATAGATAATGTCGGTTCCCGTGAGAATGAAACAAGCCCTTTTAAGAGGAACTTGAGTGGTTTGGAAAGTTGAAGTGCGATGCGTCCTTTGGGTCCATGACGTCTTGTCTTCAATACCGATGTTACCATCGGTAGCATATGAAGTGAACCCGTTTACGCCTAAGGTTGAATAAATGGAGGCAATTTGTTTTCACCCTTTTCTCATTCAATTCTTTTAATTCTTCAACCCTTCATTGCTTACCGAGACTTCATAGCTAGAACCTTGTTGGGTTTATTCCATACTAGCTCGGTCTTAGTCCGCACTCTTCCCATATCTCATTTTCTCCTTTTATCATCATACCTAAGGACTTCTACACTAACTAGTGGATTGTCCTGGGTAGATCCCTCCGATTCGGCGGATCATGGGAACACATACCTAACCTTATCATCCTTATATCACCGTACATGAAGTAAAGTTGGTCGGTCTATTTGGTATTGTTCATCCGCCATTGGATCCAATTGAAAACCATTTGATCAATTCGAACTTGTGATGAAAATCAAAGCATTTGAAATTGTTTTGATATTTTAGAACGAGAACTCCCCTCAACATGTGCATCAAGTATTTGAAAATGTTTTGCACACGGAGGCAAGAGAAAGAATTAACTTCTTTGATTACCATTTTCTAAAGATATCAACATCACTTCCCACATCAAATCAAGTAGATATAGCATTTCCGGAAGGATGAGGTTTCCATAAATTTGCTCCCCTCAATATGTGCCTCGAGGTTTGAAAAGAGTTTTGCACATACTAGAGGAACCCGCACATTGAGATAAATGATCACGTTTCAAATCATAGGTTTAAGATAGATGCTCCCCTCAACATGTGCATTGAAAATTTGAAATCGTTTGTCACATGTGGGAAGGACAACATGTACATTCTTATAAAACCATTTACCTAATTATCGGTTTAAATCCAATTTAAATCACACATTCTCCCCGATCACAATTATCAAAACATTTGAGATTTGTGATCTCGTATAGATTTAAATTGATTTTGAAAGCTTTAAGGAGAATTGTGACTTGATTGTGAAAGCGTTTGAACGATAAAGATCGGATTTTAAGACTTTAAACTCCATTTATAAAACATGCATGTATATCTTTTGAAAACAATTTTAATGCCAAATAACTTTTTAATTTAATTGAAATCATTCTCCCCTCAATCAATGACATAGGTTGTTGATTGAGAGATAGAGATTTTGACAAATAAGTCCCGATGATTATCAAAAATAGAGATTGAGTTATTTTTCAAAGCATTTGGTTTTCAAAGAGATAAATGTTTATAGAATCGAGCATGGAATTTGAAAACATGCTAAGACATGGCTCGTTCTTTCTTTTAAAACCGGTTATTGCTCAAGATGACAATAAACCATTTTCTCTTTCTCTCAAAAAATTTTTTTATTTTTTTTTTTTTTTTTTTTTAATAAAAAATTGAACAACATCTAAAGTCCGTGTCATTCTTTGAATGACAACATCAAAGACCGTAGATATTATCGAATTGAGAGAAACATGACAAAATGACAATATTTTTTTTTTTGAAGATTTTTCAATTTTTCAAATTTTTATGGATTTTGAAAGTTTTATATTTTTCTATTTGATTTTGAAGGTTTTATAATTTTGTATTTTGTTTTTCAAATAAATATTTACAAGAGATAGATGAAGATAGACCTTTACTCCTCGTCTTCCTCCTCGAAGACGTTTGAGAGTTTCGGTTGAAGGCTTTTCAAACCAAGTCGTGGAAGAATAAACTCAAACGTTCTCTTGGAAGAGCTTTGGTGAAGATGTCCGCTAACCGATATTCGAGACCTCACAAAATATAGTTCCACCACACCTTTTTCCACTTGTTCCCCGATGAAATGATGTCGAATGTCGATATGCTTTGCTCTTGAGTGTTGAACGTTGTTGCATGAGAGAGCAATAGCACTTTTATTATCACAATGAGGAGGGATTTTGTTGAATTCAAAGCCATAGTCGATAGTTGAGATCTCATCCATAAGATTTGAGCACAACAAGATGACATGGCTATGTATTCACCTCTGTAGAGAAATAGAAGTACTCATTTGCTTCTTTGAAGACCAACTCACAAGCTTATCACCCAAAACCGAGCACCTCCGGACGTGCTTGACGTGTATCTTGACAACTCGCATGATCGGCATCTGCATAGGCCGTTAGTGACATACCGGTGTCCTTCGGTACCATAGTCCCATATTGATGGTTCCTTGGAGATACCGAAGACCCGTTTAATCGCTTCAAGGTGCTTTTAGTAGGCTTAGCTCGGTATCTAGCACACATGCAAGCAGAGAACAAGATGTCTGGTCTACTAGCGGTGAGATACATCGTGGATCCAATCATACTCCGATATTTCGTTTGGTCAATCATGATCCCCGAGAGGTCCTCATCTAGTTTGGTTCGGTCAATCATGGGGTGTCAACAGGTCACATGAATCAAATCCAAATTTCTTTAAAATCTCTCATTGCATATTTAGATTGATTTATGAAAATGCCTCCGGGACTTTGTGAAATTTGTAATCCCAAGAAAATGACATTTGTCCCATCATTGACATTTGAAACTTTGAACTCATTTCATTTGAAAACGATCACATTCCATTGGGTCATCGAGGCAAAAATAATATCATCAACATAAATTTGAACATGAATTAAATGTTTGCACGACTTCGGTGAACAATGTAGGATCAATCGCTCCTTTGATGAATCCGGTTGATAGAAGAAACTTTGACAAAGGTATCATACCATGCCCTTGGAGCTTGCTTTAAACCGTAAAGAGCCTTCTTCAAACGATAAACGTGAGTAGGATGCTCTTGATTCACAAATCCTTCAGGTTGGTGACGTGACGACTTCTTTAAGATCTCCGCTTAGAAATGCCGTCTTTACATCCATCGATAAACTACCATGTTCTTACTAGCGGCATTAGCGGAAAGATTCGATTGCCTCGATTCGAGCAACTGGAGCAAAAGATTCTTCAAAGTCTATACCTCCTCTTGTCGATATCCTTTAGCAACTAATCGAGCCTTGTTCTTCAACACATCACCATGCTCATCAAGTTTTACTTTGAAGATCCATTTTAGAGCTATAATCATAGCACGATCTGGAGCGGTACTAACTCCCATACATCAAGACGATCAAACTCATGAATTTCATCTTGCATGGCATTGAACCATTATCTTCATTCATGGCGGTTTAACATCTTTTGGTTCGATCTTAGATAGTACGGAGTTGAAGAAGCACCATAAGGCATCGGTTGCGAGTTGTTTCGGGTTGATACAGACGAGAGGATTACCAATGATGTTGTCTAATGGATGATCGTGAGTCCATTTTCTAAGGTGTTCATGTGGCATTTGTTGAGGAACCGAGGTAGTCGAGTCGATGTCTCCTAAAGAAGATGGTTCGATGATGATTCAGAGTAGCAAATATGTTTTCAAATGGAGCATCTTCGTGAGTCGCAGGGATTAACTTCATCATTGATGCGAAACATTTCCATGATGTACATTTGAAGAATGATGATTTGTTGATGAGGCCAAGGATCGCAGCAGTGCTTCTTGACTTAAAGATATTGAGACCGATGGATTGACTTCATTCATCGGAATATGAGCATCCTCTGTTGTAGGGATCAAGACCTCATTAGTATTTGAGTCATACATTCATCAAACATAGGATCAAACAATTTCTTTACATCATCTTCGATGGAGGTACATATGGAGTTTCTTGAGAGGAGTTTGGAACAAGGGATGAACCAATAGGACTGTTTTGAAGTGCGGGTCCCGAGCTGGAGTGTCCAGAGCCATTTGACCGGTCACTCATCAAACGTAACGTGAATTGTTTCCATGATATTTCGGGTTCTTTTGTTGTAGATTCGGTATCCCTTTTGTTTGATGCATATCCTACAAATACTCCAATGTCGACTTTGGCCCTAAGTTTGCCTAAGTCTTGACCTCATTAGTTGGATAGCACAAGGCACCAAACACACGAAGGAAAGATAGATTAGGTTTTCATTGTGGACAAGTTCATATGGAGTTTTTCCATGAATAGTGTGAATCGTGGACGATTTTGTGTGTAGCATGCGGTGGCAATTGCTTGACCCGAGAAACATTGGAACCTTTGAGTATATCAAGATTGTTCTAGCGGCTTCAACAAGAGTACGATTTCGTCTTTCAACTACACCGCTCGCTGAGGGGTTCGTGGAACACTTCTTTGATGGTGATTCCAACGCTTTCATAGAATTCACTAAGTTGTTTGTTGACAAACTCGGTTCCATTGTCTGCTCGATAATTACGGCGCTTTGTTTAGTCGAACTGCAATTGTTTGATGAGTTTGATGATGATATCAGGAGTTTCATCCTTTGTCCTTAAGAACTTGACCCAGGTGAATCTAGAGTAATCATCAACCACAACTAACACATATTTCTTCCCAAAGATATTCTGCACCCTCATTGGTCCACATAAATCCATATGAATCATATGAAGAACTTCAGTGACAGAGTTAGTAGGTTTGGGTTTATGGGCATACTTCTTGCTTTTTCCCAATTGACATGCTGAACAAAGATGATCCTTTTCATACTTTAGTCTAGGTAAACCTACAACTAAGTCCTTTCTGGAAAGATCATTGATGGTGCCAAGTTCAAGTGATTGAGACGACGATGCCATAACCATGACTTTGTTTTGAAGCCTTAGATAACAAGCAGTTGGAGAGGCTCTCATCATGTCATCGATAGAGATGGTGTAAAGGTTTGAGCCACGAGTTCCTTTCAGCAGTTCCTTACCATTAAGATCTCTAACAAAGCGGTATGTTTTACGAAGGCTACTTCTAGATCGAATCACGAATTGACCAACAGAGAATGATTATGACCTAAACCTTCCACATAATACACTCTAGAGATGACACTATCACCAACAACATAATCTCCATAACCCATAATAGCACCGAAATGATCATTACCAAATCTAATAGTCCGATGAATTTGCTCACGAAGTTCATGAGCCGCGACCGGTCTCCAAATATATGCTTGGAACGACTGAGTCCGGTACCACGAACGATTTGAACGATCTGCAGTTGAACACGACAAGAATGGATAATCGGATAATTGGGATCCCATGCAAGAATGGGTTCCATTTGGTTAGTTACAATGGTTGGACCACCCACATCGAAATAGAAGCATTCATATCGAAAGTGAGGCAATGGAATCATTGTGAATAGATGCAATACTAGTGTCTCAGATTAGCCTGCTCACAAAGTGATCACTTCTTAAAGGAATAGTTCTACCAAGAGGCATCCATTTTCTAGTGGGCATTTTCCGATTAGTCTTATGACCAATGGTATCCAATAAAAGCCTATTTTCATGAATGTTCTTCCCGGGTTTCCATTGTTTTCTAACTTTCATTCGCTTTTGTCTTTTAGTCTTCTTAGCATGAATTTTAGCTTTAACAATATTAATCGGACAATTAACATCATTAGGCGAACATTAACATCACATTCATGATTAGAAATGTAATTCAAGCAATCATCGGTACAAGGTTTGCAAATAGTATCGAATTGAATTAATTACAAGACGCCTATGGCTAATACTAGAATCAACACGATTCGTTTTATTCGATTCAAACTTAAAGTTCCTAGATTGTTCTTCTACTCTTTCCAAAGGCACATTCTTAGCTTGAGAGGTCCTATCATTCCTTGTATTGTCTTGAGACTTTGACCGCTCCCTTTAATGTCACCGACACTCTGTAGAGGAATGGGAACATTAGTTTGTTTTACTACTCTTTGCACCACTGTTTAGATGTCTTTGGGATCCGAACTACATGCAGTGTGCACTATGGTTCACATTCTTAAAACTAGAGGTACCGAGATTTGTACTCCTAGAAGGCACATTTGAGTTCTCTTTCCTAGCATTGATGGATCTAGAATCGAACTACTCAAGGGTACACTACGGCTCACATTCAAAACATTGGGAATCGAGTGCATATCATATTTGGCCTTAGGCATTGAGCATGGGATCAAAGGGTTAACTCTCTCACCTAATGTCTTTGGGCATATTGTGATCAAGCATTCTAAGATTTCTTGAGATCGTTTGGCATATAAGCATGCATGTCCAATTGCATTATCATGAGGTTTCTCTAGCTTATCCTCTTCAACAATCTCACGCAGCATTCTAAGCAATCCTTAAGGGATGAGAAATATGTTTGAATGGCAAGTTTGTTGTTCCTTAGATGAGGGGACATATGTCACGATAAAGCATATTTATTACCGAGTGAACCTTAGATACAACATTCTCCTCATTGATCATTGGCATTTTCCTTTTACCGACTCTTGATTCTCAATTTCCTTTTGCAATGAAGCTATTTGTTCGTTGTTTTTGTTACTGAGTGACTTTAATTGATTCAAACAACTCATTGAAATGACGTTTAACCTTTTCATTTTCTTCTAGAAAACTTTCGTTTTCCTTTTGTAAAGCATTTACTAGGTTTTGAAGATGAAACGTTTGAGAATTCGAGAATCTAAAGGAGGAGGCATTTGGGAGCTGTCATATTGTTCGTTTGACCCTTTAATTGAGAGATTTGGGCTTTCAACTTTCGATCGTGTTGCATCGAGCTTGAATCATTCATCACGTTTGTTAATTTGAAAACTCGCATCAAACTCGAGCATCGAAGATGTCTTGACATTTGAAGTTTTGACATTTTCTTTAAGATGTTGATATTTTAGTTGTAAATTAAAATGCTCAACTTCTAGTTTAGAAAATGTTTAACCAAATTGTCATGATCATCCAGTTCAATTTTCTCATTTAGTTTAGAATTAGTTTTTCAAGCTCAATGACACGATCATGGGAGACTTTCAGGCCACAGATAATTCATGAAATTTGGAAGCATTAATAGAGCAATTTGAAGCGATGAAAACACATCTTGAGCAACACATTCAAGAATAAGATTCTCATTTAATGTATGCAAGTTCTTTCTCTCAATCTCATTATATTTTAGTGCACGCTCATAGTCACTAACTTCAACAACCATTGCATCAAATTCCTTTTCCATTCCCTTAATATCGGTTTCTATCCCTTTTAAGACTCTCAAAGTGATCTTTTAGAAGTTTAAAGAAGGGCATGACCTCGCTTAAATAACATTCTTTCATTTGTTCAAAACCCTTTCTCCTTCGATTATACCATGGGTGTGATCCTTTTCTTGCAAGTTTTCTCAAAGTCAACAAATAGTTGAAATATCACGTATTGGCTAATTAATGTCTTGCTTTTATTGGCAATTGTTCTAGGTACAAGATGCATTGGTGTATTAGGAGGATACACAATCGCTTCAGGCATTTTCCAAAGGGAGGGTTAGTTTCAACAATATTTTCCGCTTTACGCTTATCTAAATCCATTTTCCGAAGACTTGTTCGGGAGTCAACAATGTCTCGAGGCTTAAACTTGTTTAAGGAAATCCAGCTTTTCCTTCTTGTAATCATGAGGAGTGATATTTATGTTTTTCTTTGTATTTGGGATCATTTTGTTTCATATTCATCTTTTCCTAGTGATTTCATTTGATTTCTTATCTTCCTCGGTGCACTCAACGCAACTAGGTTTCTCGCCTAGGCTTAAGGATTTCATTACCATCATAAAGCACCTTATGAGCATTTCTAGCCTTTTTAATTACCTCTGGATTCGGTTCCTCAACAAGGGAATGCTATGCTTATCGCTTAAGACTCGATGTTTGGTGACCATGTGAGCGATCGAATGGTGTTTCCTTGTATGTACAACTTGTTTTCAAGTTTGTTTTTCAAAGTTTTCAGATTAGAAAAATCTCTCAAGAGTTTTGATTCCTTTGCATTAAATTCTTGCTTAAGCATTTTCACATTTTCTTGAAGTTCTTGTTTTTGTTTAGTTGTTTTAGAAAGTTTTTCTTGCAAGGAATTTAATTCTTGTTTCAATACTTCTTCTCTAAACTTACTTTTTCTAATTATTGTACTCACTTGGACATCCATTTCCTGCTCACGAGTGGTCAACTCAAATTTTGCACGTTGTTCATAAATAGCAACACGTTCCTTATAGGCATTTAGTTCAGAAATTATGGAATCATCGGGAGAACATGCGGTGTATTCATCAAAGACATAGTCATTGTTGATCGCAGAAGATGCATCACTTGGTACAACTTCACTTTCACTTTGTTTCACGTATTGATCGTATGGGACAATATTGATATTACCCATATTTTCAATATTTGATTCAAAAGTTTCGATTGATTGTACTTTGTCATGCATCTGTTGCACATCAAGATCATCGTATAGTTTTAATACCTCGAGATGAGTTTGTCCTTGGATGGGCCACTTGTGGTGAAGAAGAGATCTTGGGAGAAACCATTGGAGAGATGCTAGCCATAAAGATTGTGTGTGCAGAGGGTCCATCATCTACATCGAGTCGTATGCATCACGGTCGGCGACTTGAAAGGCGTTCGATGATTGTGACCTATCTCCGAATAGGTCGCTCATCCACATCTCGCATCATAGGTCTTGGCATTGCCCTCAACAAGAAATGCAATTCCTCTTCATCCAACGCAGCACCATTGTCCCGAGCTTGTGCGGCAACATCTTATCTCTCAAGTAATCGGCATTCTGTGGACGCTTTGGAGATGTGCGCCTCCTTGCAATGTGTCCTTCACCACCACGCTTATAGCATTTGATTGGCTTAGCTTGACCTTGGTTACCATTTCTTCCTCGATTCGGTTGCCAACATAACCTCTCCCAAAGCTCCACCTCTTCCCCGATCATATTGTCTTTCTGAATCGTTGCACCACGATCCTTCCATCTTTAACGGTGGCTTGATTATGTGGGTTAGATGCGCTTCGAGGTTGTTGTTGGTTTGTGGGAGAGAATTCATGTTTTGACTAATGAGAAGAGCTAGTTGATTAATGATGTTACCCACGCGTGCATCAAGATCGCCTTGTTTGAACATAGGATCGGGAATGAGTTTGTGATTACCATTACCCAAGGGTATGACTTGTGATGCTTTGGTTGTGATTCCAATGTTTGAGTAGAAAGTCGTTGAGTCATTAGACGAACTTGTCTCTCCTCGGTTGGTTTTGAACCGATTAAGAATCAATTTTTCAAACATAGCATGTCTCTCATTCTCAAGGAGGAAGGCATAGAGTTGCTCATAGTTTGTATTCTTCAATCCTTTAGTGAGCTTCACAATGTGACAAACTTGTGCCATTCGGGATTCATGTTGTTCACAAACTTTGAGTTCAACCGAATGTTAGGCATAGTCATTCGATGTTCCTCATGTCATTCACTAACTTATGAAATCTCACATAGTACTCATAGACACTCTCATCCGGTTTCATCTTGAAGTGCTCAAATTCATCATAGAGTTGGGATTCTCTGCCTTCCATAGTTAATTCGAACCCGAGAGAAGCATCTTAACATTATCCCAAACCGCCTTTGCATCGTTGTTATGATTGATCGACTTGTAGATGTCTTTAGGAAGACCTTGAAGAACAATGTTTGAAGCCCCGATATCTCGCATCGAATCTCTTTTTCTCCTTATCATCAAGCTCATCATACATCTTAGGTCCGTCCATTCCGTAAACAGAGTACCATCTTCATTAGTATCAAGTATGTCTCTAGTCGTCTCAACTCGATATGGTCCTTCATCAATGGATTTGAGAATGTTGACACCATTTTCCTTTCCAAGGCAATACAATCGATTCGTTGAGCCCAAGAATCGTAGTCGATTCTGTCAAGCATGGGTGGACGAGTATCCGAGCCACCGCTTGTACATCCTCGAAGCAATGGAGATGATAGTAGGGACGTTGGTAGACATGTTAACAGATTATACGGGATTTTATAACTCTATGATTAAACCGGAAATAGATTCTTTCACGGATTTTACTAAATCAAGAGAAAACCGTAAACAATCACTCAAGTCGCTAGAGGATTATGCACTAAGTCGCTAAGATAATGCACTAAGTCGCTAGAGTATAATGCACTAAGTCGCTAACTCTTAATTCGCTAGACAACTAAGTCGCTAGAGTCCCAAGTCGCTAGACAAAACCAAGTCGCTAAGTAGTAACTCGCTAACACTCAAGTCGCTAGCAAAATTTCGGCAAGATTATTGCTACTCAAGTCGCTAATGATGCAAGTCGCTAAAGATCAACTCGCTCATGCACCAAGTCGCTACCACAAGTCGCTACCGTAGTGGAGAGTCCACTACTTGTACTTTAAATCGCTAGATGTAACTCGCTAGATTTTAACACCGTAACTCGCTATAAAATAGTGAAGCAAGTCGCTACGAAGAAAATTATCCGTGAACTAAGTCGCTAGCATGAAAAACCATATAAACATCACTTTTCAATCCAAAACAACCCAACCAAGATGATTCAAGCTACCAAATGAAAACCTAAACACTTGTGATGATTCTAAACATAAAAGTACTAACAAAATTCAAACTTTAACACAAGAAATCAACCAAATGATGCAAAACCACTAAACTTTTCAAACTCAAAACCACCTAAAACCACTATAAATCCAAAGATGTGCAAGATATGATCTAACCATGGCTCTTGATACCAATTGTAGGTTATAACTTTTCACATACACATCAAACCATAACACAAAGTAGCATATAGATGGAATTCTAGAGAGAAAGTTAGAGGTTTAGGGAACTTAGTGAGAGAAAGTGAAAGATATTATTATGAGCTCCAACTCTCTACCTTGGAAGGTAGAGAGTATTTATAGTCTTACATAAATCGCCACACATCGGGTGGGATCGTGCATACAGATGGGTAAAGACCGTCCGTCCTCCACGGTGTTACTTAACTAAATACTACTTAACTTAAAATAACTACGACTACGAGCTTTCTAACGATTACATATACTTGAGGTGACCGACTCTTTGACCAAATTTCTAATTCCTAACGACAAGGAACCAAATTTTGGTTCCTTCCTTTATCAAAAGGGCTCCTTGGGTGGATTTTGAAATTTTGAATTTTGTTGGAAATTGATATCCTATGTGCCTAAGTGTGTTATACTAGTTTTAATATGGGTAATAACTAGTTAAGATTAACTTAGAAGCAATGTATGGTAATTTGGAATGTCGAAATAAGCAAAATTCGAAAATTACCGGAGGATCCACGGCACCAAAAAATACACAGCGGAACCCAAAAGGGTGCCACTGGTCACTGTCTGATCACAATGTACCAATTTTACAAACGATGGTACCAAATATTTGGTCTTTATCGATCCGTGGACACCGTAAATCACCACGTAGCAGTTTTTAAGGTCGGGACTTTTCCGAAACCCAAATTTTGCTCAAAACATGTGACATTAATTATTTCTAGTTAGGAAAAGTAAATAAAACATACACAAACATAGTGGAGCATAGACTTTGACCAAGGGCTATTGATTTTCACATTAAAGTGAAAATGGGTAAAATTTGATAACACACTTGTGCTATCCCCGCATGAAATTGTTAGCATACATCATTGTTTTGAGTTATATTATCATCCTACAAATTAAAATTAACCAAATTGTATCAAACATTAAAGATAATGTATTGTTCCAAACACTCCTTAAAGGACCCTCACTTGTCCAACTTCTTGTAAATCTTGTTCATCATCCTACCAAGGCACTTGAACATCCCCTTGGTTTGCTTGAACTCACTGATTCATTCTCAATCTCGGGAAGAGACGCATAATACTCATGAGGTGGAAGGCGAGAGCTTTGGAAGACCATCCTCGAGCTATTTGATGATGATGATGATGATTGAGTTGGAGGTTTTGCTCTCTTGCCTTTTGTCTTAGCAACTCGCTCATCACTCAAGGGCACAAAGATGTGAGGATGAGCTCATAGTCAAGGTGCATCCCTTTTGGGCTTGGTGGAATTGGTGCAAAGGCTCTATAGAGAAGGGTGAGAAGCATCCCGTATGGAAGAGCAACCGATCCTTGAGTTGGAATGTCAATCATTCTCCTAGCAATGTAGTAGGCTAAATTGAATGGTTGACGGTGGACAAGTTGTAGAGCATGTGACAAAGGCAAGCATTGATATGGTCCCTATTCCTATGGTGCTAATGACGTTGGCTCTAAGTAGTTCCTCCCATTTCTTAAATTCGGCTTAAGTTCATTTAGCTCCATTCCATATGGATCTCGGTTCACCTCCTTTCCTTTTGGGTGACACGGGTTGTATCGGCCTTTGGGTTAAAGAGGGCTCACGGATGACATCCTTATCCGCTAGAGAAGTTTGGTAGGGAAGAGGCGGTCATTGATTGCATCAAGGATAGTGAGTGACCACTTATCCGAGTAGACACATGTCCCTCGGTTGGGAATTCCTAGCACTTGAGCAAAGTTGGTTAAGGAGATGGTGTAGTCATTTTATTGATCCTAAACCTAAGGCTAAACTCATCATCTTCATCAATGAAACCGGTGACACTAGCATAGAACTCTAACACAAACCTAGGACAAATAGGTTCATCGATGTCAAGGAGACAATCGAATTGAATAGCGGCTAGTTCTTCACGGAGATTGGTATTGTCTACAAAGAGGAGTGAATGGTTCTACCCTCATGGAAGTACCTTGTTTCTAGACCCTTAAAGATTTCGACTTGTTCCTTGGAAAGTCCCTTGGTTTTGTGATGTTTGGGAATGTAGTTAAGGGTATCCTTGTGATCATAGAATCTTGCGGCTACCATGGTTATTCCTATGAGCAAGAATTTACATGTTAAAATGAGAATAAACTTAACGTTTTGGTTCTAGTGTGTGCCTATATGAAAATCGATTTGGAGTTGCGGTTATCTCGACTTATTTTATGCACAAAATGGTTTTAGTGGGGTGTTTGGCAAATACCATGAGATAACCCAAATGCTCCTAATTCAATGTGGCTTCATTTGAATATACCAAGGAATGCATATTAGTTATGCAATACCTTTAGTATTCAAGAGCATGCAAGTGATGAAAATTTAACGTTTCTATTTGTATTAACAATGAAAATTGTTTTCCTACAAGTGAGAAGCTTTTCAAAAATTTGACATGGGATGTTTGGTTATCTGAATAAGGCCTTATAGTCATTATCTATTGATTAGTGGGAAACATGATTTGTTTATGCAATATGATAATGTAGTACCTAATTTCAATGACTAGTTATGCAATTTGCCAATTGAATCCATGTTTTGTATAAGAATATACATAAACCCCATGTAATGATTTTGTGCACAAATTAGAATCCTAGACTCGAATTAAGAGATAAAATGTAGTTAGGATACTTACAATGATGTTATCTTCATGATTAGTGGATGAGAAGGTGTCAATAATGAGTTAGGTTTAATGTTTACACGTTTTGGTAAAGTAGGTTTTGAGGAAGAAGATGTTTTGTAGGTAGCATTTTTGCAATCAGAGTCACCACGGACGAGACGGCACCAAAAATTGGTTCCGTCTTTGTTGTCGTTGGTGTCGTGGGAGCTACGATGGCGATATCAAACAAATTTGTTTTGTTTTGTTTATTCTAAGGTTTAGACTATGTTTATCCTACATGTTTGGTTCCATTAACCCCAAACCAAGTCTAAGAAGATTAAATGGTTCTCATTTGAGAGGCTTAGTTAGAATGTTGGCAATGTTGTCTTGGATGATACTTTCTCAATTGAGATGTTTCCTTTTGAACATTGTCGCGAAGAAAGTGATGACGGATTTCAATATGCTTTGTACGAGCATGTTGGACGGGATTTTTTTGAGATCGATAGCTCCTTTGTTGTCGCAAAATATAACAATATCGTTGAGATGAATTCGTAATCCACGAGAGCTTGCTTCATCCAAAGAGCTTGTTGACATGCTTTTCCGTGAGACGCACTCGGCTTTAGTAGTTGAGATGGCTAAAGCCGTTTGCTTCTTTGCAAACCATGAGGTGAGACAATGTCCAACAAAAGTGCAAATACCACTTGTACTTTTTCTATCGACATAGTCACCGGCATGATCCGAATCGGCATACACTATGGTTTCTACACCGTTCCTTTGGGATACCATAATCCTAAACACGTTGTTCCCTTAATGTATCTAAAATCCTTTTCAAGGCTTCTAAGTGTGATACCTTTGGATTTTCTTGAAAGCGAGCACATAGACAAACACTAAACATAATGTCGGGTCTACTAGCCGTAAGATAGAGTAGGCTACCAATCATTCCTCTATATTTAGTGTTATCTACGGATTCACCTTCCTCATCCTTGGTGAGTTTAGTGTCCGAGGACATGGGTGTCTTAGTTGGTTTGGAATCTTCAAGACCAAATTTCTTAAGCATATCATTTATATATTTAGATTGGTTAAAGAATATGCCATCTTCTAGTTGTTTAATTTGAAGTCCTAGAAAGAAGTTTAATTCACCCATCATACTCATTTCAAACTCGTCGTGCATGATTTTAGAGAAATCATCACATAGCTCTTGACAAGTTGATCTGAATATAATGTCATCAACGTATATTTGAACAATGATAATATGTGATTCCTTTTTCTTGGTAAAAAGAGTATTATCTACTAATCCCATAGTGTATTTGTTTTCAACAAGAAAAGTCTTAAGTCGATCGTACCAAGCTTTTGGTGCTTGCTTAAGACCGTATAATGCTTTCTTGAGTTTGAAGACATGATGTGGTTTCTCAAAGTCGGTAAAACCGGGAGGTTGAGCAACATATACTTCTTCGTTAATAAACCCATTAAGAAATGCACTTTTAACATCCATTTGAAATAATTTAAAGTCATAAGCACATTCATATGCAAGTAAGATTCTAATAGATTCGAGCCTAGCTACCGGTGCATAAGTTTCATCATAGTCAATCCCTTCTTGTTGATTATAACCTTGTGCAACAAGCCTAGCTTTATTTCTAGATACTACACCATTTTCATCCATTTTATTTCAAAAACCCATTTCGTTCCAATTATAGTTTGATCTTTAGGTTTTGGAACTAATTTCCAAACATCATTTCTAACGAATTGGTTTAATTCTTCTTGCATGGCAATTACCCATGATTCATCTTTTATTGCTTCATTTATGTTTTTCGGTTCAATGGTGGATACAAAACAAAAATAATTACTTTGATTTTGGGCTTGTGACCTTAAGGTTCTTTGATTAAGTTGTCCTATGACCTTTTCTAAAGGATGACTTTTAGATTCTTTGATGTTTATAATCTCATTATTTAATGGTTCATCTTCCTTGTCATTTTCAATTATTTCTTGACTTTCTATCATTTGACTTTCAACTAAGTCATCATCTACCAAAGGTGATGTCTTAGAGGGAGGTGGACTTTCATCGAATGTTATGTTCAATGATTCCTCGACTATCATTGTTTCTTTGTTTAAGACAATGTAAGCTTTACTAGTTTGAGAATAACCAAGAAATACACCTTCATAAGACTTTGGGTCAAACTTGGTGAGATAATCTTTAGTATTAAGAATGAAGCATTTACATCCAAAGACTCTAAAATATCCTAAAGTTGGCTTTTACCTTTATAAAGCTCATATGGTGTTTTGTTTAAGAAAGGACGATTAAGACTCTATTCAAAATATATGTAGAAGTGTCAACGCGTTACACCAAAACTTTTGAGGAATGTTTTGTTCATTAAGCATTGTTCTACTCATTTCTTGAATTGTTCTATTTTACGTTCTACTACTCCATTTGATTGAGGTGTTCGAGGAGCCGAAAAGTTATGTGTTATACCATTTGTATCACAAAAGTTTCCAAATTGAGTTTCGTTGTCAAATTCACGACCATGATCCGTTCGGATCGACACAATTTTAACACCTAGTTGATTTTGAATTTTCTTGCTAAGAATTTCAAATTTATCAAAAGCTTCATTTTGGTTTTCAAAACAACGTCCAAGTAAACCTTGAGTAATCATCTACTATGACCAAAGTGTATAAGTTGCCTCCGTAGCTTCTTATAGCGGATGGACCAAACAAGTCCATATGCAATAATTCTAGACACTTAGATGTGGACACCATATTTTTAGATTTATGACTACTATGGGTTTGTTTACCAATTTTGCAAGCGTCGCAAAAGTGTTGGTCATATTTTTGTTTTGGTAAATTCCTAACTAGCTCTTTTGAAGATAGGTTTTGTATAAGTCTCATATTAGCGTGACCTAAGCGTCTATGCCAAAGAGATGAGCTATCATCTAATGTTGTTAGACAAAGTTTGTCATTAGATGTTTTATCTATTTTCATGACATATATGTTATTTTTCCTAACTCCTTTAGCTATGGTGATATCATCTTTTAGTATTTTACTACCATTTTCATCAAATAGTACTTTATACTTTTTATCACATAATTGGCTAATACTAAATATATTAAATCCTAACCTATCTACATGAGCAACATTTTCAATAGTTAGGGAGTTATGAGCGATCGTACCTTTGCCAATGATTTTGCTTTTGAGATTGCTACCAAAGTGACATTACCTCCGTCATACTCTTGGTATGATGAGAAGAGACTTTGTTGCCCGTCATGTGTCGTGAGCATCCACTATCTTTTATCCACTCATCGGTTCCAATCCAACTTTCAAGCATACCTAAGAAGCAAATAACTCAAGCATTTGGTCCCCAATATCTCATGGGTCCGTTTGGGTTAAACATACCATTTATTTGATTCATGTATGGAAATGATGGGTAAGAGTTCCATGACATGTAACTGAGTTTGATATGGTCTAGGAAAGTTTTGATTCCAACCGTTGTGTTGGTAGTTGGGTTGTACGTTGTGGTTGCTCTTAGGAAAGGCGTTTGGCAAAAGGTGTTTTATGTCGTTGTTGAGTAGTTTTGATCTAAATTCATTTTTAGCAAGTCCTACTCCCGATGTAACAACCGGTTTTAGTTTAACACTATCCTTGGTTTTCTTTGTTACTTTGACAAATTCATTACGGTCCGTATCACAAACATTACGTCTGTTGAAGTACCCACGGCACCATTTTTTCAACGGACGGAACCCTTATTTTGGGTCCGTTCGTCCGTCTTTGCATCGCAGCAGCTTTTGATGTTTGTTTGTCTTTTTCGGCCGTTTTGTTTTGACTCTTTGGAATTAATACCTCATTAAATCCTAGCCCATTCATGTCTCCCGGTGTTTTATGTATTTTAACTATTTCATCGGCAAGAGCGATGTTTTGTTAAACCTTTTAAATTTAGAATTATGTTCGATTAGAACATCTTGTGTGAGCTTTAGTTTTTCTATTTCAAGATTAAGCTCTTGACATGATTTACAACCATCGTCATTTGCTTTTCCCATTTCTAGTCGTTTTGCTTTTCTTTTAACTCATAGACTTCATTTTCTAAAAATTCCTTTTAGTTTTTAAAATTTATTTTTAGTTATGATTTTAGACTTAGCTCACACAATTGATTATATTGTTTTGCAAAGTGTCATCATCAATAGAAGAATAAGAAGAGTCGGAATGTACCTCGTTTGACTCATGTGCCATTAGAGCGATCTCTTCCTTGCTTGACTCTTCATCATCTTCACTATCACTCCAAGCACCACTTACAAAAGCTCGTTGAGTTTTGCTTTTAGGTGGCTTGGGACATTCTCCTATGAGATGACTTGCATCACCACATCTAAAACACTTTCTTTCACCTTTACCCTTTTGTCATCCCGATCTTTTCGAATGGCTTCTTTTCTTCGAGGTTGTCTTACAAACTTTCCTCTTCTTCTAAAGAACTTTTTAAAATCTCTAACGGCCATGGCATACTCCTCATCTTCACTACCGAGCAAGATTCATCATCATCACTTGATTCCGCCTTTGCTTTTAGAGCAACGGATTTGATCTTCTCCTTTTTCCTTTGATGATCTCCGAATCTTTCTCCATCACCATTTCATGTACTTTGAGGTTACCGATTAGCTCGCCTAGTGACATTTTGAGAGATCTTTTGATTCTTCAATAGCGGTCACTTTAGCTCTCCATTTCGGATGGAGTGCTCTAAGAAATTTCCGACAAAGTTCTTACTACGAAAAGATTCATCAAGTGCTTTAAGTGATGTAATAATAGTATTAAAGCGAGCAAAGCCACAATCAATGGTTTCATCTTCGGGGATAACAAATTGTTCATATTGTTGAACAAGAAGATCAATTTTGTTATCCTTGACTTGTGAATTACCTTGATGTGTAACAATCAAAGATTCCCAAATATCTTTGGCGGTTTCACACATAAAATTCTTTCATATTCTTTTCTAGGCAAAGCATTATAAAGCATCATTTTAGCTTCATTATTTTTAGCAATTAATTTCTTTTGTTCATCAATGAAATATCCTTTGTTGTAGAACTAAAATCCCTTTAACAATAACAAACCAAAGATCTATATCTTTTGATTTTACATATGTTTCAAAACGGTTTTTCCAATAGATAAATCCATTGGTTTCAAAGAGTGGTGGTCTTTGCATAGATTGCCCTTCTTTAAAGTTTTCGTAATCCATGGATCGTTTCAAGTTTATAAAATACAAATTATTTTAGAAATTCTTGAGCAACGAGGCTCGTACCAATTGTAGAAAACTAGAAGGGGTTGAATAGTTTACCAATTAAAACTTTGTTTTGAAACTTATTGAAAGATCAATTGATATTGATCTTAGATATGTTAATGAAATATGCAAGCAATATGTAAAGAGTAAATAAGGAAAGAAATGATCAAACCACAACAAGTTGTTTATAGTGGTTCGGTATTTCTTTTCTTGCCCTACTCCACTCCCCGAGTCTCACACTCGAGAGTTTAACTTCACTAGTCAACAAGCTCCTTTCACCGGCGGAGAAACCTTTACACTTCGCTTACACTATTTCTGACACTAAGCTAGATGTCGAGTTCTTTCCAAGGGTACAACCACTCCCACACACAATGTATTTTGAGGACTAAAATACTAACCACTCACACTCACAAGATTATGATGGTTTGGTACAACAATAAAGTATGAATCAACACAAGATCATACAACACCAAACAAACAAGACTTCCAACTTCTCGTTGAAGCTTGAATGTGACTTGATCTTCTTTGCTACAAAAGAGATCACTAATATGATATGAAACTGAGTTAGAAAGGTTAGAGAGAAGATATGTAAGAGAGTATGATAGAAAGGGATGAAAAACTACTTGGTTTGGCTTTGCTATTTATAGCCAAAACCATCAGCAAGCACCACGGACCGCGGACCCTTTAAAAGGGTTCCGCCTGTTAACTTTTGTGCCGCCAGGTCCGACATCAAGATATCAAGATCTTGCCAAAGTCAACCATATCTATGCAAGATTGTGTAAGATATGAAGAGTCCAAATCTACACAAAATATCTAATGAAATCTTCCAATGATTTCCATGATGCATCACATGATGTCATGTGTTGTTTTTCTATTTTTAGAAATATGCAAATACATAAGTAATGTTTAGTTTTAAGAAACTAAAACATTCTAAAACTACTATCATACATTATGGTTAGAGTCATATTAAGATATGATTAATCACAATGTAAATGCTTGAGTGATGAAGATATTGTTTGAAAAAGCTTGTTTTAATATCTATTAAACTTGACAAGCTTTAAGCTTTATAAAATTAAATTTACTTTTGTCGTTAACAAAACTTAGGTAAAGATCTAAAATATAAATAACGAAGAGCAACATTTAATGACGATATTTGTATTAACATGAGTTGCCATAATATTTGTAAGCGTGTCAAGAATGGTAGCAAAACATAACACATAGCACCAACCTGATGTCACCCTTATTCGCACTCCTTTAGCAAACAGTTGAAAAAGGGGCATACTATTTAAGAGTTATAGCCGCTCATTAGAACAGAGAGTCGACAGTCACAATAGGACACATCATCTAGTACAACCAATCAAAGGGTGGCACACCCACAAAAACACCTAACGGTGTGAACAAACGTGACTAACTTTCTCCCCACTTTTAGTTCTGAGCCTCAGTTTTAGCAGACTATATAAATCATGCGCGAGTCTAAATAAAGGAACATTTAGCTCAGATTGCCGTGCCTGCGCACGTGGATTTTTCCGAGGCGACCGTTTGGCCCACTTTACCATCCTTCCACCGTCCGCAGCAAGACTACATAGGTAAACGATCATCACAGCTAAGTGAAACACGCAACCGAGAAGCAAATCATCTATATCTATTAAAACCAATAGTAACTGCATTAACAGCTTATACACAGCTTCTGATGACAGTTTGTAATCATATTTGTAAGCATGAGTTATAACGCCATATAAAATCACCACAAAAATAGATAAGTGTTTTGCGATTTCAGACTGCAAAAACTGAGGCTTAGATCTGCAAGTATGGTAACGATTTGAAATACCCGCCATGGGTGCAACCACATTCCGGATATGGCTGCCCCGCCAAGATACAGGCGTTGGTTAATTATGATCCTAAAAAACGTAAATGCAGAAAATCATTATCGCTTGTTATTTACCTCACGACGTCTATAACTCTTTAACATTCATCAAGAGGACAGTAAGCAATAAAAATCAATAAAAAGAGTTGCCACAATATTTGACGGCCCATTTCATTTGTCTCAGAAAATAGCAGTTAATCATCATAGTCGTAAGCGAAGCAACAAAAGGCGTTTTCGAGCAAAATAAATGTGAATAAAACTGGCAACTACCTACACCAAATAATTATGGTAAGGACCGAAAAAAGAGGATATGCCCACCATGGCTGCAATTCTAGTGACCCGCCCCGCCAAGATGTGGATCATCTCAACTTTAATCCCCTTACAGAATTGTGAGACGTTGACTGATGTTAGCTACAACAAACTGAACTTTCCCATCTCACATATCATTCTCTTATATTTTTCATCTCTATCTGTAACACACACAAATATCTCTTTCTCGATTCTTTTCAAATCTTCCGTAATCAAACTTTTTAGGGTCAGATAGGGTAGCAATTAAGAATACGTGGATGCGCCTGCCATGGCTGCAAGCCTAACAGGCTGCCATGCCAAGATACGGGCAATCTGACTTTTAACCCGACCCGTTCAAACTCATCACACCCTCAAGATATTATGCAATATACATTTACATGTATGCACATCCAAAGCACACACAAACCAATTGAATAAACGCCCGTCATGGCTTTGAGTACCACATCATGGCTGCAAACACCACTGTCGTGGTGATGCCACACCAAGATATAGGCACATTTCACAGTCAGATACGACATGAAGTAAGGCCCAGAGAAGATCTATTTTCTGACTGTAGTGTAACTCCACAGAGGGACCCTTGCCTGAGTAAGTTCTCTGGTGCGTTCTCCAGCAGCCGAATGCCCGAAACTGCCATCAAACGTGCCTAAACATTATATTTCATAGCCAACAAAAAAGTAACACGGGTTAAATATGTGAGGGAAATTATACAGAAATAGAAATATGATTTCTTACAAATAAACAAATAAGTCACTCTATCATAAAGAAACATTTTTTTTCTTCTGACGCAATTGCATAATGTGAGCAATGAATTTAAGGATATATGTAAATATGTCTTCCTGGAATATTGTTCCTGGAATATTGTTGACAGTTATTCGAGCCCGTTCAACACTTTTAAAAAGGGGTTGGTCTTTTCTACTCTCTCATCTACATCATCATCTATAACAACACGCGAGTTTCACCTTCTCGTTAGAATCACTTGCATTCTTTACTTCATTTCAGTTATGAAGTAAGCAACAACTTTATTTCTGTCAGTTTCAACATGAATAAATATGTCGCAAGATATCTTATAAAGGAAACGCAAACGCTAGTTAGAGCGAGAATAACCTGTTTTTGATTGTACCATGGCCTCCATGTCTTAGCTATAGGCAAGCCCAAGGACCTTAAACTGTATATTTTTGACAACACATGTGCTCTTCCATCAGCATCTCCAATGTCAACACCAGATGAACATTTTACAAATACTGATCATAATTCATACACACACAAAAACTTTTCAAAAAACCATTTTAGGATTAATTGGTTGTTTTAATTGAGCTTTGCAACAAATACTGACCAAGATTTAACTGAACCACGTCATTACCCTTTTTGCACCACGTCATTACCCTTTTTGCACCTTTGATTTATAATTAACACTGAAGTGCTTTCATTTAACTACATGTAGGGGTGTTTGAAATTGCATATTTCATCTTATAGGCAATTTAAAATAAGTAAATAACCACCTCTGACCTCCCAGTGTGCATAATTAGAACTTAGAAGTAATTATTTTCACCAATAAGCACTGAAATTACACAATCCCAAACACCCTCATAGTAAATCCAAAACAACAAAGTAAACATTTTTATAGACTGCCAAACAAATTACTGTAGTTGGTAAGATGTTACCATTCTCTTGAACGCCCGATTCGACATCCTCATGTTCTTTTCCAAGAACCTCCTCCACATCTACCACAGAAAACAATAAACTCAACATAAAAAACAAAACATTTCAAACCCAAAAAACTAAATCCATTTAACTAATCAAATAAATACCAGAAACCACAACTTCGACATTTTTGAATATAGCAATTTGAAAGGTAGTTTCATTAGATTCAACCTTGTAATTCTTTGCTTGAACAACCACTTGATAGTTCCCTATGTTAGTCGTATATTGTTAGCAGATTTATGTTTATGGGCTATAGTGTTAGTATTGGATTATAATTAGTATAGGCCCATTTGTAACTTATATATTCACATGTATGTATCTCATTAAGCAATAAATATACAAAACATTCATCGCTTACATGGTATCATGTTAGTTGTATATTGTTAGCAGATTTATGTTTATGGGCTATAGTGTTAGTATTGGATTATAATTAGTATAGGCCCATTTGTAACTTATATATTCACATGTACGTATCTCATTAAGCAATCAATATACAAAACATTCATTGCTTACACCCTAAACATAAACAAACACATATAAATTAAGTAAATCAAAAGGCATTGAATAAATAAACTAATAATGAAGTGATTGATTAATTTTGTACCTGTTGTGATTGGTGAAGCATGTGATGATGATGAAGAGGGGTTTTTGCGAGCCGTTGATGTAATTATTTCATACGTATAACAAACCCGATAACCACACCTGCAACCCCTTCCAGAATTCATATCACCCTTCAGCCGGTGTTGGGTCACCGAATTTGGTGATATAAGTGGACTATAGATGATGATAGTCTGAGATAGAAAAGATAAATGAAAGCGGTGGATTTTTCTAGAGAGATGATGTGGGGATTTGATGATTTTTCTAGAGAGATGAGGTGAGGATGGGATTATAAGTGAGCATTTAATTAATTCACAACAGTTTTGTACAGTAACTGTTAAGTTTTAATGGATATGAATAGTTAAAAATAGTGAAATATCATTGTAGCCTTTATGACACAACAAATTTTCACCCAATGGCAATATGAAACACCATCTACTACAACCAATCAAAGGGCGACACATACACCAAAACACCTAATGGTGTGAACAAACGGGACTAACTTTCTCCTCACTTTTAATATATTGTATAATGGGTTATTGAAATCGAAAAATTCCTGTTTAGATGACCGCGGAAGATATGACTACAAAACGGTGGATGAATGGCTACGTATTAACACCTCCATTATTTATAACGGGATTTTAATGATTGGGTAATGCTATTTAGACCTATTTATCAAACATAAATATATGTCTAATGCATAAATCACTTGTACAATTGTATTATGTACTTTCTCTCTTCAAATTCCCACCAATCATTTTTTAAATCAACCAATCAAATCATTAGGTACATTTGTAGGCTTGATTAGTAAGCACAACAATCATTTTTGTTAATGATTTTATAATAGAAGACAAGACAATAAATATATTATATTAAATAGAGTAAATTACACCGTTCGTCCCTGTGGTTTGCGATGACCGAAGGGTTTAGTCCTTTGACCAAAAAAATTGCACCATACGCCCTTAAGTGTGAAACGTTATGCACCGTTCGTCCCTCCGTCCATCTGGGCCCACCAACTCAAGATAACGTCAGTTAAGTCACTTAACCCCTAAGGGCATATCCGTCATTTCTTGTCTCCTTTTTCCCCCCAATTATAACCCTATATACTTTGTCTTCCCTTTTCCAACCCACCATAAACCTAAATCCCATTCCTTCCACCACCATTTTCAAAACAAAGGGTTTTCTCAAATCAAATCAAAATCATGGTTAGATGTCCTCGTTGCCAAACACTTGCGATTATGAAAACATCATGGACAAATAGAAACCCGTCGAAGGTTTATGCATGTTCCCAATTGTATGTGTTAATGGTTTTAGTTTGTAATTGAACAATAACGATGTTGTTGTTTAATTTTGTTTCTGAGTTTTGTTGTTTAATTTTGTTTCTGAGTTATATGATTTGTTGATTGGGTGGACCCAGTATGTGCCATCGTTCAATGGTAGTTATACAGGTTATTAAGGTCTTTGAACAACCATCAAGAAATCCTACAAAATATGGAGCAAGAAAGAGCAACATTGAAGAAGTATGTTATCGTTTCATGTATTTTGTTGTTTGTATACGTAATGTATAACATATTGACCTAGCGATGTAGTATTTGGGTGTTAAGAGATAGATGTATTTTGGGTGTTTAATGTTAGATGTATTTTGTGTATGTTATGTAGCACCATTGTAATGAAAACAAGCTTTGTAGCATTATTGCAATGTCTTGTTCTAGCAACATTTGCGATCCTTTTATGAATTTTACTATTTCATTTTGTCACTTTTATGCATATCACGGTCACTTTTATCAATGCAACACTATTTCTAGATTGATGCGATCAATGAATCAATGGCACTTTCTTGCATTCTTGCAATTCAATGGTATCTGATTTACTTGCATTATTGCAATTTCTACATTACCACACCTCTATATAAGGGCACATATGGATAATACAAAACCATATCAAACATCTTCCTAACCTATTCATAATTCTTTGCAAAGATGAGTTCAGAAACAAGGGTTCCAACAAGAGGAAAGGTTATATACATCTTCATGTTCCTTTTCCATCTCTTATATATTAAACATACTTATGTTTTATTGTTTTTTTTGCATTATTTTGTTTTCGGAAGTTATCGCATTTCAAGTGACACATCAGAAAATGCGATGACAAAAGTTCGGGTAATACATGGACGGTATTTTCCATTGCGTATGTGGTACCACGATGAGATAGAGTTTTATGGACCAAAGGTGGGCTCAAGTTCAAATGCAAAGGATGATGATAAGCCACTAACCCAAAAGCAGTTCAAAAGCTTCTATTTGATGCAAGGACTAAAGTGCTAGGATTGCTGCAAAGGCCGGTCTTGAAGAATTTGGTGTGAAACCTTATGTTGCACCAAGCGAAATTGCTGACAAAAGGGAAGGGAATGGAAAGAAAAGGATGGGTTAGAAGCGGTGGTGTTTCATGGTTTTCATGTGTCTTGGTTTTCATGTGTCTTGGTCTTTCATGTCTTTCGGTGGTGTTTCATGCTTTTATGGTATTTCATGTGTACTTGAACCTATTTTATGGTGTTTTAATGTTTGATTTACTTTATGTATGTTTTTATGGTCTTTCATGTTCACTTGAACCTATTTTAGATAAGTTAGTGCAATGCTCTTGGTCTTTCATGTTTACTGATTACCAAATTACCAAAAGAATCATACATACCAAATTAAAGTCAAACAATATTACATACCAAATTAAAGTCGAACAAATTAAAGTCTAAAGCAACCATACCATTAATCAATCAAGTTTCAAGGCATATAATGCCATAAACATCAAAACAACAATTGACATTGTGCATAAGACATACTAGAAACACGACATAATGAGACATAATCATAACATTGTGCATAAGACATAGTATCAAACACGGACATAGCGGATACTTCAACCTAACACAACCGCCTTCTTCCTTGGTGCTCTATTCTTTGATGCACCATCTTACATTCTTGGTGCCTTCCCTTATCTTGACTATCTGCTCTTGTCTTTGATTGTGAACTGCGAAATATCGAAATCCAAATCCACCCCTTTGCTTGCATTTTTCTCTTTTTGACTTTGGCATTCTTGGTCCGATACATGTTCTTTGATTGTGACCTCTTGACCCGCATTTGTCACAAATTCTGATCTTGTGCTCTCTTGAAAGCTTACCATCATTAACTATCTTAAAATCCCTTTCGGTCTTTGACCTTTTTCTTTCTTTCCTTGGTCTTCCAACTTGTGGATTATGTTTTGGTGGCAGCAGACTAGTTGGAACAGTGCACTTGGGCCAATGGGCAGGACCTCTGATTGGTTTTATATGAAAAGAATATACTTTCTTCCAAGTCTCTAACCTATAGCATGGATGTACCCACTCCTCTGGTAATGCAACCTCTTGATGATTAAGTGACATGTTCCAATTTGTTGCAACAGCATGTTTGCAAGGGATGCTGTCAATTCCATCTTCTGAAGTGCGGTTCTAGCAACAACATTTACCACTTGGTCATTCCATGGACCACTTACAGGTATAACTCACCTCCATTCCATTCTTGTATACTTGTTAGCTTGGTGCATTTTCCTTCAAAATTCTTGTAGCGGTTGGTGTGAGTGGTCCATCACACCTGCAATAACTTTGTTAACATTGACAATCACGGCAAGTTCTATTATTAGGTATTGCAATCTAAGTACTTACATGGAATGACAATTGAATAGCGGATGGAATGTATAATACCTTCTCATGAGATACTCACTGGCAAACTCAATGTGGAAATAATAGGCTTCTCTACCCCTACTAGCTTGGCATTCAAGACTTCGCATGTTGTTCAATAAAACATCGACTTGGCTCTCTCTGTTTAAGGAGTTTGTTGTTTAGATAATATTAGATCAACATATACTATGAAATCGATTAAAGTAAGAATACTATATACACGAAATGTGATCTTGACCGGTGTTGTGGAGGAATGAGATTCAACCGGTCATAAGCCTCTTTCTTGAAAGCTTTCAACTCTTCCATTGCAACTTGAAACTCGGGAATTGTTGTTGCGATTCTTTGCTTTCCATAGCATATCCTTGTATGCGATGCCATTCCACTTCAACTTCATATTCTCATGAATATGTTTCACATAAAATCGTGCTCGCACATGGAAACAATTTTGCAATTCTTTGGTATAATACCTGCGGTTGGAAACAATTAATTAGTTAAGTAAGTTAAGGAATTAATTACAAACATTGAAATCAAATTAACTAGTTAAGTTAGTACCTTTTACACCGTCACTTATGAAAGTGAAGTTGGAATTCTGTCTGGATCTAGGTCATCTCGAGTTGATTGAGAAACCATGTCCATGACTCGTGTTTTCTGTCTCAACAAGTCCATATGCCAATGGATAGATCCCATTGTTTGGATCAATACTCACAATTTGTCAAAGTTGTCACGGGTATGGACCCTTCATGAATGCTCCATCTAATCCAAGGATTTCCTCATCCACTCGAATCCGACTTTCAAAGGACCCGAACATATATAGATTCTCTTAAAACTCTTGTTGGGACTTGATGATGCCTTGACTTGAACATGGATCTTGGCAGTTGTGTTTGGATTAGCTTGTTGCAATTCCAACACATAATCTCTTAGCATCTTATCTTGATGTGTGTAATCACCCCATAATTTCCTTTCGACTTCTTGCTTAGCTCTAAATGCCTTACTTTACGAAATAGTTAGTTCATGTTTTTGATAGTTGCTCTTGAGCAGCTCTAACATGTATATTAGGGTTTGTTTTCAAGCTGCTCAACTAATTCCTTTGAGAACCAATTGTAGGTGGCATAAAGGTTATCTCTTTCTGTAGACATTTATGGGTGACTTGTATGTTTTACCTCCCAGATTGATCTTTTGACTTTGGAAACTATGAGAACCCATGGACATTTACTATCATCCAACAGTTTTTGTCTATTAGGTTTACCCCATTAATGATTACCTTCTTCCTTTGGCCTTTTTCACCCTCGGTTGGGCCTTTTTCTTGACTTGGCCCGGTGGTGAGTTGGCCCACAATCATTGACTTCACCGGTGGTAGAGAGGGATAACACCTTTGCATCACGCCTCGCTCTCGCATTGTCATTCTTTTCCATTCTTATTTTCTCTAGTCTCGATTGAATGCTCTCTAATGTACTCCTTCACCTTTTCTTTGTTTGCAAATTTTGACCAGCATAGAAATATGTCTTGTAAATTTTCGACTAGCATGTGCTTGTTTTCTTAAGCGCTTCACTTCTTTTCCTTAACCTACTACCTTACATCACTCACGATCCACTCTCAAAATACTCATTTTCTAATTCATTGACATCATCTCCATCTGCTTCATCTTCAATCTCATTGCTTCCTTTCTACACCCAACAAACTCCACGGTCTCATCAATTGTGTAGTTAAAGTCCTCGTGTCAACATCCACCTCATACGCATTATTATTGTCATCTACTATGAAATCACTTGTCTTGGCTATCATCATCTCCTTGACTATCACCCTATGTTTCACTCTTTCACCCTCGGTTTCACCCTCGGTTTCACCCTCGACTTCACTTTCAACATTCTCGCTAGGATTACCCATTCCAACCTCGAGTTTGTTTCAAAATTCTCACTAGGATTTGTTTCAACCTCGAGTTTTTTGAACATTCATTGGTGGTGATATAATGTCCAAGTCGTGAAATGGGTCAAAGTTAGGATCTTGTGACTCTACATATGGGTCATAAGAAGAATAAAATTCATTTACAAGTGACTAGGGACTTGAGAAGACTCATCATTACCAAGCGCAATACTTTGCCCTTGGTCTTTACCCTTTGCTTTGACCTATATCTTTACCTACACACCCTTCATTGACATCAAAACTACTTTCTTAGCCATGGGGTAATCCACGCCTTTGATGTTATTGGTTCATTTAACTCTTCTATTACAAGTTTTTATGCTTTGGTTGTATGTAAATGTCGGGATTGGTCTTTTCATGCTCAACATATACATCAACTAGCTTAAGACCTTCCATCATACTTGCCTAATAAGCGAACATCTTTGTCACATGCTAAAGGCTCTAGTCCATTGTCTAAATCATAATCGGGTTTCAAGAAATGATAAAACATCAACCTATGACCATCATGACCTAAGTCTTCTAGCGTAGAATCAATTTCATGGATTGAAAAGCGATCACTTGTCTATCAAATCCACAAAAGTAATCTTACCATTCTTGTAAATCTGTTGGGTGCATTCGTGAAAAACCTCCATGATTGAGCTTGATGGAAAAGCAGTAGAGTTTTTATCGCAAATAATTAAAGGAATCAATCGGACAAGGGTTTTAGACATTAAAACACCAAACAAAGTCTATGCAAACCCAAAAATGCATACTCAATGATTAAAACATCGTCACTTAACACCATTATCAAAAAATAACTATAAGCGATCACTTACGATACATGCAATATGGGTCTCGATCAACAACATCATTTGTTCTAATTTCATACAATGGGAGCACCATCGATTCTTTGTGAAGTATCGGTACAAAGATTTAGGAAATGATTTGGGAAGAAGATGAATAGTGCGTGGGAAATGGTGCAAAAGATTTTAGTTTGGGGGTGACAAGGTAGATGGGTTTTGATGGCGAATGTACTTGGGAAATGACCAAAATAACCCTTTAAAACCTCAGTTAACCAGCGTTATCTTGAGTTGGTGGGCCCGGATGGACGGAGGGACGAGCAGTGCATAACGTTTGCACTTAGGCGTATGGTGCAATTATTTTGGTCGAAGAATAAACCTGCGGTCAGCCTTAATAGCGTAGACGACGGTGTAATTTACTCTATTAAATATGTTTAGAAGTGTATAGTCTCTTAAATATGTTTTGTAGTCATTTAAAAAACTCCACTAAACGTATGGAAAGTTAATTAAGGCATGTTGGCTATTAATTTATGTGGCTCAGATTTGATTTGTGTGATGATCCTATATATGGTTGGTAGATAGGTAATGCCAATATGTAATGCCAATATGGCATGTCACAATATTTTCTCCTTGCTCAGTCCACAATAAATAGTACTAATAACAGAGAAAAATACAAAAGACAAAGCAAACAAGAAACACAAATAAGCAGCAACAAAGCAAAAAACATTAAAAAAAAATCAAACAAGCTAAAATAAATCTATACTACATTATAAAGCTAGTATTTTAGACTTTTTATGAAAAGAAGTTTTAAAATTTTTAAGATAAAAATTATTACTATAAAAAAAATTAGAAAAATAATATAATATTAGAAAATTTAAGTTTACTTTAAACCATATAATAACTTGGATTCGATAATGATATATTTTAATTTTAAATAAAATTGTTTATAAGAAAATTTCACTAAACTTTATATGGAATTTAATCTTTAAAATTTCAAAAATAAAAGTCTATTATTCTGTTATTAATAATTTAGATGTTCTACTTTTCAAAACATATATCCATAGTTATAAAGTATTTTGGACGTCTTAAATAAGAAAGGTTTAAAATGAAAGCGTTTGTTACGCCCGAAAATAGTCGCTTGTCTGCCATGAGTCGCGTTCTTGATGACCCTTCTAGTAAATAAAAACAGGTAAATAAATAGGCAATAGAAGGCAGCGATATAGATGTTGGTTTGTGTAGTTTTGTTCGGGAGAGTGTGCAGTGGTGGTATTAGATTTAGTGTTAAAGAAGATGTTGGCTTTATCTTTTAGAGAGAGCAAGAGATGTTGGGGAGAGAGACGTTTGGAAGAGAGAGGACAACCAAAGGCCACTACATCTCTTTTGATTTATCTATATGCAGGCCACTTCTTAGCGAGATGGGGTGCCAGGTTCTATACGACCTCTTTCTACATACTGAAATAAATACATGCATGTTTGTAGTATCCAGTAAAAAGAGCTAAATATATGTGCGAAATGTGAGATTGGATTTTCAGTTTTTTAGAGTTACATTTTGTGCCAAATACCCAAAACTAGTGAAACTGCTCAACGTTACAAAACAAGGCGAATTAGTTTGGTTTCAGCTTTTGTTGAACTTCTTATTTGATCATATATAGCTCTATATATATTCTTCATATGTTGTTTTCTTCTGGGTTGGATTTATTGTTATACACAATTTGGTTTGAGTGTAAGTTCTGTTTAAATGATTCTAAAGCGCATTTTATGGATTTAAATAGGATGTGGGAGTTTTCTGTAGGGTTGTATATGATAAACGTTTGGCCAGATTCTTTGCTTATGGCTGCGGCTTATGGGGTGGTTGAGTCAGCCTCAACCACCATATTTGGTCCCCTCGTAGGCCAATGGATCGACAAATCTACTTATCCAAAGGTTCGATCTTTATTACGTGTTTGTTTTTAATCGTATATCATATGTCCAACAAAACAACACGTACAAATACATAAGATCGAGACAAACTGTGCACACACCGCCTCAGTTCTTTAGTATGGGTCGTTATCTGTCATGATTGTCATCACTTATATCAGTTTGATAAGGAAGTATTTCTAAGCAAGCTATTGTTATGTTAATATGATCATGGAAATTGTTTGGTACACACTAAAACAAATTTATTATTTATCATCACTTATATCAGTTTGATAAGGAAGTATTTCTCCGCAAGCTTGTGAAAAATCATTTTGTTTGTAAATCATATTCATTGTTATTTTAGAAGTTAAATCTCTCATAAGTACTTTTCGTCGCTAAGCCTGAACTTGTTCGTGAATCCTCACATTTAAAAAAGTGCGAAAGTCAAGGTTTTTTTTTTGTGAAAAAATAAGGGAATAAAAGAGACTCTTTGACATAAGTTAAAGAGAACTCAAGTAAAACAATAGTAATCAAGAGAACAAATAACAGTCTAGAACCAAATAGATCAGGTCAAAAAGTCACTGTAACAATAACCACGAGCTAGGCTACTGGGCATACATCGATAAAAAAAACTGAAGGTACACAAGTGATCCACTAGGAAACCAAAAACACGAAAAGCACTAAAGACTGACATAGAGTAGCTAGAAAATTCAACACAATATAACTCCAAGACAATCATGCGAAAGTTGGGCATTGAGTAATATATCATTGTTATAGAATGTACTGCTGGATATGGGATTGTGTCAACAGGCCCCTATTCCGACGAAAAACATCTTTCTTCCCCCTTTTTCTTTTGATTTGGAAGACGGGCGTTGCATTTGGACTTTTTTTCCATTCGTAGCATCTTAGAATAGTGCTGACTTTCTTCAACACGTTTAGTGCTTGATCGAGCGTGTCAATCATATTTGGATTTAAAAATTAGAATCTTAGTACTTTTTAATATGATAGGTTCTACGAGCTTGGCTGTTAACACAAAACCTCTCATTCATGGTTGCCGGAACTACAGTGGTCGCACTTTTAATCTCCCCAGACTTGCGAATCACCAATGTCACCGCATTCACTTTACTTGTTGTGCTAACCAATCTCTCCGGAGCTACTGCTGCTCTTTCAACTCTTGCTGGAACCATTTTGATCGAAAGAGAATGGTATATTCATAAACTAGTTTGAGTAAAAAGAGATCAGTCTAGTTGAGTTGACTTTCGAGGTCAAACCGTTTAATTTGGACTGTTAAAGATTGGTATAGTTCTTAAAATATGTACAGATTCGAAACCAGTGGTCTAAAAAACTTATCACCAGTTAACTTTGGTGTTTGACCTTGAAAGTCAAACTGCTTTTTATGCAACTGTAGTTAGTTTGACTTTTGAGGCCAATTTTCTGGTTCCAATCTTCATAAATTAAACTAGTTCTTTTAGCATGTAGAAATTTTGAGGACTACCCTAATCTAGAAATATGTTCATCTAAAAAATTCAAACTATATTGTCATATTGTGTTGTAGACCATAGTACAATTGCTAGTTTTACTTTTGAGGTCAAACCATCCTGTTCAAACCTTTATAGCTCAATCTAGTTCTGTTAGGATATAGAAAGTTCACATGAAGACCCTAATAGAGAACTGCGTTCACCAATTAGATGTCGTCATGTCCTGTCTGACACTCTGACCTCAAAAGTTAAACTCAAACTATCGTAATCAATCATTTTTCTAGCCAAAGACAGTGAAATAGATTATGTATATCTTGACAGGATTGTGGTGATATCCGAAGGGCATTCTTCAAACTTTCTAACAAAGATGAATTCAAGAATACGGAGAATCGATCTAATAAGCACACTATTTGCGCCTGTTCTCACTGGATTCATCATCAGCTTTGTGTCAATGATTGCCTCTGCTGTCAGTTTAGCAATTTGGAACATATTCTCGGTTTTCTTGCAGTATTGGCTCTTACACTCGGTATATAAAGGGATCCCTGCTCTCTCAGAGAGTAGCAAAAAACGAGGCCTAAAAAGCACCATACTAAAAGATCAAGAACAAGCTCCTTCTACTTCTCGGGAACAAGGTAACGGACATCACGAAAAATTTGATCATACAGAAGGTGTATCTTCAGGTAGCCTGATGGTTAGAAAAATGGTCAAAAAGGTATCTGAAAGTATGTTTATTCGTGCTTGGCGTGTGTACCTTCAACAAGATGTCGTTCTACCTGGACTATCTCTAGCTTTACTCTTTTTTACAGTCCTCAGGTGCGGTACTAGATGTGTTTTAAAAAGAATAACTATTTTTTGCAATGAAAAAATATATATTGTCCTAAAAGTTGAGAGCCCCTTTCTTGATTTATTTAGTATTGTTTTCATAACAGTTTTGGGACTTTGATGACTGCTACATTGCAATGGGATGGAATACCAGCGTACGTAATTGGAACAGGCAGAGGAATAAGCGCGATCATTGGTATCTCGGCAACTTTTTTGTACCCTCTTATGGAGTCACGAATGTCAACACTTCGAACAGGACTTTGGTCAATCTGGTCACAGGTAATCTAAGGCTTTTTTTTTCTTCTTCTAAAGATGTTGAAATGCTAGCTAAAGTAATATGTTTGTTATATGTAGTGGACTTGCCTCTTGATTTGTGTCGGCTCGATATGGGTTAAAATCACACCACATCCCGTATTTATTGATGGGGGTGTAGTGATTATCACGTCTGGGACTATGGTTGTTTGATCTCGGTCATCCAACAAATGCAGGTGACTTCAAATCGAAATTTGTAAAAATGATTAAATTTGAGTTTTCTGACATTAGTTTCATTTTGAAACAGGATCAAGTTTCTGAATGTGACCGAGCTGTTGTTGGAGGTGTTCAAAACTTCGATCCAGTCTTTTGGGACTTGATGACATACATTATGGGGTTAATCATTTCCAATCCTCAGGTGATTATTTTCAGTCATACCAATTAGTTTCACTTTTTCATAGATTTAGGCCATCATTATTTTGCTTTGTTTTTTTCACATAGCTTTTTTCTTTTGTGTTCTTAGGATTTCTGGAAGTTGAACTTGTTGTCATATGGGTTGGTGACAATTGCTGCGATTATGTATAGTGTACATATATATCGCGTTAGAAAGCATATCTTTCATTTTGAGAAGTTGCCTTTGTTGTTTCGTAGATCTGTGTAACCATGGACATAGATTCTTTGTTGTATCAATGGATCAATTCGAGCAACTCATTTTTTATATCACTCCCTCCGTCCCGAAGTTATACTATCTATTTTCATTTTAAAATGTCTCAAAATAATAGTTCATCTTCTTGTGTAAACCAATCAAATAAGAGTTTAGTGGTCTCATTTTTCTTAAACTGTGTTTGTATCTTGTGTGGAGACATGTGATGGATAGAATAGATAACAAACCCGGTTTCCTCTATTTTTTTTCAAAAATTAATACTCCGTCTCTTAAACCAGGTTAAGTAAAAAAAATTACACCATCGCGACGAGCATGTTATTATCTTTTATAGACAGACACTTTGATATACTTTATACAAACTTTTTTTTGTCGTCTTTGTCACATTTTTTAGTCTTTTTTTCTTCTTTTTCTTCGTTGTTGAAACTTACATGAGAAATCACATGTGATTAAATACTAAATTTGAATATTCGAATATCTAAACATGTAATAAAATGAGCATAACCTTTTCTATAATATTAAAAAAGTTCCACCATTTTTTTTCTTGGAAACTAGAATTCATAGCTTTCTAGGCATATATAACATATTATATTTCAAATTGTAAATTGGTGCAGTTAATCCCTCAAAATTGAATAAAACACATAAAATCATACTTGATCTCAATCACATGGTGATTTTTTTATCACATATGAGCTTCCACTTCTATGAAACAAGTACCAAACTTTGTCTCCTTTACACTATTACCATCAACAACAACCTTATAACCATCATCAACATCAATTGTTCTTTCCCTCCCATTGTTTGCATACTCATCAAGTATTTCATCAAGATCATTGTTAATACAATTCTGGGCGCTCCCTGGCGAAGGTTAGTGTAGGTTAACTTCTCTGGGAAAAGATCTTGTATTAAATACTAGTCTTGGTTTAGAGCTGCTAAGAAAGTAAACACCGTTACGTTCCGCGGTCAACCTCCGGCGTGAGAGTAAGTAAGAGTTTTTAGAGAGATAAAGTCAGGTTCTAGAAAGAGAGTGAGTGTGTGTACCGTCGAATAGTGGCGAAACCCTATTTATATGGTTGACCTTTACAGCGTATTCCGTAGTCGCGGGACATGAGGCGCGACGGTTTGTAAGTGGGGAGTGGCGTAAAATCGACTCAAGGTTTGTCTCGTTGTTATGGCGGTGATGCTTTTGGGCGGGGTTTATCCGGTTTCCACTTTTAGGTCTGCGAGTTGCGATACTTTCATCGAGCAAGATTCCTTACCCACTTGTAGGGCGCGGTTGAGGCTTCCTCCGGAAGTATTGTTTATCTGTGATTCGCCTCCCGTCTTGGTGGTGCCTTGTGACGAGACAACACTTGAGTGTCTGGGTCCGCGTTAGACTCTTCGAGGCGGGGGGGTCATCTGCGATCAAGTCCCCCGTCTAAAATGCGCTTGTTGGTCGAGGACAAGTGTTCTAGACTAAGTCGTTTTCTTTATCCGCGGTTGGGTGTCTTGCGAGTAATCCTTGTCATTCTTGTTGTGTCTCCACTTTCATAGCGGATAGGCGTTACAAGCCGCCCTAGGGAGTCATGAATTTTTTGACCGCGTTGTCGGTAGACGTGGCGTTTGGCTGCTTCAATCTCACCCGTTGGTCTAGGTGAATATGGGCCGTTGGATGCGGATTTCTAACGTGACGCTTTTTCAACCATTCGAGTAATCGGTTGGTTTTACTTTTAGGAAAGTATAAATACCCCTCATTTTTACTTGCTTGGTTACTGTTGTTCTCTCGTCTTCGCGTGTCAAAAAGAAAAAAGCAATCCAAGCCCTTTTTGTGCGTCTTTACTTGCTCAGGTTAGGTTTTTCTTCCCTATTATAGTTCCATGGCTAGGAAACTCCTGTGTGATTTTACTTGTAAGTTATCCCAGAAAGATCTAGATGATTTTTGCTCTAAATACCATATCCCCACAACTGTTCACCCTCTTCTTCCTGGGCCTAATGATACCATAAGAGACGCTCCTCAGGGTAAGATAGGCGTATATACTAGGTTTTTTGAATTATGCAATTTTAGGATCCCTCTTTCTAACTTTCTATGCAATGTTTTAGAGTATTTTCAAATCCATCTATCTCAGTTATCCATGTTAGGCGCGGCTAGGGTTAGTCATTTTGAGATCCTATGCCGCGTACACGGTGGCATCCCCACCGTGTCCTTGTTTAGGAAGTTTTATTATTCTGGTATGAAGGATGGGTGGATGACCCTAGAGAAACGCAAGGGTCCCAAATATTTGGTTGTCCTGGTTTGTCATACTGCCCCTCTAGATTCTGTGAAGAATTGGAAGGAGTATTTCTTTTGGGTTGACGCGACTGTTTTTCCGTTGGCGATTGCATGGAATGATAACGTCTCCGTCGACCGTGATCCACCCCCATCGGATGACGATGTCGACTTGGAGTTATTGCACCTCCTTGATACGAGGCGTGCTCCTTTTAAGAAATTTCCGAAGCTGTTTCTTTGTGTGGTTGGTCTTAGCCACGCGTGGGATGACGCGACGGCGCGTCCTACTTTCATTGTTTCGGATACTGAGGGTGGGTTTCCCTTCTAGGGTTTGCCGCATCTTATTCTTGCTTTTGTTCGTTTTGTTTTTAACACTTGTCTTGTTTATTTGCAGAGATGTCTCTTTTTTCATTCATTAACGAATCGGATCCGTTTGCTGTGGATTCTGGGGAAAGGACTCTGCAGAAGGGTGAAAAGACCCTGCAAGAAGAGACTGTAGATCGTGTCATAGAGCACTCGGAGAATTTGGTCACATTGGTCCCAGAGACCATTGTGGATACGGTGGCGGCAGCAAAGGCCAGCAAAACTACTAGGAAGAAGAGGGTAAGGATCAATGTCTCTCCTAAGCAGCCGGAGAAGAGGAGAATTGTTCTAGTGCCGGAGCAAGGCTCTGGATCTGCTGCTGGTAAGGCCCCCCTGTTTTACTTACTTCTTTGTGTTGCCTTTCCCTTTTTGAAATAGAAGCTTGACCTAAGTGTTTTTGGCTATCGGGGGGATCTTTGCCTTGAGACCTACTCCTATTTTGGAGCTTCGCGATGAATCTGATTCCGGACCTCAGCAGCTGGAAACTACTGTTGCTTCTTCTAAGGCTTCCCCGCATCTGCAGGCGGATCCGGATGCTACCTCAAAAACATCTACCAGTGCTTTTCAGGAAAGTTTGGATACCGATATGTCTGGTCCCTCTCAGTCGCCACCTCGTCATCAAGAAAGTGTCTTTGAAGCTGAGTCGCCACCACAGGACCAATCTATTCATCGTTATGCGGCATCTGACGAGGATTTTTATCAGTCCCTGTCTGTGGATACCGCGGAGGCTAAAAATGTGTATGTTCCTAAGTGGCTTCCCACCAACGAGTTCCGTATGGACGATCCTTGGGTGTGTCAGAGTGTATTGGACAACCTTGCGACTCCTGGTTATTTATCCGTGCTGCGCAACATGTCGCACGTGAAGTTGCTTGAGCAGTATAACATGATGACTGCGCAACATACATGCATGTCATCTGAGGTGCGCCTACGGCTTGAATTTGAGTTGAACTAGACTAACAAATTAAATAGGAAGCTGGAGAGAAGGGAGAAGAGGATTGAGAGTTTGAAGGAGAAGCTGGTGGAATTAGAGGGTGACGCTGCGGAGGCAAGGGGCCTTCGTGAGCGTGTGGGTTTGCTTGAGTCTGAGTCCGAGGAGGTGATAACGCTACACGCGTCGTTCGGGGTCAAGGAAACTTCCTTTTCTTGAGCAAGTTTTATAACACCCTAGGCGGTGAACCTAATCGTTGTAGTGTAGTAATTAGGGTGGCCACGGGTATTGATATCGTTCTCTGGGGAATAGGAATGCTAGTAAAGTTACTACGCTAAGGTTAAGGTTGAGGAAGATTATTTTTGTATTTTTATATTTTATAAAATGGAAAGGTACGAATCTCGGGTATTGGATTTGGGGGTTTTGGTATTTCTACCGATTACTCTACTATTATCTAATTATCTAAACTAAGGTTGTAGGGAGTCTATGTCTAATTAATGTGTGCTCGTATGATAGTTTAAAGATGTGTTTACTTAGGTTGTACTACTCCTTAATTATCTCTTATTGATGGTTGAGTTGTCGTCCTTATTCTTAGTTGCGTTGTGTGTCTAAAGTTGTAGGGTATCGTTTCTCACAACTCTTTGAACTTATCAAAGGGTCTCGTCTACAAAACCCACTAGGGATGATAAACTCTTACTCTAAGGCACTCTTTGGATAATTTAGCCTACAACTACTCGGGTAATCATATTCTAAGGTTCACAAAGATGAATCAAGCATTAAGTACACAACGAATGACCTATCGCATTACTAGATCATTGATCGACTAAGATAAGAAACAACCAATCAATATTCAATAATTAAGTTTCATACTTCTAAGCAAACACACAAATAAATTAGCGGACATGGAGAACATGCAAGCATACACACAAATAATCAAAGACATAATTGAATTAATGAAGTAAATACTTATCTTGATGTAAGATAGGGTTTAAAACCCTAAAATCTTGTACAAGACACCTTAGGTTCGGTTTTAGGTTTTCACTCCAAAGACTCTCCCTAAAAGCGAAAAATTCGGATTCTATATATAAGATTACATATCGACGGCGTCACACTTATGTTTAAGTGGCCGTCGTGTCGCCGTCATTAGGGTTTCGTCTTGGCACGTTAACCTTGCGGCGTCACCTTATGTCCGTGGCGGCGCCGTCCTCTTGACTTCGGCGTCGTCTGGATTGCATCTAGGCCGTCCCGAGTAGCGACGGCCTACTCTTCTACAAGCCGGGCGTCGTCACTTGAAAATAAGAGTTTTGGGTTACGTCCCGTCACAAAAATCCTCGGACGGCGTCGCAATTAACACTGACGCCGTCGCCTTCTATTTTGACTTTGAGTGTCTCGATTTTGACTTTGGCCATTTTCTTCATATATTCGCGCTTTTCGTCCAAATAAGTGCCATTCCGACATTTTGCCTTCAAGAGACCTAAAAAGTGAAAAGGAACGATATTAAGCAATAACGGATACAAAAGTGATCAAATAAGGACTTAAGCGACCCTCAAATGGTACCTTTTAAAACCATATCAAATATCCCTACACTTGTTATTTGCTTGTCCTCAAGCAAATGTGCTTAGCCAATTAATTTATAAGTTAGGGGTCATGAAGCATTAATTCAAAGCGTCCACAACACATATAAGCCCATGAAAGTCATAACAAGCACGGAATTACATACTAGCACCTCACATGGGGTGTTTGGATACTCGCATCTCTCGGGTGTATATATGAAATATAACAAATAGGAAATGGAAGATAAACACTCATTAACCGGTCCTAGTAAATAGATTACCATAGGCTTGAGAATAGATCAAACCTCCGTGCTTTGGCGTAAGCACCTAGGAAAGACTATCAAAGAGGTCTTTTAAAGGGTTGTAATGTTAGGCTTCGGTGAGAAACAAGGGTTTGGTGGGATAGGCTATTTAGTGGTGGCAAGTCAAAAATCTCTATGTTAAATTCATATGAAGAATGGCGTTGCTAAGCCAAGACTCGACACTCTAAAACTCTAGGTAATGAAATAAACAAACATAACTTTAAAGGATAGATGTAGGATGGTGGCAGTATATATATATATATATATATATATATATATATATATATATATATATATATATATATATATATATATATATATATATATATATATATATATATATATATATATATATATATATATATATATATATATATCTTCTTTTCTATTTTTTTTTTTTTTTTTTTTTTCGATTTTTTTTTTTTTTTTTTTTTTTTTTTCATACACTTTTACTCTACCATCCTCTACGATAACATCAAAATACTAGGGATTTATAGGCATATCCACACTTGAGTTTTATTACTCTAACACTAATTTGACCCGATTTGAAAAGATCAAAACACTTGGGGTACATTATTATGCAAACAAAGGGAATTTGAATTTAACGTTCCCTTCCGTCATTTCATAAACTTTAACTTTTCCCATGAATCCCAATCGTCCCAAAGCGTATACAAAGGATATGACTCGACTTAGCAACTTATGCAAGCAACTAGATAATTGAACTAAGGGTTTAGGGTGATAACAAACATTTGCACTAAAAGTGAGTGCATAAGGGGTAGGCTAAGGCGATTTGGGTGTATATTTGGGGTGGGGTGTAAACAATGCTCTTCATTGATATTAGGAAAAACCGAAACATCACGAGAACCGCGAAAAGGATAGGCTCGAGGGTTAACTAGGGGTATCGTGTACTAAAGATGAGTACAACGCAAAGGGTGTGGGAATTACTCGGCCGATATGGAAGAAGTAATTATATTACGGGTATCAAACAAGGGTTATCCTAATGCCTCTTATCATTTAGTTATTCCTAACTACACAAGTGTAGTCTTACTTGCGATCTCGGAATGCATCACAAAACAAGTTCTAGAATCTAATATACTACGGTTCACTCTCTAAGCATTGAAGATGAATGCTTTTAATTCCTACTAATCTAAGGCGATCCTCTCATTTTGGTGGAATTTGGGTGGTAAAGGGTTTTGTGCTAGTCATGCAACTTCCTATCCATGAGGCAGCTTTTGTTAAGACTAATGGTCCACTCTTATATGTCATGAAAAATTTTAAATTTGGTGCCAAAATTACCTAACAGACATTTTCTCATGGTTTATTACACAATCACAATTGACAAAGCAAATAGTCAAGGATAAGCATAGTTTCAAAGTTCCGTTTTATTTTCCTCCCTACACTTAAACCGAACATTTTCCCCAATGTTCCCCAAAAGTATCAAAGTTATGATAAAGAAGGTAATTAAAAGCGAAAGAAACTAGTACTCCCCGATTAGCTCGGTAGGATCCGTGTAAAGTGGTGGTTAAATCCTTTTCAAGAAGAATTATTATGAAAAGCTCCTTCCAATCTTATGTAACTTCTTCTTGACAAACTAAACACGCACACTTGAAGAAAACAAAGCGAAACCTTCGCGTAAAATCGGTGGTAATAATATATATAAGACTCGATTTAAACTAAGATATAATGCTTGTGGAATGGATGTTTCTGAATTTCTAAGAAAATTAAGACACGGAAAATTCCAAAAATTTATAAGTAGCTCGAAAAGCGAGAAAAAAGTAATCGATGTTTTACTCCTTCTGGCCGTCGGTTGCAATCTGACGCCGTCAGTTATCCCGACAAAAAGCGGTATGCGATTTTTGGAAAAATTACGGAAAATTTACATCTTTAGAATCGCAAAACATCCATTATGACTCGATACAAGCATTTGACTCGAACAAACAAACATAAATATCTTTTAGTTAATTGTTATTCTCATGTTTACGTTTCTTTTGAAAACGTGTGTAATCCTCCTACACTTATCCCTTATGTAAAATACCTTTATATGCAATTAAGACGAGGTTAAAAACAAAATAAAGCATTTTACAAATTTAAACATGAGGATAAACAATTAATAAAGACATATGACACTAACAAGCAAACAATTAAGCATGGGTTGCCTCCCACGAAAGCGCTTTTCTTTATTAAAGAGTCTTGTAGCTAGACTACGTAGTCGTGCTCCTACGTCTTGGATATACGTAAGTCTATCCTCAACAATGTCGTAAGGATCAAACTTATCATTCAAGTTCCTAGTAGTACGTTCGGTTAAATATGTCTTTTCAAACTTCTCACCATCGGGATCATAGATTTGTATCCTAATGTGCCATGATTCGCTCCCGACAGTCGAGTTTTCTCATGGCCGGCCCGGCTTGTGAATGGCCGACCGTAGAAACTTCAAACGGTTCGAAACAAACTCAATGAAGATCGGGGAGTATAGTGTTTCCCGGTCGTTATGTCCCAATGAGCTATCGAAGAATCACCAAACGATATAGTGATCGAGAGATTTGAGCGGAAAGAGGATTTGAATATTATAACTACGAAAAAGTTCATAAACTAAAGGGGCTTAAATGCAAATTAAAGAAAATTAAAAAGATAAAAAATATTAAATAAACGCTATCACTATATTTAAAATGATGCTTTTGATTTTATGTTTTTATAAAACTAGAATTTAAAACTACGCGACGTACAAAAGAAAATATGAAACTAAAACAATATAAATCCTAAAAATATGAAAATGACATTTTTACAATCCTAAAGATAAAAGAAAATTTTTAGAAAAAATAAAATTATTTTTAAAACTATTTATCTAATTATTATTAATTAAAAACTATTTTTAACTATTTAATAATAGCCTAAAATACAAGAAAATATGAAATAAAGCTAGAAAAATGAAATTATGACTTGGAAAAATCTAAAATAACAAAAGAGAATTTTCAAAACTATTTTTGTATTTTTCTGATTATTTTTGGATTTTCTAGGAATTAAAAACTATTTAAAACTAATTAAATTGTTTAAAAATACAAATTTAACTAAGAAAAATCTAGAAAAATATTTTTTTGACTTTTTATATTTATCTTAACTTAAGAAAAATGAAAAATTATTTTTTTGAAACTTTTTTGAATTAATGGTATTAAATGCTAATTAAAATGACTTAAAAACTAATTAAAATGGAGAAAAATACCAAACTGACCTAGAAAAATCTGAAAAATTCAAGAAAAGTCTAATTTAATATTTAGAATCTAGGAAAAATATAAAAAACAGGGGTTGTGTGCAAGAAATTGAAACTGCTAAGCAAAGTGCTTAAGAATAAGCACTTTAAATAAGCCAATGAACACAAACAAGCACCAAACTGAAACAGAAGCTATATTAAGCTAAAAGAACTCAAAATGAACTAAAAAAAACTGTCCTAAACCACTGGAATGCAAGTTTAAACAGATTTGATGATGTGAGTTAATGTGCAAAAACAGTTAGAGGGTACTACTTTTGAGCTTAAGTACAAGCTTCCCAATAAGCTAAAAATGAAAAACAGAAGTAAGGACTTAAACAAGACCTGGGTGGCTGCTTATAATCCAGAAAACAGACCTAGACAAGCTCTTGAGAGCTTGTGACAAGATCTGCAAGATCTTCATGAAAACTGTCTGACTCGATTGCCTGCCTGCAGGCATATAAGCCCTCATTCACAAGCCTTTTGAGCTTATAAAAAATTACAAAATCTACTAAAATGGTGATAACAAAATAGACCAGTTGAAGTTTATGAAATACCAAGTTTCACTTAATATGGCTCAAGAATGAACCAATGAAAAATCACCCCATTTGGACTCAAACAGGTTTTCAACTTTTTGACTTTTAAGCGATTTGATCGGTTGACTTTATTGAACTTTGAATCCAATTTATGGACAGGTTATGATGTTAATGGATGAAATAAGCTCAATGAAATCTATTTCTATGTAATTTAAACACAAAACAAGACTTTGCTTATCCAAAATCACAACAGTTAAGCATTAGAGACAGATTAAGTGTGCTTTTGACTTAGAACTTGTGCAGGCACAAAATATTGACAGATATGATTCAATATGAGTTAAACAAACTTAAACCAACAAGCTTAAACCACTGAGCTAACCTCTAAAACAGTTGAACCAACAATTCCAAACACACCTTTATATCACTGTATTGCAATCAATACTAAGTTAAACACTGAACAAGCCTAAATTATTGATCAAACTGAATTTAAATAACCTAAATACTACTTATTAAACAGATAGGAACTAGTTATAACTACAAATACAGGGTTATGCATAGAAACCTTAAAATCACTTACAAGGGTCCTTAGCCACTATGGCTTGAAACTGAACCAATGAACAACTAACCTATTCCAACCCCTAACCTAACTCTGATTCAACCCAAATCCACTCGATTCAACCCATTTCAATTCATACCCATTTCCATGCTCGATTGACTTTCATTGACCAAATTCAATTTTGCTAGAAACTTAAAGACAAGCTTACGAAAGCTATAATAAGCTAGTATAAGCTTGTTTGAGCTTATAAATAAGTGATTGAAGCTAGGACATCGAGTTTGAAAATGAAAATTGTAACGATGAGCTTGAAATTTGAAATATGAACATAAACTGGAATTGATACTTAAAGAGTTGCAATACACTTAAATACTTGCTTTGATACAAATAAACTGAAATTACAATTGAGAACTATTTAAGACATGATAAGCTTAAAAGCGACATACATTTTGAAAAATAAACTAACTACTTCCCATTTGCCTTCTTTCTTCCTTTATTTATACTCCACCGAGCTTCTCTCATCTCTGAATAGTTCCAGTGATTATATGGGCCATTGGATTGGTTGGTAACATTTTGGCCCTTGGATTGAAATTTGGCGCCAAAGCTGCTTTTAACATTTGGAGGTTGAGTGTTAGGTTTAAAGGTGCATTAAATGCATTCTTGGAGTGGGGTGAGGTGGAGGTAGGGTTGATGATGAAGGAGTGTTGCGGGAAAGGTTGCGAGCGGTGTGATGATGGAGAGATGGCAACCCGTGAGTTGGAGGAAAAGAGGAGTCAAAGAGGTTTGGTGGTGTTATAATATTGGAGGGTCCAAATTGAAGGGGTCACAAGGTCGGCGGGGTCACAATTGAGTTATGACTTGGTCGAAGGCTTTTAAAGGTTTAATAATCAAGGGACCTATTATGCAATTTCTGAAATTGTAAGGACCAAAACTGCCAAACCTGCAAAGTTGTTCCAAGGGCTGAAAATGACAAGTTTCAATAGTACAAGGACCAAAGCTGACATTTTCAAATTTCCAGGGACCATTTTTGCCAATTTTTAAACTTGGAGGACCAAACTTGCAATTTCTCAAAACTTTTGATATTTTTTTTTCACCAAAGGACTAATTTTGACAACTTATGATTTTAAAAGGACCTTTGGTGATTTTACTTTTGAAATTAAGTGCTCAGGGACTATTTCGACAACTTTTGAAACTTGGGGGCTGAAGCGCCAATTATGCAAACTTAGCTCATTTTCATCGATTTTGAACATTTTGCATCGAAACATATAAAATGCAATTTTGGAATATTTTCGATATTTTGATGCATTCGAGCATTTTAAGCGTTTTGCGATTCGGTTGACTAAAAATGATGAGTATTTACACACTCATCAATCCCCACACTAAACTATTGCTAGTCCTAGCAATCTTTTGAGAAAAACTTAATGGATTTGAATCTCTTTACCAAAAGCCATTACTTACGGAGTAGCCAAATGTTTCAGTTCAAGTAAGAACCATGGTACAATCGATAACCATGTGATTTTGAGCAAACCACCGACTTCAACGTTTGATTTGTCTTTACGAAGCCGTTTGCTACGGACTAGCCAACTCTTAGATAAATTATCAATATTATCTTTGGTGGTGATTACCAATTATGGTTTTCCCACGCCTTTACCACAAGCCATAAACTTGCGGGCTAGCCACTCTTCACTTTTAAGGATATGGTGGTGAATACCATACAATTTTGGGCAAATTGCAAGCAACAACAGGATTTGAGATATCTTTACCAAGAGCCGTTTGCTCTGGATTAGCCAATCCTTTTGTTTATTAGACAAAGCGATGATAACCAATTGAGTAAGTGTAAAACACTTACTCGAAAAAAAAAAAAAAAAAATTGGCCAAAACGGGAATTGGGTGGTATAATTACATGATAAAATTAGTGAAATTCCCCACACTTAGAAATGAATATTGCCCTCAATATTCAAAGTACCCAGGTTATGCGAAACAAAGAACGTAAAAGGGAAATACTACGGCCATTATTTAGAGAGATTTTTTTTTTTTTTTTTGAAATTTTTATATATACACAACATGTGGGGCAACCCCCCCCCCCACACACACTAGGGGGGTAGAAAGATAGAAAGAAGTCAGAAATATGGGTGAAAACCCATATGGCATGCTACTGTTTTTGATTCCTTAGTCGCTAGCTTGACTCGACCCCGAATTCATTGGTTCATGGGGAAGTAAGTGGAAGAGACAATCTCCATCGGACTTTCATTCAAAATGTTTGGACAAACATTTGAAGCACGTGAAAGTTCCACACCGATGAGATATACATAGAACCGGCTCAAGATAATGGTACATGGAAATGCCGGGATCAAAGATAATGTCTTCATTCCCGAAGGAGTGAAGAACAGAGAAGTGATGAGAATATATAAAGAAAGAAAGAAAATCATGATAGAAATCATGACTAACTCTTCGTCCTCAATAGGAGAATTCATAGTTTCATGAATCTCATCGATTAAGCTTGCTTGATCAAGACATATTATGGGGTGTCTAGATCAAAGTAGAAATTATCATACTCCGTGGAGATATGATATGAGTGAGTTCATCGAGAACTTCATGAAGGTGAATGAATCATATTCGAAATTGATATGAGTAGGTTCACCGGTGAACTCCTCCAATGTAAATGATTCATAATTGGGAGAGAATTATGAGAATGAAAAGTGATGCGCCACTAATCTTCTCTCCCGTATTATCAAAGCAGAAGGCTTTCATTTCCAGGATTAGAATCATCGGAAAGAATGTCACTACCCTTAATGGGGATAGGAAATGAAATTGGTTTCTCTTTGAAAGCCTCGATTTTAGAAATGAGAAGGCCGACATTCAATAATGTTGCGAAGTGCATCATCTTTGATTTCGATGTCGATAACTTCATCATTCTCTTCTTCTAAGCTAACAAGCTCGGAAGGTAAATCTTCCACATAAGCGATGTCTCCACAAGATAACGAATCATCATCATCGAATCGGAGAACATCTCAACATGATCTTTTGGGAAGACAAGAGGGTAGGGATATCACACAAATGCTCGAGAATTCCTGTGACTCTCTTGGGATTGGGACAAGGTTCTAAACACTAGACTTTATGAATTCGTCCGATTCCTTTTCGAGAACGATGTCGAGATGCTCGTCCCCGTGTTCGGAGAGTGAGTGGGAGCTTGGTGTGATAGCAGTTGTTTGAGATGGAATCTCAGCTGCTGGGATCTCAACCGATCGAGGGAGTTGAGAAATATTATCTTTAAAGGATAAAACTCTCCTCGTCATCGTCATATAGAGATGCCTTGAGAAATTGGGAGCATGCCTTAGAGCCGCATGCTCTAGGACTAATAATTCTTCCCTAGATTTGCGAGCCTCTCGTTCTTCTCGTTCTTGACTAGCAATTCTCCATGGTCTTTTCACCACTCACTTGATTCTTAAAGTTCTGAATCATATCATCAAGTGTTTTCATTGCGGTTTCAAGATCTTGGGAAATTTCTTGAGACAACGGCTCGGCGGAGTTTGAACCGTATGGTCTTTGTGGAGGTTGGCAATTGTCAAACTGTGAGAGTCATGATTGTTACAAGGAAATGGATTCCTATTTGACAATCGGAGCTGAAGTGGGGACCTCCACGTGACTACAACAATAAAGCTGTGAGTCAGGATAGTGAATTATATGGATATTGGTCATAACCAAAGTTACGAGCATCACCGGAAAAGCTGTTCATAGACAAACGTGTTTCCGATTGACAATCAAATTCTAGGTGAGGACCTCCACAAAATTCACACAGTATGTTGATTATATGAAGATAAGTCGGGTGTGGTGGGTAATCGGAAAAGTATGAGGGTCGTTAAATGAGTTCGGATTAGGATCATAATCAAATGAATTCCTCGAACCACAAAACAAACAACTCCCTTCGAATATCATTACCACATTGTACACACGTACACCAACGACGGGGTGAACCAAAAGAGGCTCACCACAACCGACACAAGGAATAAGCGATTTCATTTGAGAGTTATGATAAGGAATCGGTTTATTCAAAGAATCAACAAAACCAACATGGTGATCGAATGACTATTAAGTCTCGAAGAACATTTTGAAAAATCGGGAGGTGGGACAAGTGGTGTGCTCGAGAGCTAGCAATTTCCACCACTTCCGTTATGGTCTCCGGTTACGGTTCTTGAGAAATGTGAAGATTAGGCAAGTCATTCTTGCTAGTCATCGGTCTCAATTCGCATGTTTGCTTTTAACCGTAAATCGTGAAAGTTTAGGATCAATTCTAGGCGGCTTAGGAGCAATTGAGGGTTAGAGCTTTGGATAACCGTAGGTTGGACGTGTTAGTACTTCCATTATCGGAGGAAGTACAGGTCCGTTGTCACCCGGTTTCTCGTTCCATTTCCTACGCAGAATCAATGGATCATCACGAACAACACGAATTCTTGACATTTGTGTTAAAGTCAAAGTTTTCAACTTAGTCCCGAATTCTTCCTCGAGAGATTCCATGAGAATAGAAGAAGTTAGAATCAAATGGATAGAGGTAAAGAGATAAAGAATCAAAAGGGTAAGAGGGTAAAGAGGAATATTTTTGGTATTTTGAAAACATGATGCAAAAACAAAGAATGAAAATCTTTTGGGTTTTGATTTTTGTAAGAAAATATAAATACATCTGAGATGGTATAAACAAGGAGTGAATATTCAAATCACTAATCGCTAAGCGGAAGATAATCAGCCTGACTCCGGTGGCGCAAAAATTTGATTCGCTCCCGAATGATTCAAGTTTTCTCACACAAGCCCGGCTTGTGAATGGCCGACCGTAAAACTTCAAGCGGTTCGAAACAAACTCAATGAAGATCTGGGGAGTATAGTGTTTCCCGGGTCGTTATGTCCCAATGAGCTATCGAAGAATCACCAAGCGATATAGTGATCGAGAGATTTGAGCGGAAAGAGGATTTGAATATTATAACTACGTAAAAAGTTCATAAACTAAAGGGGCTTAAATGCAAATTAAAGAAAATTAAAAGATAAAAATATTAAATAAACGCTATCACTATATTTAAAATGATGCTTTTGATTTTATGTTTTATAAAACTAAATTTAAAACTACGCTTGACGTCTGAAAAGAAAATATGAAACTAAAACAATATAAATCCTAAAAATATGAAAATGACATTTTACAATCCTAAAGATAAAAGAAAATTTTTAGAAAAATAAAATTATTTTTAAAACTATTTATCTAATTATTATTAATTAAAACTATTTTAAACTATTTAATAATAGCCTAAAATACAAGAAAATATGAAATAAAGCTAGAAAAATGAAATTATGACTTGGAAAAATCTAAAATAACAAAGAGAATTTTCAAAACTATTTTGTATTTTTACGATTATTTTGGATTTTCTAGGAATTAAAACTATTTAAAACTAATTAAATTGTTTAAAATACAAATTTAACTAAGAAAATCTAGAAAAATATTTTTTGACTTTTTATATTTATCTTAACTTAAGAAAAATGAAAATTATTTTTTGAAACTTTTACGAATTAATGGTATTAAATGCTAATTAAAATGACTTAAAAACTAATTAAAATGGAGAAAAATACCAAACTGACCTAGAAAAATCTGAAAAATTCAAGAAAAGTCTAATTTAATATTTAGAATCTAGGAAAAATATAAAAAACAGGGGTTGTGTGCAAGAAATTGAAACTGCTAAGCAAAGTGCTTAAGAATAAGCACTTTAAATAAGCCAATGAACACAAACAAGCACCAAACTGAAACAGAAGCTATATTAAGCTAAAAGAACTCAAAATGAACTAAAAACAACTATCCTAAACCACTAGAATGCAAGTTTAAACAGATTTGATGATGTGAGTTAATGTGCAAAAACAGTTAGAGGGTACTACTTTTGAGCTTAAGTACAAGCTTCCCAATAAGCTAAAATGAAAAGCAGTAAGGACTTAAACAAGACACGGGTGGCTGCTTATAATCCGAAAACAGACCTAGACAAGCTCTTGAGAGCTTGTGACAAGATCTGCAAGATCTTACAAAACTGTCTTGACAATTGACAGTGCCTGCAGGAGAGGCATATAAACTCTCATTCACAAGCCTTTTGAGCTTATAAAAAATTACAAAATCTACTAAAATGGTGATAACAAAATTGACCATTGAAGTTTATGAAATACCAAGTTTCACTTAATATGGCTCAAGAATGAACCAATGAAAAATCACCCATTTGGACTCAAAGCGGGTTTTCAACTTTTTGACTTTTGAAGCGATTTGATCGAGTTGACTTTATTGAACTTTGAATCCAATTTATGGACGAGGTTATGATGTTAATGGATGAAATAAGCTCAATGAAATCTATTTCTATGTAATTTAAACACAAAACAAGACTTTGCTTATCCAAAATCACAGCAGTTAAGCAATAGAGAGCAGTTAAGTGTGCTTTTGACTTAGAACTTGTGCGAGCACAAAATATTGTGATATGATTCAATATGAGTTAAACAAACTTAAACCAACAAGCTTAAACCAACGAGCTAACCTCTAAAACGATGGAACCAACAATTCCAAACACGCTTTATATCAACGTATTGCGATCAATACTAAGTTAAACATTGAACAAGCCTAAATTATTGATCAAACTGAATTTAAATAACCTAAATACTACTTATTAAGCAGATAGGAACTAGTTATAACTACAAATCTGGGTTATGCATAGAAACCTTAAAATCACTTACAAGGGTCCTTGCCACTATGGCTTGGCGAACCAATGAACAACTACCTATTCCAACCCCTAACCTAACTACGATTCAACCCAATCCAGCTCTGATTCAACCCATTTCAATTCATACCCATTTCCATGCTCGGTTGACTTTCATTGACCAAATTCCAATTTGCTAGAAACTTAAAGACAAGCTTCTGAGCTATAATAAGCTAGTATAAGCTTGTTTGAGCTTATAAATAAGCTGATTGAAGCTAGGACATCAGAGTTTGAAAATGAAAATTGTAACAGTGAGCTTGAAATTTGAAATATGAACATAAACTGGAATTGATACTTAAAAGAGTTGCAATACACTTAAATACTTCTGTTTGATACAAATAAACTGGAAATTACAATTGAGAACTATTTAAGACATGATAAGCTTAAAAACGACATACATTTTGAAAAATAAACTAACTACTTCCCCATTTGCCTTCTTTCTTCCTTTATTTATACTCCACTGAGCTTCTCTCTCATCTCTGAATAGTTCCCAGCAGTTATATGGGCCATTGGATTGGTTGGTAACATTTTGGCCCTTGGATTGAAATTTGGCGCCAAAACTGTTTTTAACAGCTGGAGGTTGAGTGTTAGGTTTAAAGGTGCATTAAATGCATTCTTGGAGTGGGGTGAGGTGGAGGGTAGGGTTGATGATGAAGGAGTGTTGCAGGAAAGGTTGCAGGCAGTGTGATGATGGAGGAGATGGCAACCCGTGAGTTGGAGGGAAAAGAGGAGTCAAAGAGGTTTGGTGGTGTTATAATATTGGAGGGTCAAATTGAAGGGGTCACAAGGTTGGCGGGGTCACAATTGAGTTATGACTTGGTCCAAAGGCTTTTAAAGGTTTAATAATCGAGGACCTATTATGCAATTTACGAAATTGTAAGGACCAAAGCGCCAAACACGCAAAGTTGTTCAAGGGTGAAAATGACAAGTTTCAATAGTACAAGGACCAAAGTGACATTTTCAAATTTCGAGGACCATTTTGCCAATTTTTAAACTTGGAGGACCAAACTTGCAATTTCTCAAAACTTTTGATATTTTTTCACCAAAGGACTAATTTTGACAACTTATGATTTTAAAAGGACCTTTGGTGATTTTACTTTTGAAATTAAGTGCTGGGGACTATTTCGACAACTTTTGAAACTTGGGGGCTGAAGCGCCAATTATGCAAACTTAGCTCATTTTCATCGATTTTGAACATTTTGCATCTGAAACATATAAATGCAATTTTGGAATATTTTCGAGTATTTTGATGCATTCGAGCATTTTTAAGCGTTTTGCGATTCAGTTGACTAAAAATGATAAGTATTTACACACTCATCGACCCACTCTCCATTACCATCACTAGGCGGTCTATCCCAATCCCACTTGTGTTCAGTTTCTCAACTTTCCACTTATTCATGACAAGGTTATGGGCGAGCTTCCTAGGAACTCGGTCATCTTCCTAAATACTAAGGCGTCCTCGAGCGGGTTCACTTCCATGTCCCTAGCCATTTCTTTTCTTGGAAAGTTGCTTTACTATGAAGGTTTATCTAGGTAAAAAGGTCTTTGGGGGCCTATGATGTTCTTATCAATCCAAGGTCCATATCTAGAAGGCTCTCTATCGACCCTAATCGCTTGTGGGATTTCCTCGTCCTTGTAGTATGTATGCTTTTAACATCGTAAACGGATCTAGCACTCCTCCCCACCACTATTTTGGACATCTTACAATCGATGATGGCACTAGCGGTAGCTAAAATCCTCTTCCAACTAGTAATGGGCATGTCGGGTCCTTATTCATGTCTAGCACATGAAAGTCGGCCAAAAGAGTCAACTCTCTACGTGTACTACCATGTCCTTTATTATTCCTACGGACGTGCTACACTACAGTCCGCTAGACCTAAGATGGTTTCAGTTGGTTCAATTTTACCTAAATTAAGGCTTCTATGGAGGACAACGGAACAAGATTGATGCATGATCCTAAATCGGCTAGAGCATCGAGTGGTTTGGAAGTTCCAAGTCTACGGAAGAGTGAATAGCCGGGATCGTCTAACTTCTTAGGTAAGTTGTTTCGCACAAAAGCGGACCCATGTTTTCCAAGCCTAAGTTCTAACTCATATTTTTCTTTTAAAGCATTATAATAAGGTGCATGAGCTAAGACTTCAAGGTGGTTTTCTTGATGGGTTCCTTGTACTCCTCCTACAAACTAGGTTTTGATTCTTGGTGACGGGTTTCTCGAGTAGGCTCTACCAAAGGTGCGGGCCTTGGTACCTCTTGGATGGCTTGGAACCCTTTTGATAGCATTTACAGAGTGAACCGTCGGTGGGAGGGGCATGGATGTGCACTCTCCCATGGTGAACTAGAACATGAAGTCGATGCAATCGAATTCACTTTGGGTTCTTTATGGTATCACTTGGGAGTGCTCAACTTCCCGCTCATTGAAGGCTTTTAAGAGGGCATCAAGCTTGGTTGTCATCTCGCCTTGTTTTTGCTTAAAATCGGCTGAAAGCTTATTCATCGAGTTTCTTGGCATGAAAAAATCTAGATGCAATTGCCTCGAAGATGAGTGGGGTTCCGGTATTAAAGAATTGAACCTAGTAGGCGAACTAGATGAGCTTTGGGGTGTCTTGATTTTGGTTCCACTTAAGGTTAGGGTGATTTCTCCATGAGGGGTTGTATGAGTTTCCTAAGTTGTTTTGTTCGGGTTTGAAAGTGTACCACTTCTCTCCCGCTCCGTCGATGCGTATGGAGGTGTAGTCATAAAGCTTGTTCGGGAGCCTTGTGCAATCACGCAGTGTCATGGAGACCATCGCATAACTCACAAGGTAGAGTGATTTGATTCACTTGTCGTGAGGACTTAGGATTTTGTAGGAACTCATGAGGAATCTAACTTGATCTTCAAGTTCGATCATCCCTCTGATCGGAAGGAGGCAAGGAGATTGCCTTAACGGTTTAGGCGACTCACGGGGTCGTCCCACTTTCGTTGTCATAGAGGCGAGGTCCTCTGTTATACCCATGATTCTTCAGCGGTGAGATCACTAAGTTTTCCACCGGCCGCTTGGTCAATGGATCGCTTAGTGGGAAGTTGACATGATCATAAAGATTTGGACTTGGAGCCAAAGATCAATGCCGTGATGAGGGACTTTATGAAGTAAGTCCTTGAATCGAGTCCATTCTTCGTAGAGATTCACCTTGGCGTTGTTGGAACATCAAGATGTCATTCCTAAGCTTAGTGGTTCTCCCGGTGGGAAAAATTGAGCTAGGAAGCGAGAGGTAAGATCATCGACTTGAGATGGAGCCGGCGGAAGTCGCTCGAGCCAATTACTAGCTTGGTCCCGTAGAGAATTGGAAGAGGCAGGTAGCGTGGTCTCCCGAGTAGTAGTATCAAGGTCGATGGAATCGACAATTTTGAGAAATCCTCGAGATCTTGATTTGGATCTTGAGCGAAGTCCATGGAATCACATCCGTTTTGCACCAACGGATGGTGTCGGATCGCAGGGCCGTAGTTTGGGCTTGGTCGGGAAGCTCAATGGTGTTCCTATAGCCTAGGTGGCTTGGTCTCGAGTATTCACCAAAGTGCGGGCTCTTGGCGGGTCATTTGGTGGTGGGTTGATGAGTGGTGGTTGGTTATCACCTTCCATGATGAAAAGTGATAAGATTACGAACAAAGGTCACGAAGAAGGGGATAGACTAAGAAAGCCAAAAATGAGAAAAATTTACTTGATAGGAATCAAGCAAGAACCTAAGCGGTGGACTACTAACTAGCTATTCTATTCCCGGCAGTGAGCCAAAAACTTGATAACGCTACGGCGTCGTTCGGGGTCAAGGAAACTTCCTTTTCTTGAGCAAGTTTTATAACACCTAGGCGATGAACCTAATCGTTGTAGTGTAGTAATTAGGGTAAGCCACGGGTATTGATATAGTTCTCTAGGGAATAGGAATGCTAGTAAGAAGTTATTACGCTAAGGTTAAGGTTGAGGAAGATTATTTTTGTATTTTATATTTTATAAAATGGAAAGGTAAGAATCTCGGGTATTGGTTGGGGGTTTTGGTATTTCTACGATTACTCTACTATTATCTAATTATCTAAACTAAGGTTGTGGGAGTCTATGTCTAATTAATGTGTGCTCGTATGATAGTTTAAAGATGTGTTTACTTAGGTTGTACTACTCCTTAATTATCTCCTATTGATGGTTGAGTTGTCGCGTCCTTATTCTTAGTTGCGTTGTGTCTCTAAAGTTGTAGGGTGTCGTTTCTCCCTAACTCTTTGAACTTACCAAAGGGTCTCGTCTACAAAACCCACTAGGGATGATAAACTCTTACTCTAAGGCACTCTTTGGATAATTTAGCCTACAACTACTCGGTAATCATATTCTAAGGTTCACAAAGATGAATTAAGCATTAAGTACACAGCGAATGACCTATCGCATTACTAGATCATTGATCAACTAAGATAAGAAACAACCAATCAATATTCAATAATTAAGTTTCATACTTCCTAAGCAAACACACAAATAAATTAGCGAACATGGAGAACATGCAAGCATACACACAAATAATCAAAGACATAGTTGAATTAATGAAGTAAATACTTATCTTGATGTAAGATAGGGTTTAAAACCCTAAAATCTTGTACAAGACACCTTAGGTTCGGTTTTAGGTTTTCACTCCAAAAGACTCTCCTAAAGCGAAAAATTCGGATTCTATATATAAGATTACATATCGACGGCGTCGCCTTATGTTTAAATGCGCCGTCGTGTCGCCGTCATTAGGGTTTCGTCTTGGCGTTAACCTTGCGGCAGCGTCACCTTATGTCCGTGGCGCCGTCCTCTTGACCGGCGTCGTCTGGATTGCATCTAGGCGCCCGAGTAGCGACGACCTACTCTTTACAAGCTGGGCGTCGTCACTTGAAAATAAGAGTTTTGGGTTACGTCGTCATAAAAATCCTCGGACGGCGTCGCAATTAACACACGCGTCGCCTTCTATTTTCAGTGACTTTGAGTGTCTCGATTTTGACTTTGGCCATTTTCTTCATATATTCGCCTTTTCGTCCAAATAAGTGCCATTCCGACATTTTGCCTTGAGAGAGACCTAAAAGTGAAAAGGAGCGATATTAAGCAATAACGGATACAAAGTGATCAAATAAGGACTTAAACGACCCCTCAAAATGGTACCTTTTAAACCCTTATCAGGAGGTTAGGAGGTTGCGCGAGCGTGTGGCTCAGCTGGAGGGCATGATTGCGCCCAAGGATGAGCATCTGGCTGCCTTGACTGTTGAGAACGCGGAATTGAAAGGTCAAGTCGCGGGTCTTTCCGCTGTTTGTGATGATCTGAGGGCACAAGTTAAAGAGGTCAGTTTGTTTGATGAAAGGTTGAAGGAATGTGAGAAAGAGATTCGCAGTTCTTATGATGGCCGCTTGGCAGAGTTGGATCAGCGGTTGGTGGAGCTGAACCACGACTTTGATGAGGAGTTATTTCCCAGCACTCTTCTAGCGGTTGAGGGAAAAAGATGGGTAGTAGGGCATGGCTTCGGCAGAGCTTGGATGGCGTTTAAGCAATCGGCGAGTTGCGAGACTCGTCAGGGGATTACATCGGCAAGGCTATTCCGAGGGTTAAAGCGAGGGTTGGAGGCGGGGTTGTACATGGAGCGAGGCGTTAAGCGGAACAAGTTAAGGCTTATAATCCCGGGCGAAGAAGTCTTCCATGAGTGCATTGTGAGACTTAGCGGCGTCCTTTTCGATGGATTCCCTAGAGGCATGTAAGGATGCCCCTTGGAGTACCTCATGGCTCGGCTTGTGTTGCGGGAGGCGACCCGGTGGGTCGGGGAGTTTGTGTTTAGCGCCCGACGGTGAGGAGGTTTACTACCCGTTCCCTATTGCAAACTATTACCAGACGCCCGCGTGCTGTTGCCGCGTACAAAGAGAAGAAAAGCCAGCTCAAGGGGAAGAAGTTTGATATCTGGAATCCTGACCTGATAGTTTCCAATGTTGTCCATCAAATTACTTCTTTTGGGGAACCCTCTATGGTTATAGTTCCTTCCGGTCCAACCCTTACGCCCGGTCCTTTGGTCGAACGGGAGAAGAAGAAAAAGAGGAGGAGGAACAGGTCACCCATGCTGACATGTTTGACACGGAAATTCTTGACCGTGCCGGGGATGTTTGAGGTGCCTTTCTACGGGCGGCATTTTGACTATGTCGCCTCTCCAGTACATGTGAAGCTTTGTTACTTTAATTGTCTGTTTAGTCGGGGTCATGGTTGTCGTGGCACCCTTGTTCTTGTAATCCGGGGGTATTCCCCCGTGTACCTTGTATGTATATTTTGGTTGATAATGGAAACACTTTTTTATGTTTAGATTACATACGTGTTTTTGTTGGTTGCCGGTCTCATTGTTCCGGGCTTTGTTTTGCACCCGTGTCCGTGCCATAGTAGTCCGGGGGTAGCAAGGGTTCGTCAATGGGTTTGCAATACCACTTATATGCCTGAGTCAATTGTGAGGTTGCTCGTCCTTTATATGCAACATGTTTTGTCGCGGATGCAAGAGATATAACAAAAATGTAAAAGATTTTTGTTTGGAAAATTTGTAGAGTGGGCCAGGCTCTACGTTTCATTGACAACTAAGAAATATTACAATAAAATTAAAGATATAAAATTTAAAGTGGTTCTCCCCTGTTGTCCGGACCTGATCCGTGATCAACTTACAAAAGGCGGAGATGACCGACTTACACTTACACATAACATTTCTTCAAATTACGAATGTTCCATGTTCTTGGGAGTAGTTCCCCATCCATACCTCTGAGCTTATACGCTCCATTTCCTAGTTCTTCCACCACTTCATATGGTCCTTCCCACTTTGGGCCAAGCTTTCCTGTGTCCTCCATTCGACTAGCCGTTCTTCTTGCGTAGACAAATTCTCTGAGCTGAATGCGTGCTTCGGACTTTAGCATTGTAATATCTTTCCATCTTAGACTTGTTACGTGCCTCTTCAATGGCGCGGCTTCTCTTTTCTCTTCAAGAGATCCAAGTTTAAACGGAGGTTCGGTCGTTGGAGATTTGGTTCACGGTGTACATCGGAGGCTTGGCATTCCGATCTCGGCTGGGATATTGCTTGATGCCATATGTAAGGAAAATGGGGTTTCCCATTGCTTGTCTTGATCATGGTTCTGTGTGCCCAGAGCACGTGCGACACCTCCTCTATCCAGTCCTTGATTCCCTTCTCTAGCCTTGCCTTGATACCTTCTCCCAAGCTCTTGTCCGCGCTCTCCACCAGCTCATTTGCCTGCGGATGCTTAACCGAGGCAAATCGTTGCTTGATGTTAAGCTTCTCACACCAGTCCTTGAATGGGTTGTCATGGAACTGCTTTCCGTTGTCCGACACTATTTCCCCCGGCAAACCAAATCGACAAACTATGTTGCCCAAATGAACTTCTTCACCTGTTTACCTGTGATGGAGGCTAGAGGTTTGGCCTCAATCCACTTGGTGAAATAGTCTATCCCCACAATCATAAACTTTACTTTGCCTGGTCCCTCTAGGAAAGGTCCGCAGATGTCTAGGCCCCATTTGTAGAAGGGCCAGGGGGAAGTAATTGGGGTCAGATTTTGTTGTGGGTTTTGGGTACTGGTCGGTGGACTTGACAATCTTCGCACTTCTGTATCAGCTCCCGAGCATCCTTATGCATTGTTGGCCACTAGTATCCGGACCGGATTGCTTTGGCTACTACCGCCCTTGGCCCTGAGTGCATGCTACATGATCCTTCGTGAATCTCTCGCAACACGTAGTTAGCCTGGACGGGGCCCACTCACCGGAGCCACGGTTCTAGGAAAGATTTCGGAATAGGACTCCGTCTTTCAACGTGTACTGTCGTGCCTTGATCCGCAGCTTTCGGGCTTTGTGGTCATCCGCCGGTAGTGTCTCATCCTTTAGGTAATCAATCAAGGGTGTCATCCATGTGTCTCCGTCTTCTTCTACGACTGTCAACACTTCCTTTTCCTCAATGGACTTTTCCCTCAAAACTTCCACGAGCACCTGTTTTGTCAGGTGAGCAAAGGCAGTGGAGGCTATCTTGCTCGGTGATATACGCTTGCTTGTTACGGCTCGGGAATCATTTGATGGAGAACATCCGTAATCCCTCAATTTGGGCTTTAGCTTTTGCCAAGTAACGCGCCATGCTTGCTTCCTTTGCCTCGTCGCTCCATTGATCGATTTGCCACGGTAGGGGTCAACATTCTTGACGGGTCCTTCACTGCATACGTTACGCGATCCTCGACCCTGCGTCGATGCTTCATATTCGGCCTCGTTGTTTGATGCCTCAAACTCGAGCGTGGGGCATATGTAATTCCTTTCCTCCGGGCTCGTTAGGATTAAACACCCGGAACCTTCGACACATGGATCCGTCACGTGAATAAATTCCATGGCTCACGAGTACGCAGTTGTTTGTCCACTTTCTTGTGCAGGATTCCCTCTTACGGAATTTCGGCAATGAAGTATACTAGCACTTGCCCTTTAATGGATGTCCGGGGTCGGAAGCTGATGTCATGTTCGTCTAGTTCTATCGCCCATCCGGCCATTCTTCCACTTTTCTCCGTTTTGGTCAGGACTTGCTTCAGTGGCTAATCTGTGATAACCGCCACTGGGTGTGCTTGGAAGTATCTCCGCAATCTACGGGATGCATACACCAGTGCGAGAACCAGCTTCTCCATTGGGGTGTAATTCACCTTAGGGACCTTTAGGGCACGGCTGACGACGTACACGGGCTGTTGCCGTGACTCTCTATGTGCTAACAAGACTGCACTTATAGCTTCTTGGGACGCGACTAGATACATGATCAGTTCTTCCTTTGGGCGTGGTGCAATGACCATTGGCAAGTCGGCAATGTGTTTCTTCATTTCTTTGAACGCACTGCTGCCTCATTTGTCTAGTGAAAGTCACTCTTCTTAATGCACTTTTTAAGTGTCTTGAAGAATGGGAGGTACTTTTCCGCTGATTTGGACATGAAGCGGCTTAGGCTGGCTAACTTTCCATTCAAATATTGTACTTCCTTTTTGGTTGTTGGGGATTTGAGTATAGTCACGGCCTTGGACTTGTCCGGGCAGGCTCTGATGCCCTCCTTGCTTACCACATGGCCTAGGAACATTCCCTGTTCCGCCCTAAATGTGCATTTTTTGGGGTTCAGCTTCATGTTGATATTCCGTAAAGTTATGAAAGTCTCCTCTATATCCCTGAGCACCTCTTCTTCTGAATGGCTTTTGATGACTAAGTCATCAGCGTACACTTCAAGTTTATTCAATCGCTTGTCAAAGCTACATCCACTAGCCTTTGGTATGTGGCTCCGGCATTCTTGAACCAAAGGGCATTTTTGTGTAGCGAAGATGCCTTGGTTTTTGTGGAGCATTTTTTCCTCATCCCATTTGCCATTTGTATTTGGTGATACCCTTTATCTGCGTCAAGGAAGCATTTAAATGGGTATCAGAAGAGGACTTCGACTTTGTGGAAAACTAGAAGGGGTTGAATAGTTTTGCCAATTAAAACTTCCTTTTAACTATTTAGATCGACTTATGTCAATCTATTTGGATGTGTGTGTTGGATGTTGATAAACAAGCATGTAAAGGCAAGTAATGAAAAGATAAGAGTAAAAGCACAAAACCACAGCAGTATTTATAGTGGTTCGGCTACAAGGACACCTTCCTTGCCTACTCCACTCCCGAGTCACCTACTCGAGAGTTCGTAAACACTACACCAATCTCCTTATGGCGGAGAAGCCTTCTGCGTCGCCTACCCTTTTTCGGTGCTAGACTAACCACCGGGTTCTTTCACTCAAGGTGAACCACACCTACACAGCGTCGCCTACCGCTTTATAAGGTACTAGGCTAAGTACCTAGTTCTTTCACTCCAAGTTGAACCACACCTACACAACGTCGCCTACCCTTTATTGGGTACTAGGCTAAGCACCTAGTTCCATTGCAATGGAGGAACTACTACCACACTACACCAGCGACTAATCCCAAGGAGATCTACTCCTTTACAACATCATCAAGGATATCAATATCCTTGGATCTAATCTAGTCTATCTTGTACATGAAACACACCATATCGAATGTACATCTAAGGCACCTTTCACTAATGCCTTTGACTAGATCTACAAGACACCCTTCACTAATGTCTTATGTCTTGACTTCTAAGCACCTTTCACTAATGCTTCTAGTCTTGACTTCTAAGCACCTACCACAGTGCTTATGATATGAGCGATAGATACCGCTTCACTAATATCTTAGTCTTGACACTTGAGACATCTTTCACTAATGTCTTCAACACTACACTTCTTAGAAGAAAGAAAGGAATCATCAACAAGAAGACTTACATAGCCTTGATGATGAGGAAGCATGGCAACTCATGGACTTGAGCTTGCTCGACTTCAAAGGTGGTGATCTTGCCTTTAAGAGGAACCTAAAGATCACACAAAAACAAAACTACAAACATAGATCTCTTGGATCTGAGGTTAGTGAGTTTTAACTCGGGAAGAAAGTGTGTTAGAAAGGGTGAGAAACAATAAAGAAATAGCTCACTATTTATAGAAGAAAAACTCTCTTGTTCCACGATGAGTGTCGAAATACTCATCGGTTTTGTCTAAAATAAGCGCAAATTCATCGAAAACACTCGAAACACGTCAAAATGATCAAAATATCACAAATCGGTGTTTTATGTGTTTTAAATTCAAAAATATCAAAATCGGATGAAAAACATATCAAATTTGCAAAATTGCGGTTTGATCCCCAAGTTTCAAAAGTTGTCAAAAGCAGTCCACTGACGCATAATTTCAAAAGTAAAGTCACCAAGGTCCTTTTAAAATCAAAACTTGTCAAATTTAGTCCTTTGGTGAAAAATTATCAAAAGTTTGAGAAATTACAAGTTTAGTCCTTGACTTTCAAAATTGGCGGAAAATGGCCCTGAAAATTGCAAAATGGCAACATTGGTCCTTATACTTTCTGAGAGTGTCACTTTTGGTCCCTTGAAACAAGTTTGAGATGTTGGCGACAGGTCCCTACATTTTGAGTTTACACTTTAGTCCTTGTAGTTTTAAACTACTTAACTCAATTTTGGACCTTGCCACTTTGACCCCACGCCAATTGAATTGTGAACCCCTTGGATTATTATATCCAGTCAAATGGTTTGACTATCACACCATGGCGCCAAAAGTCCATCTCCTTCACACGCCTACGCTTGACTTCTTCACCCATCCCCTCCTCAAAACCACTCTCCCATGTCCCTCCACCTTAGCATGCTTCGAGCTTCATTAATTGCTTCCTTAGCCTCTCACTCAACCCCACATGGACAAAAGCAAAATGGCGCCAAAATCCAATTTAAGCGGCCGGGATCATTTGAAGCTATCAAAGGGCTAGGAATGGTGGGATCAAATCGAGAAGAAAGAGAAAAGAAGATTGGGTATAAAGAAAAGCAAAAGAAGAAGAAGAGTAGTTTTAGTTTTATAAAATTTAGTTAATTATCGTTTTAGTGTAAAGTTTTATTTAAGTTGTAACATTGTTATCTTTTGTTAAAGCTGTACTTTATTAAGTTGCTTTATCAATATTAATCAATTTCAAGTTCTAATTTTCGGTTATAATATCATTTCATTGTATTGGTCCTTTGTTACAAATTTTATTCACCAAGTCTTGTATCCAAGCTTCATAAAGCTTCTTTTCAAGTTTAAATAAGCTTATACAAGCTCCTTATAGCTTCTATAAGCTCATGTTTAAGTTTTAGTCACTTTTGAAAATTGGTCAACCAAAGTCAGCTGGAGGCTAGAATTGGAAATCGAGATGGAATTGGGGTGATGCGGTGGCGGATTGGGTTGTTTTAGATCCGATGGGTGTGATATTGAGTAGATTAGTGGTTTATGGTTCATGGTTCGATTGCTAGCAATAGTTGCTTTGGACCGCTTGTAAGTGACTTTCAAGTTTTCATGCATAATCTATATTTGTAGTTCAAATCTGTCATAATCTGTTTAAATAGGTCTATTTAAGTCACATTAGTGTAGGTTGATCATCAATTCAAGATTGCTTAGTTGTTTGTCATTTTAATTATATAACGATTAACAAAGGGGTGTTTGGCATTCTTGTATTTTACGTCTTATTGGTCTACTCGGTGGGGTGATTATTGTTAGTTCATGTTTACTAGGTACATTTAGGTTCAATTGAGTGAGAATCACGGGTGCCTAGCACCAAAGTCAACATTTAACAAACCAATCTCCACTTGATCCTTTGTTGAGTTTTGGTTTAGCGACTCATTAATTTGAGTTTAGAATTCAATAACATTGCTTGAAGTATACTTTTACATCACATAACATTAATCTCGGTGGTAAAATTGGATCCAAAGTTCACCAAAGTCAAATTTTCACATTTGCTTCAAAAGTCAAATTAGCAAAAGTCATTTTTGAGCCAACTACAAGGATTTTCATTGATTCATTTGTGAGTCAAATTCAATAAAATTTGTAGTCTCATAAACTTCATCACGGTTCTCTATATTATTAGCATTTTGTGAATTTTACAAATATGGTATAAGCTCAAACAAGCTCCTTAGCGAGGACTTATTCCCGCACTCCTTGTCTCGATTACTTGAGATTTTTCTCGGTTGTGCGAGATAGTGCCTGAGCTCAAAAGAGTTCCTCATGGCCTGAATTTTGGTATAAGTGATCTCACCCAGGTCCTCTCAAGTTCCAAATCAAAGTTTTCGGTTTGAGCTTATTGCTAAGCTTGTCTAGTGCTTAAAGTTAGCACCTAGATCATTTTTCTGTCAAAATCTCAAAACATCAAATTTGATCTAGATTGTGATTCTGTTGGTCTAGCTTGTTGATACTCATTGCATTTTAGTTAAATTAGCTTATTATAGCTTCTTATTCGATTGTGGTAGCTTTTGGTGAGCTTTTGGCTTATCAGTGCTTATTTCAAATAACACTTCCACATCGGATCCTAAATCCTCCACATAAGCACTTATTTTCTCATTTTCTTAGTTTCCTAATATTATTTTAAGCATTTCCTGAATTTTTCAGATTTTTCCTAGCTTGTTTGGTATTTTACGCATTTTAATTAGTTTTAATCATTTTAAATAGCTTTTAATACAAAAAAATCGAAAAGGTTCCAAAAATAAATTTTCAATTTTATTAAGTTTAGATAAATATAAAAAGCCAAAAAGTGTTTTCTAGATTTTCTTAGTTAAATTTGTATTTTCTAGCATTTTATTTAGTTTTAAATAGTTTTAAATTAATAATAAATATATAAAAGTCTAAAAATATATTTTCAGTTTTAAAATTAGTTTTATCATATTTTAGATTTTCTAAGTTTAATTTTATTTTTAGAGTCTTATTTCATATTTTCTTTTATTTTAGAGTATTATTAAATAGTTTAAAATAGTTTTTAATTAATAATAATTAATTAAATAGTTGTAAAAATAATTTTCTTTTCTAAAAAGTTTCTTTTATCTTTAGGTTTGTAAAATGTATTTTCATATTTTTAGGATTTTTATTTCTTAGACTTCACTTTTTATTTTTATGCGTTTACGTTATTTTAATTTAAGCGTCGTTTTGGGTTTTAAGCGTTCATCGCTTTAAATATAGTGATAGCGTTTATTTAATAGGTTTATCTTTTAATCTTCTTTAATTTGCATTTAAGCCGTTTTCATTTGTTGGCTTTCTCCGTAGTTAATATCATGTCGATATCCTTTTCCATTCAAACTCCTCGATCATTAAGCGTCGATAATCCATTGCCTGACTCATTTGGGACATAACGACCGGAAACTCTATACTCCTCGATCTTAATTGTATTAGTGTTTGGCGGTTTTAGTCTTTTAGACTTGTTGTTTATGCACCGATCATCCGGATCCGGATCCCTTCCACGAGGATCCATCTGGCGTTAAGCTAGGGATCAGTGGGGCGCTCCCTTTACCCATGGGTATTTTGGTTATGGATCATGGGTTAAACCATGGATCTTTAGCTAGATACAATGTATCTTTTGAGTGCAATGCACTTAGTCGCCCAGGTATGGGTTGATCCATGGGTTATGGATATTATCCATGTGTGATATAAGCATGATGTCATGCAATGGGTTATGGGTCAAGATCCATGGGTCATGGGCTTTGGGTTGTACCCAACTACATTCAATGTATTTGCCCAATGGGATGTGATACTTAAGTTTCTACCCATTTATATTACTCAATATACTACATACTAGTTATGTGTATATTTTACCCAAATATGTAAACACTAGTTGTTGTACATATGTATTACTAAATCATAAAATCACTTATACTTGTTTTAGTGTTTTATGTGAAAATGTGAATGTGTTAGAAACTATTAGTTCAAACCATTTACGTATTTTATTTGTTTCGTTAAAATGATTTTACGTTTGTTATCGACAAAACATTAGAAGATCGTAAAATATAAATAAACGTTTTTACGGATTATTTGTATTAACAGACTTTCCAGTCGATCTCCGGCAATGGGTAGCAATCCTTCGGGCAAGCTTTGTTCAAATCTTTGAAATCCACACACATTCTCCAGCTTCCATCACTCTTTTTACCGAGCGGGTTGGACAACCAATCGTGATAGTGGACTTCCTTCATAATCCCAGCTGCGACAAGGTTGGTAACATCTTCGTTGATGGCTTTGTTCCTTTCCGGGGCCTGTCCCCTTTTCTTTTGTCGCACAGGGTTGTAACCTTCCCTAACATTCAACTTGTGTTCCGCGATTGTCCGCGGAACCCCAGTCATGTCCTAGGGCTGCCAAGCAAAAATATCCAAGTTTTTCTTAAGCAAGTCGCAGAGGTTCTTCTTTCCCTCTTCACTTAAACCCCCTCCAATGGTGATCGTTTGGTAGGGGAATTTGGGGTTGAATGCAACTTTGACTCCTTCCTTTGTCTTGGCTTCTTCGGCGTTCTGATGGGGCTGTGGTTCCGCGACCATCCTGCATTCAACCGGGACTACCTTGTCGCTATGTAGAGTTACGACCCCACCATGGGTGGAAAATTTCAACATTCCATGTGCCGTGGATGGTACTATTCTCAATAGCCTGATGCCTGGCCGTCCAATTATCCCGTTATAGGGAGAAGGGGACCGTACTACCATGAAGTTCATCCAGGCGCTAGCTGTCTTCTTTCCATCTCCCAATGTTACCTCTAAGAGGATTTGTCCCAACGGCCATGAAAGCTCTCCACTGAAACCTAATAATGGTGATGAGGCGGGGATCAATCTCCTCCGAATGTCAGGACTTAGCTTATTGAAGCAATGTTCATATAGGACTTCCGAAGCACTTCCATTATCCACGTACATTCTGTGGATTGTGCATCCCTCAACATCCGCCTTGATCACTAGCGGATGGTCGTCCCAATCATCCCCGAATATGGGGGGAAAGGATATTTCCATATTTGGGACTGTGTCATGATCGGCTTAGGTTTGTTGTCCATTGCCGAGCTTGAACCATGTATATGGCGTGAGATTTGTCTTTAGATGTGGTATCCTTCTTCTCGCCTTTGGGACCACCATTCTTCTGAGTCCGATTCTTGATCTCCTTGACCAGGTGTGCAAGTTGCCCGGACCTAACCGCCTCTTCAATCTGTTTCTTCAGCTGATATCACTCGTCCGTATTGTGCCCCTTCTTCCTATGGAAGTCGCAGTATTTATCTTTATTCCGGGATTCGGCTGGGCTGGACATTGGCGGAGGGGCTGTGAACTTGATAGTATCCATAGCCAGGATTTCCTTTGGTGTTTTCGTGAGGGGGGTGAATCTGTCACCCCGCTTTCTTTCTGGCTTTAGACTGCCTTTGAACTCTCCCTTCCATTCGAAGATCTGAATGTTCTTCTGCCCGCTCTCGTGGTTTTTCCATTGGGGGTGCTTCTTCTTTGTTTGGTTGGCCGCGACCAACTCTCCCCGGAGGAATGCTTTAGTCACTTTCCACATCTCATCTTGTGTCTGGGGTATGTTGTCATTGAGCCTTTTGATTAGCTCTGGGTTCGTTATCCCATGCATGAAACCCGATACCCTCATACACTACGGGGCTCCCTTCACGTGCATGCTTTCCATTTTGAAGCGCTCCACGAATGCCTCTGTGGATTCCCCTTCCCGCTGCTTTATGTGATGCAACTCAACAGGATCCTTCGTGTACTTCTTTTGCTGAAGAAAATACGAAAGGAAACTTGACCTTAGCTCTTCAAAACTATCGATGCTCTCTGGTCGTAGCTCATCAAACCAGACGCGAGCGTGCCCAATTAGGGTGGAGTTGAACATATGGCACCATGTAGGCATGGCCCATCTCTTCACTTTGGCCGCGGTCTGGAAAATTTTCAGATGGTCTTCCGGGTCCCCTGTCCCGTCGTACGTCCTAATATGAGCCGACATCCTTGTTCTTTTTGGGAATTCAAAATTCCGTATCCGATGAGTGAAAGGGTCCGCATCAGCTATATCATATGGGGAGTAGAGTTCGTCAGGCTCACTTCCCATCTTGCTTTTCAGGGTGGAATTCCAATGTCCTCATGTGCTTTCTTCACTTTCCAGGGGAGATGCTTCTCTTGCCCTGCCGCGGTATGAGTGGTGCGTCTCCCCTCTGCTGTGCTTTGAGTGGGAAGCACTGTCGCGAGTCAAGCTTCGGCTTCTTTGGTACTTTTCAGTCGAATGTCCCTTTGCCGCGTTCTGCTTTCTGCGCCTTTTGGCTTCTCTTTTGCGTTATCTGCGGGAGGACACTTTTGATTGGAGCCTGGAGAATACAGTTGGCTTTTGGTTCCCCATCCTTGTGGTCGGGTGCGGACGTTCCCTTTCCATCCTAGAGAACACGTCCGGCCGCGGCCTCTTTGCTTCCCCTTGGCTCCTTTCTCTGGAACACCCATCCTCTCGACTGATAAGTCTTGAGAAAACACTTTGTGATTTGGAATACTCCGAAGGATCTGTTCTGGCGCTGGGGCTAGATCCCTGCCTCCTTTTGGTCTTCCGTTTCCTTTCAGACTCCGGGCGAGTATTCCGAGCGTGTTCTCGAGATCTCTCATTCCTGGTCTCATCATTAAAATCTAGACGAGTCTTGACCCAGTCTAGCTTTTCTTGATGGACCTTTTCTGCCATTAGGGGCAAGATCTGATTGTAGTGCTTTTCACAGAACTCCCTTATCGATGCGTCAATCACAGCATTAGGGGGTATTGTTCTGTGCTTTGCACCTTTTCCCTCCCACCCGTATTCCTGACCGTGGAGGGATCAGGGGACGGGGATGGATTTCCTGCCAGATTACTCATGATAGTTCTTGGAAACGCAGTTGTGTCACTGGTCCCACGGATGGCGCCAACTTGTTAATACAATTCTGGGCGCTCCCAGGCGAAGGTTAGTGTAGGCTAACTTCTCTAGGAAAAGATCTTGTATTAAGTACTAGTCTTGGTTTAGAGCTGCTAAGAAAGTAAACACCGTTAGTCTCACCGCGGAACGGGGTTCCGCTGTCAACCTCCGGCGTGAGAGTAAGTAAGAGTTTTTACAGAGATAAAGTCAGTTCTAGAAAAAGAGTGAGAGTGTGTTACCGTCTGAATAGTGGCGAAACCCCTATTTATATGGTTGACCTTTCTGTCGTGTTCCTATGGTCACGGGACATGAGAGCGACAGTTTGTAAGTGGGGAGTGACGTAAGTCAACTCAGGGTTTGTCTCGTTGTTATGGCGATGCTTTTGGGCGGAGTTTATCCCTTTCCCTTTGGATGCTGCGGTTGCGATACTTTCATCGAGCAAGATTCCTTACCCCTTGTATGGGGCGCGGTTGAGGCTTCCTCTGGAAGTATTGTTTATCCGCGGAGTCGCCTCCCCCGTCTTGGTGGTGCCTTGTGGACAGACAACACTTGAGTGTCTCTGGGTCCGCGTTTGACTCTTCTGAGAGCCGGGGGGTCATACGCGATCAATCATCAAAAGGATCGACCTCTTCTTCTAATTCTACAGTTGGTTCTTTAGCCTTCTTTGAAGACTCACCTAAAACTGCTCCTTCTATCAACAATGCTGGCCTATCCAAGTAAACAACATCTGGTCTAGGACTGAAAGGACCTTTATCATTACTTGCAGGATTGTCCTTAGCCAATTGTTTCATTATATCCCCAATGGTTAAGGCCTTAAAGGTTCCCTCTTCCCACTCTTTTGTCAAATTCCTATAACACATAGGTATTAAATTCCTATTTACATATGCTATCAATATATATAGGAGCCATTCTTAACTGACCATCTAATTCTTGTATTACAACTACCTCTTAGGTGTAGCAAACATACTTTCCGCCACAATACTTCCATGTTCAATATACACTCTAATGATCTTATTATCCTTAACATATTTTGACATATCTAACACATCGCCATCACCAGTCAAAGGATGTAGGCCATAATCTCAAAAAATGGTAGTACATTAAATCAGCTAGACCATAACCCAGTTTAACCAACATTTCCTTAATTCATGTATCGAAAATTCATCAATATCAATATCAATCCAATCAATGTGTGATACATGTCCATTCACATAAGTTCTTCCAAGTGTTGGTGTAAACATCCCGCCATGGTGGATTTCTAAGGAAAAGATATTTGGGTGCCCTTCTGCAATCAAAAACAACCAAATAACACAAATTATTAACAGCCATTTTCAAAATTGGAGTATTTTTAAAAAACCTAAAAAAGTTAAGAATAAACCCTAAAGTCTGAACAAACCCTTGCCGTATCTTCTTACTGAATCAAAGTCTGAACCTTCCCTACAAACTTCCCAAACAATAGTTTGTGAAACCATTGTGATTTCGAGCTACCAGACAGATAAATGAAAGATCAAGGATTGCATGTGAAAGTATTTTGAGGTACAATGAGTTGAATTGAAAGTGAAGTGGAGTGGACATGAATCAAGGTTACGGGTTGTATAGGTTGGGGTTGAAAAGATGAAAGTGCCCTCGAGTTAATGACCCAAACTAACGGCCATCCAGTAAAAGAACGGGTCAACTCAAAATGGACAACCATAGGAACGAATGATGTAATTTTTGAGAGTTAAAGACAAAACTTGCAACTAGGGCCAAACCACAAAGACGATTTATGTAATTAACTCTTATTATTATAAATAGATAAACATGGGCCTTTTAAACCAACCGAACCCAACTCTATTTCTTTCTTCCCATGCACGGATGCACAATAATATATAGAGTTAACTACATTTTTTGTTCTTGTGGCTTATCGGGCATTTCACTTTCAGTCCATTTTAGAAGAAGTATTGGATCCACTTCAAAGTCCGACGACCCGTAACAGATTCAGTCCAATTTTTATTTGACAGTTACTTTGACCAGTTAAGATATATGAACTTACTAAAATACCCTCATCTTATGAACTTTATTTAAAGACTGAACTAAAAATGACAAACCACAAAGACCAAAAATGTAGTTAACTCTAATATATACTTTACTTACTAAAACAAAAACATTGGGATCATGAGAACATTATGCATATTTTTCGAAAAACAAGCTAGCTAAAGTATAAATTTTGTTTGGCGCAACACTCTTAAAAGGTTTTTAAAAGATAATGTTAGGGCAAAGGTAGATAGTTGTGTAATACAATTAATTTATAAACCATCTTGTGTTATAAACCTAGCAAATTCTACTATGTAAAAACATCTTAAAGCTTTATAAACATCTCACTTAACACAAATATTAAATTATAAAAAGGTTGAACATCTTAGACCTATTCATGCTACATAAGTTAAAATGAATGTTGACTATGGTTTACAAGTTTTTAAACCTCTTGTGTTATAAACCTAGCAAATTCTACTATGTAAAAACCTCTTAAAGCTTTATAAACATCTCACTTAACACAAACATTAAATTTTAAAAAGTTTCAACATCTTAGACCTATTCATGCCACATAAGTTAAAATGAATGTTGACTATGGTTTACAAGTTTTTAAACCTCTTTATTTTTTTATAAACATTTTGATAAACCACCATATTTGATGCCCTTACACAAGTCTTTGAAAATCAAATGCTAACTTTATGTAATATGTAAAAATATTTCTCTTTTTTAATCTTTCGATTCATTACTATTTACAGCATCATTTTTAGTTCCATCAACAATTACTTTTGTCAAACATACTTAAAATATTTAAAATCGTAAATAATTCTAGAAAAATACAGTTATTTAAATTTTGCTCAATTAAGATATCGTTTTTGTTATTATAGAATTTTTTGGATTGTACAAAAATGAAAATGTACGCAACAACTCAAAATAAAGTTTCAATGGATGAAGTTTTAAATAATGGGAAAATGATGCATACGACTAATGTCGCGACTATTTCATACACTATATCAAGGTTTGCAAGATCGAGATCTTACCTATCGTCGTTATCGTATTTGCAAGATCAAGATATCTTCTTAATAGGTGTTTGTAAGTAGCCGTTTGTTTAGCAATGACAATAAACAAGCAGAAATTAGGATTGTACTTACGGAGACCTGTTTTTATACACGAACAATTATATGTGGCAATATTAAAAATCACAACAAAAAAGGGGCTGAAGGTAATTATATGTTAGCATGTACAAAATCGTACTAAAAAATACACTATTAATATTACAACTAAACACTTATTGAACATGTAAAAACACCTTAACCAAAAATGTATCTCACAACCATGTGCATGCACGAAATTTAAAACTAGTATATTATACAAGAAAGACTAACGGGCTGTTTGATAAAAAAAAATTGTTTTAGCGCTGAATGAAACAAAGACGTTGAAAGAATCAAATGTGCTATATGAATATGATTCTGAACGAAAATGATTGTTTGATAACTAATCTGGGTAATAGCAAACAATTTGAATAGCAAAAACGATCTATCTAAAAATAAATTTTTTAGATATTTATTTCATGTCGAAGTTTGAAAAAAATTACGAGTGACATGGTGTATAATATAGATTGGGAATGTTACACAAGAAGTTAATTATGTACCTTAATAGTTCTAAGGTAAAAGTATAACCATATTGCCATGCATTAACAATATGAATGGACTCTAAAATATGTAATCTTCGGACTCTAAAATAAATATGCTTCGAGACCAAACACATACAGAATCGGTAAAATAAAGCTATGTGAATTAAAAGAAGGAAAATGATTAGGGGACCTAATTGTATGACTAATTTTATGCTTAAAGTGATGTGCAAGTGTTTTATTGTTTGTGAATTAGTGGGTCCATCTACTGTCACCAATAGAGTGATGCCACATAAGATTAGGCATATGTTTAGGCACACAAGTTAAGCATGTCAATCAATACTCTCAAAAGAAATAAAATAAAATGACGTGATGTAGTAAAATAAAATATTTTAGAGCGGATTGAGGACTGCGGAGCTAGATATCTAGCATGGCCCATTCAGAATCAATTTGGGTGCCAAACATGTTCAACCTCTGACCGACTAGGTATTAAGCACTGACCAATTCAATTAAGTGGCTATCAAACACCCTCTTTTCGCAGATCTCTGCTCAAAAAAGCATTAAACTAATTTCGAAAATATTGCAAAACGTTATCTATAGCATAGATGGTGCCCGAAATTTGTAGAGGTCCCTAAGGCTAGTAGCAGTGGTGACCTGGGTCGACTCTGTCACATCAGCTTTCTCTCTCCAACGACCTGACGCCGACCTAGTTGCCACAGTGGTGACCTAGTTAATTTTTATTTTTATTTTATTTTTTTTAATTTTTTTTTATTTTTTTTATTTTTTTTTAAATATGAAACGGTAATAATATTTGGATTTTTGTGTGCATACAATTCGGTCGTGACCACGAACTAGTTTGTACAAATTGAGTACCCCAACCGACCACAACCTTGGTGTCACAATGGGGCAACCTAAGGCAACCTTGACACACCCCAAAGGGTCAACCGACCCAATGCTACTAGCGTAATGTTTACCATTACTATATATATTAAAAACAATTTAAAACGACGTCACTTAAGGTGGCCCTTTTCATTGATTAACTTTGGCCCGCTTGAGCGAGCCCAATATATGCGCCCGTTGTTCGTAGATAATATCGCTCCCTCCTTCCATCTTCTACACTCTTCTAGCATTCACACCTCTCACCGCCTCTCTTTTATTCCTTTTCTATGCTAAAAAATTGTTCATCAAGGGTTCTTTTGCGGGTCTTGATTAGTGTATGTGGTGCGGCTAAAGCACAAAAATATTCAAGATGAAAGGTATGCATATTTTCTTCAAGTGAGTTTTGATTTTAGGATTTTTTATTTGAAGTACATGTATGATGTGAAGTTGTTAGTGGGTGAGTAGTGTGTGCACCGTTTATGTCGTGACAAAAGCGATGATGACATATTTTTTTGTTTAAAATAAGCACTCACAAGATGTTTGTAATTATGGGTTTTGTGTTCTTTGATCTAAAATAATTTTGGTCACGGTCAATGGATTATAATGTTTTCGTTGCTTTATGTTTTAGGAATGTGAAGTTAATATTCAAATGTGGTGAAGATCTTTGTGGTCCATGGTTTATTGTATCGGTGCCTACCACGTGTTTGATGAAAGTCCTCAAAAATTTGGTCTATGGTAAGTTTATTTCTTGGGGTGTTTGTCTTACTTATTGAAAGTCACGGCGGAAGGTGGTGTCTTAACTTTGTTTCTTTATCGACCATGGCGGGAGGTGGTGTTGTTTGTGGCGACCGTTTTGGTTTATGATGCTTTTATCGAACCGTCTTTTGGCGGGATAGCTACATGGATTTTGAAGTTGCGCCAGCGTGCTTGACGTTACATTGTCGGGTTTTAGTTAGCTTTGCCCTTTATTGGTTATAATAGGCTATGATGAATTTGTGGGTTCGATTAAAAGCTACGAATCTCGTGTCTTGGCGGGGCAAACTATTAGGTTTGCAACCATGGCGGATGTATTCACTTTTTGGATTACTAATCAATCGAGTCGGATGATATTGGTCAATCGACGTCCGAGCCGTAGCGTGGTGCGGCAATGACCGGACGGCGTGATAGCATAGTTGCTATTGCCCGTGTTTTGGTTATACTTAACAACCGAGTTTTCTAGACTCCACTACACACACACTTGCCTTTCTGTTTCTCATTCTTATCGACGCGAATACAGTTAGTCGGACACGAAACAAAGGCGTGGCGGCTTTAATTTTTTTTCTTGAATTAACTTTTGAGCTTTTTTTTTTTTTTTTTTTTTTTTTTTTTTTTTTTGCAAAATGAAACCCTATTTTTTCGACTTTTACGAGAATTAAATGGCTCGAGGCGGGATTGGTTGGATGGATTATTAGTTGGGATTTGTTAATTTTCCAAGTAAGTTTTATCTTTTGTTTTCTGCGCTTTTGATTCGTATTTTTTTAATGATGTTTTAATATTGTGTTGTTCATGGAAGACGAGTTTCAATTTGTTGCGGACAAAAACCGGGCGTAATCCCAAATACTATGTTGCTGTTCGTTTTGTTGTTGCGGTTTCATCTTGAACCCGGGTTTTGCTATACTTAGGTTACTTTTACGGTAACATTACTTTTAATTTTAAGTTTGTTTAGCGACTTATAGGTTGTCAATTGCTTAAATAGCATGTATTATGTGGTTCTTCTTGACTATATTCTTGGTCTTTGGTGAAATGTTATCGGTAACATTTATTCTTGGGTGTTGATTTCGTATGTTATTGGTCTTTGTTTTTTCTTTTTACGATTATATTCTTAGTATTTACATGATCTCCAACGGGTCTCCGAAGATGGTATCACGTCTTTAAGGGTTGGTAGGCAAAGATGGGATGTGGCGAGAGAGTGGAATCGCGGTTAAAGGGAGAAAATGGTGATTTTCTTTTATTAGCGACTTCTACTTTACTTTTCGATGCTTTTTTTTTGTTGCTTCAACTTTTCTATTTGACCTCAATTCGATGAACTATATGATAACTATATTTTGATAGAGTTGGTTCTTAGAAGTTTTTTATAATGTAATTAGATGGTAGACAGGCATAGCGAGATTTATTGATGGTAGTAGCGATCAAATGTCAGAAAATTACGGATACATAGTTCTCGTTGGTGTAATGGTAGGTATTGCTGATAAATAGTGTTAAGTAAGTTGTTTTTTGTTTGATTCGTGCATGAGTGTATAAAACTTTTATATGTTACATGTATTTTGAGCTATAATTTCAACTACTGTTTCAAACCATATACTAGGTACTTCCGATGCTTCCCATATTGTCTCTCTAGGAAAAAGCGCACGTGAAGAACAACTAATCGAGGTATGTCTTATTAAGTATATACACAATACTCGATATGTTGGTTTGTTCAGGTTTGCAAATTTTGTTCGTGGTTTTTTCGGTCGTGAGATACACAGTTCACGAGCCTTTTTTTGGACGAAGAGGGTCCTAATACTACTTCGGGTAAACTTATAGTTGTGTTTGTAACAACCTTGCCAGTAATATTACATGACTTTTAGACTACTAACAACCGGTGTTGCGCACATGCTTTGCTAGGACCATGGCTGCGGGGCCACTTGATTGACGACTGTTATTGATCAGGTATTGCAATTTATAAAATTCAGTTCACTTAAAAGTAGTATGACCACTTTTTTGTATTTCTTATAAAGCACAAAATTTGTCTCATTGTCTAATATTCCTAAAGATCCATTTTATTTAAGGTTTCATGATAATTGTTCGTTGATTTCTTGGTGCAGATTCATTTTGTTCTCTTGATAAGCCGACAAGGAAAATCGAGTCTGAGGAAATGGTATTCACCGTATTCCCATAAAGAATGAAGTAAGGTATGTAAGATTGATTAGATCAATCATTTTTTATTCCCACCAACATAGTCTGCTCGGTTCTTGAACTCCCTTATGTGAAAGAAGCTATTTTTAGTCATTAACATTTGTAGTTGATACAGGTAAAACGGGAGCTCAGTGGGATGATTCTTACCCATGGTGATGAGTGTTGAAGATGGCTATGATTGGTGTTCCAGGATTGACTCAGTTTGACTACTGTGACGGTGACGTGGTGAAGTCTTGCCGTCTCGGTTGATCGGTTCCTAGCAGACACGTATGTTTGTCAAATTTCTTGAAGATCTTGCGCAGTCCAACGACATTGATCTCAACAAAAAAAGAAAAAAGGAAAAAAAAAACTTTAATAAATCTCTTCCAACGCCTCTATATGGTTGTTTTTTTCTGTATGGTAGTTTTTTTCTGCATGGTTGTTTGCATGTTCCGTGTTTTATGCTGCTGACTACTTAAGAAATATGCTTTAGATGCTTGCATGTCCAATAACTGCTATGATTTTAGGTAGATAATTTCTCTCCTGAAGAGAAAAGAAAACTTGATGCTTTATATATACGCATACCTTTTAAGCCACAAATAAGTAGTAGTTATAGTTATGAAGGCCAAACAAAAGGCGATTCATCGAAAACTAACGTTTTTTTTTCGTTACATAAATTACCAGATAAAAATGTCAAAAAAAAACTCATAGCAACGCCAGCGAATAATCCCAATACTCGTTTAACTTTATTTATTAAGGAGTGAGTATCCGCACGTTATGGTGAGGTTAAAATATATCATGTTTTATGTTAGACTAAAATTACTGTTTGCATTGATGGTTTTATGTTTTCTTTTATCATATAACAAATATTGTGGCAAACACTCAAAATAACAAATCATTGGGGATCGACCTGGCTGGACTTTATTCGGTGATATGCGATCAAGAAACTGAAACCGTTGATCACGTATTTGTCTCATGTACTGGTCCAAGTTAAGAAAGACATTCGATGTATTGGTCAACACCACTTTCTGATCTATCTTGTGCTAAATGTCTTTTGATCTCTGACGACCCCAAATAAATCTACATCTTAATGACATAAAATTATCATTTTATACTCGGTTAGTTCACACAGGTCTTAATATTTATTTTATGTGCTTTTGACTTAGCTAATTTTGCATAACGAGTCGCGAACATTAATAAGTTCAGCTGGCGAGTAAAACAAATCATCTGTAAGCTAAAGTATAGAGATTTTGCATCTCAAACAGCGAGATTCGTAAATCCCAAATTCTGATCATGATTTAGTGTTTCATACCAGTACTACCAATAAAACAAGCCAACACTTCAATTCACAAATGTAAAGAATAAGAAAGTTCACAAAAGAATATGCCAATCTTTGAAAGTTACAACAAGCATTAAAGTCTATTCAAACTTCAAAGGATACCGGCATGTTCACACAAAATTCTCTTGAAAATACAATTCATGTACGTCTAAACGGACCACAGTAACCATTATCCGTCTATCTGTTACGAGTTTGTAATATGGTAAGCAATTTAAAGAAAAGATTGATGATATCCAGGTACAGAGCCACGGCAGCCCAAATGTATTCATCGTATGTGTAGCGTTTGATCAGATTATCGGTGTCGTACACAAGGTAGCCACAAAAGACTATAGCAGAAACACCGGCATATATCATCACTGACATCTTGTCCAAAGGAAAGAATATCTACAATAATATCAAAGCATATTAGAATCCAAAGCATGCATATAAACATGATATGTGTGTGTACGTGTCCATGTATTCGACAAACATAATGGGCAAAGATTAACATACCTGAATGCAGGAGAAGCAGATAAGCACATTAAGAGCACTGAATAAGAATGGACCCAAGAAATTGAAATCATAACCTCTCTTTGCCGCCCAAAATGTGAATAAAGTGAGACTCACAACCACCACTGCTGTTAGAATAACAGCTTCCAGAATGACCTTCCCTGCAATAGTTTACACAGGATTATGCAATTTGTATCAAAGGTACTTGTAATCGAAAAGGCAGCATTGAATTAATTAATACTGTAATAAGTACCCTTCCTACCATTTCAAAAGATATTAAAATCTAGCGTAATAAAACTCAGCGATGGCCGTATTTCCCATCTGTCTACCCATTGTTTTAATGCAATGTAATGGCTAAATCCCGTCTTCAATGACCATTAGAAACTATTGTATATTGAAGACGGGATTTAGCCATAGTCAAGTAATTGAAATAAAAGCCGCTCAGCATAAGTACTAATTATAACATGATACCCTTGGCATGTAATCTATAATCACCTTCCCCAATTCTCCCCATATAAATCGGCATATACATCAAATCCACATGTATGCCTCTACAAACTAGTTAACAATTGACAATTATCAGTCACTTTGAATATTGTAACCGAACATGATCAAATTAGTATTTGATAGCTAGATCAAATCTGAAACACATAAGGGGTGTCTGGGATTGCTCATCTTGGGAAATAGTGTTTGAATTTTGCTTAAGTTCTAAAAATAAAAATAAATAACTAACTTGTTAGAAAATTTTCAGTCCAATTCATTTTACAAAAGGTATTCAGTTAAATATTACTCTAGTAAAACAATAATCCAAATCATATGTTAAACAATCATTTAGACATAAGCAGCTTCCTACGTCCTTATTAAAAACTATATCTATTCAGCTATTCTATTTCAAAATAAGCACAAAACTGCATCCACTTAAAAATAAGCAATAATCCCAACTTACCACTAGTAAAGGCACAAACCAAACCAACACCAAAAGCCAACGAAACCGTAAATATCGCAAGCAACACATAGTTAACCGGATGCCGATTATAATAACACGCTAACGGGCACAAAGCTGCACAATCAAAAGAACAAAAAAAATCATAAAAATTACAACTACATCAATTAACAGAATTAGTTATTTTAATCAAAACTTATAGAAACACACATACTGATAAAGGGAGTGATAATAATGAGAATATCACAAGCATATCCTCCTCTAGTGGTCGTCAAAAAAGTAACAACCGGATGATACGACACCACAAAAGCAGCAACGATGCCGGTGAGGATCAGCTGTATTGCAACGATTGAGTATATTTTACGGATGAATGACCAACGCAGGTCCGGTGACTCAGTCATGGTTGGATAGAGTGGCTCCGTGGAGCCTGATTCGATGTCATCGGTTTTCGAGAAGGTTCGAGTAAACATGGTGCTTGGATCCATTTGTGTGCGAGTGAGTTTGTGAAAATGCGTGGTTTGATTTATTGAAGATGGAGACTATATATAATGGGTCAGTACGTAAGTACGTTGACGTGAGCAAGTTTCTTCTTCTTTTCCTTGCATGTATAATAGTATATTTTTTTGAACAAGCCGCCTTGTATCCTCAAAATTGTAAACACTTTCTCTAGCAAACATTAACATCTATAATTGTTATTGGTGCTTGTACGTCCTGCAAAAACCGCATCAAAAATACTACTCACTCAAAAATAAAATAAAATAAATACCAATAACGGTCAGTTGGTGGAACAAACGAGGGATGAATGACGCCGCAGCCAGTGCAGAACGCGACGCCATTGGTGATTTTTTAACAACCGCGAACGAACAACATACTGCACCAAACACTCACCCGTATGAAGAGAAAACGCTTTTTATAAAATAAATAAGTAATGTTTTTGAACTAAAATACTACTAGTACTATTTATAAAAATCAATTCAATTTATTTCTTATTTAGGGTGAATCGGATTTTATCCTTTCAAAACATATTCTTAATGGAATGGTTTAGTAACTACCAATAATTGTAATTAGTTTAAAATCTGATTTCTATCGTGTACCTCTAACAAGTAGTCGAGTATCAAAACTACTTTATCAGGGAACAATAATGGAACATACTGAGTTGAAACTAACATAAACAAGACCTTATTCATGTTCCATAAATATCAAACAGTTCATAAATTATTTCAAAGGTTAAAATTTATACTTCTATCAAATATGTTTACCTAGGGCTATAAATGAGCGGAGCTATGTTCATTTTCGTGCGCTTAATTTAACCTGACAAATAAACTGACACGAACCCTTAAAGGAACCATCATTAATAAAGAAAATGATCGTTCATGTTCGTTTATATTCATTTATTAAGACAATAATCAAGCCCCAAATGAACATAAATGAATGTAGAAAAACAAACATAAACTTATTAAATTATGCATAATGTATTCTGTTTTATAAGTGTTGTTTTGTTTAAAGAAACCAGTTTAAAAAAATATAGAATTAAAATATATGATATACGAACATGAACAAATAAATAAATATAAATGAACGCTAATAAATGCATAATCGGACGTTCACAAGCACAAATAAACGGACACGATTTTTGTTTATGTTCGTTTATTCAACTGAACGAACGTAAAATATTGTTTTTGTTCGTTCATTTAATAAATAAACGAATATAAGTGAACTTTTTAACGAACGGTACATGAAAAGTTTGTTAATAGCCTTATCTTTACCTACTTACAATGTGCTTTGTCTTTTTATTAGGTAGAGATGTGTTATCGTCAGAGCCATATCTGATGGTGTGCGAGGTGTGTTGTCGCATTAGGGCGTTCAAATTTAAGAGCCTCAAATTTTTTATATGATATGCATATATATTTTATAAACGTGATTACAAGTATTTGATTTAAGAAGCTACATTAAAAATGCTAGCCAACTCATTTTGAAAATGGTATGTTTGGCAAATGGCTTATTAAGGCTTATAAAGGCTTGGGCTTTTAAAATAAGCCGGCTTATAAAATAAGTCTCGTTTGTCACGAGGTTTATAGAGGCTTATGACTTATAAAATAAGTCATAAGCCTCCGTAAGCCTAAACACATAGAAGGGGGTTTATAGGGGCTTATAACTAGTTAAATTATTTAAATACCTTTAAAAAAATAATAAATTATCACTTAAAAGCCGGAAATATATATGAATTTAATTTGATGTATTTTATGTCATTTTATATTAATAAGCTTCAACATTAATTCTAAAACAGTTTATAAAATATAAGCTCCAATTTGCGGCTTATAAAATAAAACAATACGGTCGCGGTAATTGAGCCAAACATACTTTATTTCTCATTTTATCTTTTTGGAAAATTATTTACTTACTATCTAAGCTCCATTTTGTTATTAAACCGAAATTTGCGCAGATTTTCCGTAAACTCCGTTAGAAAAGGTATTATCCATTTAATATACCACATGCTAATTATCTATGAATTATAATAGACTTCACACTAACACGGTGATAGTTATCAAACTATCATAGCTTCTTTTTTTTTTTTTTTTTTAATGTTTTTCTATTGCAAATTGGGCTATCTTAGGTAAGGAACTTTTTATGTTTTATATTGCAAATTGGGCTATGTTAGCTCTTTGTTGAACACGGACTATGTTAGGTAAGGAACTCGTCTTGGGGTTAGCGTTTATCTTTGACCATAAAGACTCAAATAATCGGGGTGTTCACAAATCGGGTAATACTCATGAGAATTATAAGTGGAAATTGAACCGAACTAAATAAAGCCTAATCGAATTTGAAATCAAACCTGAATTTGTCAAAGCGAATCGAATCAAATTAAATATTTAATTTTGGTTTAGAGATGGTTATGACAAAATAAAACCGAGCCGAATCAAAACCAAATTCACATAAAGATATATATATTTTTAATATATTTATATTAAAAAAGCATTAAAACTCTATCCTAATATAAATATAATATTTTTAAGCTTGAAACCTTTTTAGTGTTGAAAATCTATATATTTAAATGAAATAAAAATATAAATTTTGTAATTCTGGTTATTCTGGTCGTCCTGAAACCAGTTTTCGGTTTGGGTTAATCCAGTTTGAATTTGATTCGGTTTGATTTTCGATTTTACCCAGAAATTTTTTTAACCGAACTAAATGAACCGAACACCCGATAACAGAACAGATGACCACCCTACAAATAATCACAAGTTTTTCTACTACTTTTTAGACCTCTTAACAAAGAGTAAGCTCTAGTATTTGGGAACTACAGATTTTGTTTGTTACTATAAATCGTTGAGGTATTTGCACACCTTTCATGTTTAACCAAAATTATCGAAATATATATCCTCATACCTTTTGTTCACGTATGCTATGTGTAAAACCCTCATTTTAAAATCGAATTTGACAACCAATTAAAATTTTATTTCTAGTACATTAATTATTTAAATAATAATAATAATAATAATAATAATAATAATAATAATAATAATAATAGTGATGTTGATAATAATAAAATAATAATAATAATAATAATAAACGTTTAAAAAAAAGGAAAGAAATTTAGCTACTGCATTGGTTACTTATGTTATGATATGTTTGTTTCGGGCTCGTGGTAGATTACTGATATTTTCCTTCCATGACCTTTTATCTTTGTTATGCCTCATGTTATTCCATAATGCACCATATTCCATATTTCTCGTTTTTAGTTTTCCGTCGATTACTCATTTATTCATTATCCTTATGTGATTCAACCGACTACCATACTATACTCCATTTCATTGATTTGTCATACTCTCATTCCATTTTGGTTGACTACCAAGCTTATACTTCAGATTACCACTTCATCCGTTTACCCTACTATTATATGATTAATATGTGACTATCTGTTTACCATGCTATTATGTGACTAATTGATTCACCCATTTGCCATGCTAGCATGTAATTATTTGAACTCATCTGTTTACCCTGCTATTATATGATTAATATGTGACTATCTGTTTACCATGCTATTATGTGACTAATTGATTCACCCATTTGCCATGCTAGTATGTAATTATTTGACTCATCCGTTTACCATGTTATACCTCGTTCAGTTATTTTGGGGGCTATGATTATCATTTAGTATTCTTATTTGCTATTTGTGACTACCATTCTTGTACTTTTGGTTGTTATTTTTCCGTTGCTTACGGTATTGGTTTATCTTAGTAATTGATGGTTACCTGACTTGTTTATCTGCCATGTTTACACTTAATTTCATGCTACTGATTGATGAAGAATATGGTTCAACTTATGTCATCTGTCTAGTTGACTTGTTTAGTTTGCCATGCTATGTTCTTGTTTAATTAATTCATTCAATTATGATGTTCGTTTGGTATTCCTACGATACATGTGACTATCATGCTTATCTTCTTTGTTAGTATTTCCACCGGTTATGATACTTGTTACATTTTATTAGCGTGGGTTATCGACTTGTGTGATTGTCATGCTTACATTCAATTTAGTTGCTTCCACCGCTTATAGAATTGACTTGGCTTATATGTATTCTGATTATCTGATTTATTTGTGTTGCCATATATTTATGTTTAGTTGATACGCTGACTGCTATGCTTGTACATTGTTTGGTAACTTGTTTTGCTTATGATGTTGTTTATCAATTCCTATTCGTTTATGTCCAGTATTTATATGTTTGGTTATTTATGTTCACTGATGCGTTGCTTTGTTTAGTCTCCTTTGATTGTTGTTCTTCTTGTTATCTGTTAATATTGTGTTATGCAGGTTCCTCATTGACTCATTGTGATCCATCGTTGCGACCTTGTTTTCAGTCTCCTTGTTTCGTTTTGTATTTTTGATTATGTTTAGCTTTTGTTTTGTTATATCAGTTCACTGGGCTTTTTAAGCTCATCCGCATTTTCTTTTCCATGCGGCAGGTACCAAGTAGAATGTTGGGCTTTGATGGGCTGAGAGTAGGAGCATTTGAGTGAACCGACCCTAGTTTCCCTTTTCATTTGGACTCTTTAAGATCATTGTTTTAATATTTCACTTCTTTTAGACATGTTGGTTTATGTATTTTCTTTTGAAGTCATCTGTTTATATGACTTGGCATTTTATTATAAGAGACTTCCATTTGTATTTTCATTAGTATATTCTGATATGACTCCATATTGTAGCATTCGGACCCTTGTCGGGTTGGGATGTTACAATTATGTTATCAGAGCTAAGGTTTCGTTTTGTTGACCTTAGGATTGACCTGTGAGGACTTGGGTAGACATTAGGCTTCCGTTTGTTTGATCTTTTCTGATTGTTTTAACTTTTCATTCAGATTTGATTTCGATGCTCTTTTGTCTTTGCTGATTTGATCCTCCTTCCACATTTTGATTTTGTCTGTTTTGTCTTCGCGCATTCGCTTGTCGATCGTTTAGATGGAGGCTACTCGTAGAGTCGAAGATGGTGGTGTCGACCCTGCGTTGCCGCAACAGTCTATGAATTGAAGAGGTTCGTGAGCGAGGCCGCACCGATTGTAATGGTGCGGAGACATCGGGATCTTCTTTGGAAGGAGCTGGATGGAACAACCAGAGGAGCAAAGATGGAGACAAGATTCAACTGGTGGATACTTTGAAGACGTAGGAGCAGAGGAACTATGGCCGGCGTACTTTAGACGTGCGGAGAAACTACTACCTAGATTCGGGCATATTGTGGTCAACAGTCCAACCGTTGAGATGCTGAGAAGATTCATCTGCTTCATATGATTGGGCACGCTTGGATGATGGAGTCCTATGGCTTGATTCTTCGGTGTTACTACAACTTCACGTTGTGTTTTATATCTCTTTGATAAATCTCAATTTTCATCCATTATGTTTATATGATATGTATTAGTAAGGTTAGACTTTGAGGCACCTTGTCATTCTAGCGAGCCTGAGGCTATTCTTTATCATCAGTAATGAGTCATGAGGAACCTTCTCGAGCAAGACAACGGCCTTCTTTCCTTGTGGAATGGTAAGTTTGATTGGATGTATTACTTGCTACCTGTATGTGTATCTGTTTTGACGTGATGTTGGTTATGTGCTTTGTCATGACCCGAGATAGAATATGATGACAATAAGGACTTGTTATGTGATGCAAGTATTATGACGCCTGATCAACGTGATAATACCGAGATCATATAATTTGAACTTTTTGGGATCATACGATGTCATGGGAAATGCCTGAGGTTGGTACGTTAGATGGACTAGGACTCATATCCGTTATTTGTCAGTTTTCACATTCGTTTGGTACCTCCTTGCGAGTTTCTCATTGGCATCTGTTACGTGTAAGTTTTGTACCCTTGGACCAGAAATTTGTTATGATTGTGCGAAATCTATGGATTGCTACGTATGCCTTAAACTAGTACGTCTCCGTTTACTTCTGCGACTTCAATTTCGCGGACGAAATTTTTTTTAGAGAAGAAGAGTTGTAAAACCCTCATTTTTAAAACCCGAATTTGACAACCAATTAAAATTTTATTCCTAGTACATTAAAAAAAAAAAAAAAAAAAGGAAAGAAGTAAGAAAATGTCTACAATATTTAAAACCCATTAAGCCCAATTTAATACCAATTAATACCCATTACTACTACACGCTCCCCCCTAAAATATATCTAAATTCGTTTTCTCTCCATTCCCCCTAAACCGAATACAACTTCAAAAAAAAAAAAAAAGGAACGACATCTCCTTTTTTCTCCCAAAATTCAATTCGGTTAAACCCCAATTGGCATTCGGATTAGAAGATCAAGAAGGTGATCAAGGTGTTTCATGATTGGTTTGTGGTGTGATTCATGTAGATCTCTTGCTTAATTTCGATTCAATTGGTATCTCTTGATCCTTTGTTTTCTTTTCCTAAATTCGATATACATATGTATATAATTACTAGAAATCGAATTAATTATATGTGTAACAAAAAAATATGTGTTAAACCTAAATTAGACCTGTTTTGAATTGAATTAGAAGTGTAACACCCCCAATTTCGTGATACGCAACGAAATTCAAGCTGGGTGTCACTTCATGGCATGACAGCTGTAACAATAGATAACAAACTCTAATTGAGTCGTTTTAAAAGGTTTATCATTCGGTTTATATAAATATCAGAGTTTACAAAATGAGGTCCCAGTGTTTCACGGTTTACAAATAAGTTTTCGAATGATAATAAAGATTATAGCCATCTTGAGTACTCGTGCCCTTCCTTTCCATCCTTGCCAGCCTCGTGAATTTGTGAACCTGAGATAAACATGCTAAAAGTGTCCACACAAAGGTTGGTGAGTTCATAGGGTTTGTAGATATAACTTTGTAAAAATCATCGTGACAAGTATATGTATGTAGATAATGCAGTTTATAAGTACAATTCATGTACTTATGTCCGTATGTACGGCTACCTCAAGTATGTAATACTTGGGTCCGCTTTGATGCTTTGTACGGCTGCCTCAAGTATATGATACTTGGTTCCGCTTGAGTTTGGTACGGCTGCATCAAGTGTGTGATACTTGATTAGTTTGGTACGGCTGCCTCAAGTATGTGATACTTGAGCCCGTTTTGTTTGATACGGCTGCCTCAAGTATGTGATACTTGAGCCCGCTTTAGTTTGATATGGCTGCATCAAGTATGTGATACTTGAGCCCGCTTTTGTTTGATACGGCTGCCTCAAGTATGTGATACTTGAGCCCGCTTTAGTTTGATACGGCTACCTCAAGTATGTGATACTTGAGCCCGCTTTTGTTTGGTACAATTATGTATGCACATAATTATATAAATGCGATTCACGTATGGAAATACTATTACTTAGCATAAATAAACATTTAGTTCAGATAAACATATAGTTGCAAATAATCGTGATTGTTGATAAAAGTAGTTGAGCATGTATCTCCCCCAAAGAGTTTATAAAACAGTTGAATGATAGAAAATGGGGCTATGAAACTCACCTCAGAGTAAATGATATCAAATATATAATGAGAATGATGGATATGCCATGAGAACTTCTACAAGCAACCTAGAATAGGATGTTGCGACTTAGGTTTGGAATAATGTCCAAGAAAACATAAACGAGTCTATATATGACCTTATTTTGATCATGATGTAATACATGGTAGCTGTGAATGTATAATGAGAATGATGGATATGCCGTGAGAACTTCTACGAGCAACCTAAAATAGGATGTTGCGACTTAGGTTTGGAATAATGTCCAAGAAAACATAAACGAGTTTATATATGTCCTTATATTGATCATGATGTAGTACATGGTAGTTGTGTCGTTTATAGAAATGGTCTAGTTGTGAAAACGTGTTTAGTTTATATATATCGAACTACCATTCGGGCCATCACAATTCAGAGGTCATGTAGTAAGCGTTCGAGAGCTAGGACACTTTAATTGTAAATCCAAAGAACTCGTCGATCCATTTACCAAATGAACCCCTCACATGAAGTTCCCTAGTATCGTAGCACTTAGTAGATAAAACATATAGTTTGCTTGTTTGATTTCATATCATAAGTGTCAAAATGTTCATATGGTATGAAAAATACAAGTTACAAGGTTGTTTGGTTACGATTAGGAAATCATAATGGTTATCACAAGTATCGTCATAATTTATGTCACAAATGTTTAAAGAAAAGTTTACAAGTTTCTAAATTGTAAAGTTGGTTATTACAAGTATAGTTTCACATGTTAAAGCACTATCCTGAAGGTTGATTAAGCTTAGGAAAACTAATTTGAATGAAGTTTGTTAACTTAGTATATAATTAGCCTTGATAACAACATGGTTTGTATATTCTTTAACTTGTGGAAAACCAAACTTTGACCCTAAAAACTGTTTTACAATTTGAGACAGAAAAATGCTATTGTTTGGTCTTTTTAGGCCGGGTTTTCTCGCGGTAAACGTAAAACATCGTTCCGGAAAAATTTCGTGCTTTAACTTTTTGATGAAACGGACCAGAAGGCCTTTAAAAAAAACGGACAGACCCTTGACAGTTTCAATTTGGCAGTTTCGGCGTTTTGGTTTTGCTAACTTCTTTTGTCCGTATCTTTTGACTCGTGTACTCGTTTTGGGTGATTCAAATTGCTATGTTTTCCTTGTAAATTCCTTTTTAACAGTAGGTAAGTTTCTAATATCATGGTTATACTATTTTGGTTGTATTTCACAACATATGTCACTAGTTTTCTTGATTACCCATTTTAAGTTATCATATAGTTCTCATAACTTGTTTTAAATATTTTTGTACATCATGAACCAATATACCTAGACATATATAGCATATAACAAGTATGAAATCAAGTAAGAATAACATGCTTAAGTCTTACAACTTTTGGCTTTCATTTAAGAAAGGAGATCAAGAAAGGAACTAGGACCACTAAACCTATGCTTTCAACCCATCAACACAACTCTTGCTAACCCTTGATATAACCCTTGTGAAAACCTTCTTAACTCAGCCCTAGTACCCTTGTGTAGCTCCTAATTCATCCATGAAATCACCAAATAAACGCTAGGACTTTGGATCAATCAAAGCTTAACAAGAGCTTTGGAATTGATATAGCACTTGTTCTCTTAGATAATACTTGAAAGAAACTAGCAAATGAAGGGTGTGTGTGTTGTGTGTGTCGTTTGAATGAAGACAGGAGGAGGGATGAGTTCCCATTTATACTAAAATGAGGAGGTTAGGAAGGTGTCTAGGAAGGTTACTTAACTTTGGGACCAAGTTTACTTGAATAAACCTAAGCTTCTTTTGTAAGCTTCAAGTTTACTTGGTCCTTACTTATAAAACACCCCATGTGGCTTAAAATTTGTTCAAGGCTTATCATGGATGACTAGATATGAGTTGTTTGGTATTATCTAGTTTACGGAGTGAGTTTTGGTCCAGTTAAATGTCAACCGTAAGTTGTTAAGCCACAAAACGTATAACCGGGTATCGTAAAAATTATGAAACTTTTAGGAATGATGAAATTCATCATTATACTCTATAATAAAATATAAAATGAGTGGTAAGTTCTATCGGGTTGCTTAAATGCTGTTTAAAGCTGGAAACGCGGGTCAAAAACGCATATTTCGCGTAAAATGCAGAACTGGAAAACGTAAAATTCCAAAACTTGTGGAATCATCGTAAAATGGTATAAATACATATTTATAATGTTTATATGGTTTACTGGACATATCGGGATATCTGAATGACGTTTAAACCTAAAAGTAATTCTCGGACACGGTTTTGTGAAATCGGTTCTGAATTGATTCAACGTACGTCGTCAGGACGACTTGTCGAGTATCAACTTTCTTGTCATGATGGTAGAATAAAAATAAAATTTTTTACGGGATGAATAGTAAAAGTGAATAGTAATTTTTCAAAAAATGAAAAGTAACCTGAAAATGCGGGTTGTTGCAGTCTTACCACCTTAACGGGAATTCCGTCCCGGAATTCAGTGTGTGTTATCCGATGTTGAAGTGTCTAGAAAAATATGGGTGTATACGCCGAATTCTAATCTTTGAGTTCTCAAGTTTCTGGTCGTAGAATGTGTTATGTACCATTCTAAGTTTTTGGTGGTGGCTTATGTTGATAATCTAAAAGGTTTTGTTAAAATCTTATAGAGTTCAATATACCTCAACTTTGGCTTTTCCCGATTCTCAAAACGAATCATATCTTATTGTATCGAGGCTTCCAACAAAACCTTAATTTCTAACATGGAGTTTTTGTTAAATTTTAACACCTTACATCTATGTAATTTTTGTTTCTGCTGATAGTGTGCAGCATGCAGCCAAATTTGTATTTGCATGGTTTCCTTAGTTGTTTCGTGGGTGATCTCTGAACACCTTAGTCCAGCAAATGGTTGACTGACACTTTTGTCTATATAGTGCCTCAAATGGAATAGTTTTGTTGTTGTTAGGGTAATTTTTGTTAATCAAAGGTGTAAGATATTTGTTGATGTGAAATAGTTTATAATGATGTGATAATTGTCGTTGTAGGAAATTCTTGCTAGTGGCAAGTGGTTATCCAAACCATTTCCAAAGTTGATCATGTCTTAGGTGGTTTTGGGATGAAGGCTATATCGTATAGTGTTTATGTCTACTAGTGTTTGAAAAGAAACGATCTTGTGAAGTTTACATCTTGACTTACAATGGGGTTCAGATAATGATGTGATATGTTGATGATTAGAAGAGTGTAGTGTATGTTTACCATTATTCTTAGGTAGAAATGTCAAGTTTGCTTGAAAATCATAAGTGGATTGTAAAGGATTATGGCGGAATGATAGCCTTTAAACCAAATCAGGCTAGTACTTCTAAAAAATGACAATAAGATTTGATGACTATCCCAAGATAGTAGTTAGGATTATCTCATAAATGAAAACTTTCAAGATTGAAATTAGGTAGTATAAATAAGTGTTAAGATCTCGCTGAGTGGTAAGACACTATCGTGTCTCTAGATCTTTTTAATGAATTATGGTGGTTTATCGAGTTCAAGTAGGAAATTAATCTGAATATAACCCTTGTATAACTATTCTCAGTGTTTGAAAAACTTAAGTCGAACATAGTTAGTCAGACTATGTTCCACTGTCCCTAAGTTAAATATAGGTGACTAGACTATATTTAGCCGAGGTTCAATAAATTTTATAAATACCTAAATTAGGTATACTTGTGATATGTCCATAGCTTTTGAGAAAATGTCCACTAAGCAAAGGCGATATCAAACCATTAAGTTGCAAGTCCCGCCCATACAAGACTTGTAACCTATGGTTTCACATTCCATTGCATAGAAGATAATATGGGTAGATACGTATGGAAAGGAAATTTTAAGTAATTCTAAAATATTCTACACTTGGCTAGAATCACGAACTTTTAACAATGAATGTTTCAAAATAGGACTTTGATGAATGTAGAGAAAGTTGCTAAACTTCAGATTTTGTAGATGATGAATCAGTTTGTCTTTTAGAAATCCCATTTCTTGTATTTCCATTAGGGAAATTGATAGATTGTGATGGGTTTCATGTAAAACAATATCATATAAGGTTTATAAGATAATTTCTAGAGTCTATTGTATAACTTACAATGTTTGCGAAGTTAATTAGACCATTGTGTAACTCACAATGTCTTGAGAAATGATGGAGAGATCATTGTGTAACTCACAATGTCTTGAGAAATGATGGAGAGATCATTTTGTAACTCACAATGTCTTGAGAAATGATAGAGAGATCATTGTGTAACTCACAATGTCTTGAGAAATGATGAAGAGGTCATTGTGTAACTCACAATGTCTTGCGAAATGATGGAGAGATCATTGTGTAACTCACAATGTCTTGAGAAATGTGGAGAGATCATTGTGTACTCACAATGTCTTGAGAAATGAATGAGACCCTTTGTATCACACACGATTATCCGAGCGTAATAGAGACCACTGTATCTCACAGTGTCTTGAAAAATGAATGAGACCATTGTATCTCACAATGTCTAGGAAGTAGGAAAGACCATTGTAATCAATTACAATGTCTTGTATAAAGTTTCGTAATTCTAAAATGCACGAGTAGATACATGATTGGGAAAATATGATTGTGCCGCAATGCTTTAGAATAGGCATACGCAGATATGTTTAGTCCATCGTTTAGCAAAAATGATTGAAAATATGTTGAGTGTATATATCAATATACTAGTATGTTTGTGTAAAATAACTACCTAGAAGTCACATAATCGTCTGGAGGATGGAAGGCACGAAGAGCGTAAGGCTATAAAACGTTTTTGTTGTAAAAATGGTTATAGTTTAGGTCTCAATTAGACCCGTTTCTCTATAAATAAAGCTCTGATACCAATCTGTAACTAGAGGTGGCAAAACGGTTGGGTTGGGTTGGGTTGGGTCTTGGGTCTTAGATAGGTATGAGTCTATATGGGTATGGGTGTAGATTGGTCACTTGGAATGATGGGTCTAGATGGGTATGGGTATAAATGGGTAAGAGTCGGGTCGGGTCGGGTTTTTTTAGGTTTTGCTAGTTTTTTTGTTTCATCATGGAACATAATAATTAATTACTGTAAACAAAGACAAAAAGTATTCAATATCCATTTTTTACGTTTTGTCGAGAATTATCGTTTTCATCCGTTTTCGTCTATATTTTACGTTTTTATATGTTTTCATCCGTTTTGTCTCGGTTTCATCCGTTTTTACGTTTTTATCGTTTTCGACCGTTTTAAGCGATTTCATTCGTTTTCATCTGTTTTATAAGTTTCCATCCGCTTTAATCGCTTTCATCGGTTTTATCGTTTTGTCGGTTTTAATACGTTTTCGTCCGTTTTACGTTTCATCCGTTTTATCGTTTTGTCGGTTTTATCGTTTTCGTCCGGTTTTACATTTTCGCCGTTTTCACGTTTTGTCCGCTTTTACGTTTTGACCGTTATTACACGTTTCGTCTGTTTTTTACGTTTCGCCCTTTTGAGCCTTTTTACGTTTTGCACGTTATCGTCGAGTTTTTATGTTTTGTCCGTTTTACGTTTCGTCCAGTTTTATCCGTTTTACGTTTTGCGTGCTTTTTTACGTTTTGTCCGTTTTACGTTTCCGTCCATTTTTAACGTTTTCGTCCGTTTTTACGTTTTAGCCCTTTTCATCCGCTTTTTACGTTTTTGTCCGTTTACATGTTTTCTACATTTTTTACGTTTTCCCATTTTAAACGTTTTTGTCCGTTTTGCATGTTTTCGTCGGGTTTTACGTTTTATCCGTTTACGTTTCGCCCGTTTTTATGTTTTATCCGTTTTACGTTTTCGTCCGTTTTTATGTTTTCCGTTTTTGCACGTTTTGTTCATTTTTACGTTTTCGTCTGGTTTTTACATTTTGTTAGTTTTATCGTTTTCGCTCGTTTTTTACGTTTCGCCGTTTTACGTTTTCTGCTTTTTATGTTTTGTCCGCTTTTACACATTTTCTTTGTTTTTTACGTTTCGTCCGTTTTTAACTTTTTTACGTTTTGCGTTTCGTCGGTTTTGTCCGTTTTACGTTTTCGTCCATTTTTAAATCCGTTTTACGTTTTGTCCGTTTTTTACGTTTCGTCTTGAAAATGTAAAAATTAATGAAACATGTAAAACCGAGAAATCGTAAAAGCGGCGAAAACGTATTAAAAACATAAAAGCTGTTAGTGCAAATAGTGCGATATTTAATCTATACATTCTCATTTGTTTTGTTAATGACAAACATGTAACTTGTAATAAATAACGTAAAATGTATAAGTTACTTGTAATTATATTTTGTCTCAACATACTCTGACACCTCTCGACGACTCAAGTCCTTGTATGCTACAACACGAGGTTCGTACATGTTTGTTATGTTGCGTTATGATCAAACCCCTAACAAACCATTAAACATGTTTAGTTAAATAGTTTATAAAACACTTAAGTAAACATAAGTAAATGTGTTAGGTAAAACCCATGACCCAAGACCCATACCCATTTGACTAGATGCATTGCATCTATTAGATACATTGTATCTAATGAAATACCCATGGACCAACCCATAACCCATGACCCATGACCCAAAACCCATGGGCAAAGGGCGTCCTACGGATCCTCAAAGTGCCCACGGATCCACAGAATTACAAGGGCGGATCCTCGGAAGGGATCCTTGGGGCGAACATGGTTTTGGTCTTTTGCCTATAAATAACAAGCCACTTTACCATTTCTTCACACCTTCACACATAGTTTCTCTCACCATTTCTAGGATATTTAGATCATTAGGAAACATGTAAACCACCCTCATCTCATATGATCATAATGCTTGAACTTTCATTTGTTGTAAGCATACTCTGAAGTGATCCTCCAAAGCAAGCTTAGAGATCTTGCATCCTTACCTACTGAAGTGATCACCCTTCACAATCATACAAGCACATGAAGATCTTCTACAACAAGCTTGGGAAACTTGTCATCTTCATTCATAGAAGACTAACTACATCATGCTTTGTGTTCTTGATGTTTAGTTAGGACTTCATATCCATTAGACACATTGTCTTGGATATTGTCTAGTATCATATTCTTGTATCTATGACTAGACTAGATGGTTTATGTGTTTGTGCCATAAAACACAAGGTTTGCTATGTTAGGCCACAAAACATAACGGGTATCATAGATATGTCGTACATCTATGACTAGACTAGATGGTTTATGCGTTTGTGCCATAAAACACAAGGTTTGTTATGTTGGGCCACAAAACATAACGGGTGCCTAGAAGTCAAGCCACAAGGCATTAGTGAAGGGTGCCTAGAGATCGAGTCAAAGGCATTAGTGAAAGGTGCCTAAGGTGTACATTCGATATGGTGTGATTCGATGTACAAGATAGATTAGTATTGGGTCACAAGGATATTGTCATCCTTGTTGATATTGTCATAAGGAGTAGATCTTCTTTGAGGTTAGTTGTTGGTGTAGTGTTGGGTAGTATTTCCTCCTTTGTAATGGAACTCAGTACTTAGCCTAGTACCGGATAAAGGGTAGGCGACGTTGTGGTAGGTGTGGTTCACCTTGGTGAAAGAACCCGGTGGTTAGCCTAGTACCGAACAAAGAGTAGGCGATGTTGTGAAGGCTTCTCCGCCATAAGGAGTTGGTGTCGTGTAGTGTTTACGAACTCTCGAGTAGGTGACTCGGGGAGTGGAGTAGGGCAAGGAAGGTGTCCTTGTAGTCGAACCACTATAAATCCTCGTGTTGGTTTGTCTATCCTTTTACTTATCGCTTTACTTTTATTCTCGCATTACATTGTTTATTTTCTATGTGGTTGATGTCTATGTTTGTGATACATACTTGGTCTTTCATATAGTCACAAACTATATTTAACACTTTACATATTATGACACGCTTGATCAAGAAAAAGCAACCAGACTAATAATGGTGAAACTTGATTTATAATGAACCATTAATCTTGCGGAATCTTATGTGATATTAAGGGGTTGGCCTTACATGCCGTGTCGTTAAATGCATCCTCGCGTTGAGATTAGCAAATCACGATGGTTTATACTATATTTGATACAAAAGTTTTAAATTTGAAGCGGAAGCGTATTCACCCCCACGTTTTCCCAAAAACGTTAGAAATGGATGAAAAAGTGTAAAAGCGGACTAATGGATGGAAGCGTGTAAAATGGACAAAAGCGTAAAAAAGCAGAAACGCGTGTAAGCGGATAAAACATAAAAAAAAACGAGAAAACGTGTAAAGCGAACAAAAGCGTAAAAAGCGGCGGCGTGCAAAAGCGGACAAAAACGTTAAAACGGACGGCGTAAAAAGACAGCGTGTAAAAGGACAAAAGCGTAAAAGCGGACGAAAACAAGAAAAACGGTGAAACGAAAAGCGATGAAACGGGCAAAAGCGTAACCGTCGGACTAAAGCGTGTAAAACGGACAAAAGCGTAAAAGAGGATGAAAACATGTAAAATGGATAAAACGTAAAATAACTGTGAAAACGCAAAAACGTAAAATTGTTAATAACGGACGAAAACGTAAAAAGCGGCGTGTAAAACGGACAAAAGCGTAAAAAGCGCGGCGCGTGAAAAAGCGCAAAGCGTAAAAAATTAGACGAAACGGACAAAAGCGTAAAAAAACGGACGAAACGTGTAAAACGGACAAAAACGTAAAAAATCAGGCCAAAACGTGCAAAAACGGACAAAAACATAAAATGACCTGACGAAGATGTGCAAAGGCGTAAATAATTATTTAAAGCGGACGACGTAAAAAGCGGACGGCGTGTAAAAGCGGACAAAAGCGTAAAAAATGGGAAGCGTGAAAAACAGCGGTGGCGTAAAAATCGTGACGGACCAAAACATAAAAAGCGAAAACGTGTTAAGCCGACAAAAGCGTAAAAAGCGGTGACGTGCAAAAGCGGACAAAAGCGTAAAAACCGTTAAAAGCGGATGACGTATAAAAGCGGACGAAAATGGTAAAAATGTATGGAAACGTAAGAAAACGTATAAAAATAGACTGTGACTGATTTTTATAATTTTAGTTAACAACCAACTTAAGCCATGTAAATTTTGTACTAGACCCATGTGGGTATATTATTAGACCCAACTAGACCCAACAATATTAATTAATTAAAATAAACTAAACCCATCTAGACCCATCTATTAAAATAAACTAAACCCATTTAGACCCATCTCATTAAAAAAATTTACCCAACTAGACCCAAATTTAACCATTGGGTCTTAAATTGCCATCTCTATCTGTAACACCCCCAATTTCGTGTTACGCAGCGAAATTCAAACTGGGTGTTACTTCATGGCATGACAAATTGTAACAATAGAAAACGAACTCTAATTGAGTCGTTTTAAAGGGTTTATCATTCGGTTTATATAAATATCAGAGTTTATAAAATGAGGCTCCAGTGTTTCACGGTTTACAAATAAGTTTTTGAATGATAATAAAATTTATAGCCATCTTGAGTACTTGTGCCCTTCCTTTCCATCCTTGCCAGCCTCGTGAATTTGTGAACCTGAGATAAACATGCTAAAAGTGTCAACACAAATGTTGGTGAGTTCAAAGGGTTTGTAGATATAACCTTGTAAAAATCATCGTGACAAGTATATGTATGTAGATAATGCAGTTTAAAGTATAAGTACAATTCATGTACTTATGTCCAGTATGTCTGACTACCTCAAGTATGTAATACTTGGGTGCCTTTGATGCTTTGTGCGGCTGCCTCAAGTATATGATACTTGGGTCCGCTTGAGTTTAGTACGGTGCCTCAGTATGTGATACATGAGCCGCTTTAGTTTAGAGTGCGGTGCCTCAGTATGTGATACTTGAGCCCGCTTTGTTTGATCGGTGCCTCAGTATGTGATACTTGAGCCCGCTTTAGTTTGATCGGCCGCCTCAAGTATGTGATACTTGAGCCGCTTTGTTTGATCTGGCCGCCTCAGTATGTGATACTTGAGCCCGCTAAAGTTTGATCTGATTGCCTCAGTATGTGATACTTGAGCCCGCTTTGTTTGATCTGGTGCCTCAGTATGTGATACTTGAGCCCGCTTTTGTTTGGTACAATTATGTATGCACATAATTATATAAATGCGATTCACGTATGGCAATACTGTTACTTAGCATAAATAAACATTTAGTTCAGATAAACATATAGTTACAAATAATCGTGATTGTTGATAAAAGTAGTTGAGCATGTATCTCCCCCAAAGAGTTTATAAAACAGTTGAATGATAGAAAATGGGCCTATGAAACTCACCTCAGAGTAAATGATATCAAATGTATAATGAGAATGATGGATATGCCGTGAGAACTTCTACGAGCAACCTAGAATAGGATGTTGCGACTTAGGTTTTGAATAATGTCCAAGAAAACATAAACGAGTCTATATATGACCTTATATTGATCATGATGTAGTACATGGTAGTTGTGAATGTATAATGAGAATGATGGATATGCCGTGAGAACTTCTCGAGCAACCTAGAATAGGATGTTGCGAGTTAGGTTTGGAATAATGTCCAAGAAAACATAAACGAGTCTATATATGTCCTTATATTGATCATGATGTAGTACATGGTAGTTGTGTCATTTATAGAAATGGTCTAGTTGTGAAACGTGTTTAGTTTATATATATCGTACTACCATTTCGCCATCACAATTCGGAGGTCATGTAGTAAGCGTTAGAGGAGCTAGGACACTTTAATTCATAAATCCAAAGAACTCGTCGATCCATTTACCCAAATGAACCCCTCATGAAGTTCCCTAGTATTGTAGCACTTAGTAGATAAAACATATAGTTTGCTTGTTTGATTTCATATCATAAGTGTCAAAATGTTCATATGGTTTGAAAAACACAAGTTACAAGGTTGTTTGGTTACGAGTAGGAAATCATAATGGTTATCACAAGTATCGTCATAATTTATGTCACAAATGTTTAAAGAAAAGTTTACAAGTTTCTAAATTGTAAAGTTGGTTATTAATAGTATAGTTTCACATGTGAAAGCACTATCACAAAGGTTGATTAAGCTTAGAAAAACTAATTTGAATGAAGTTTGTTAACTTACTATGTAATTAGCTGATGTGCTTACCGTGTGCAAGTTTTAAAAATTTATAAACACGATTTATCCTGTTATTACTATAAACACATACGAGCAAGTATACTCGTTCGCGATAGCAAAGGTGGGTAAGTCGAGATCGTCCCAAGGGATTTTGCTTTTGAAATTGTTTAAAAAGATTGGTAACAAGAAAGCTTTGTCAAGGCTCGCTCCAAAAATGATGGTTTTAGTGAAATTCAATATAAAGAAACATATACTTGTGTGTAGTCTATATGCAATCATAGTAAGTGTTCAGGAAGGCTTGGTGTAAACTCTTGATGTGATGCACAAATCATAAGCAAATGATTTCCAACCCATGGTTTATGTTTGTAAAATCATTTTAAGAACGATATCATATAGGTAATTCTTTCGGTCCTTATCCTAATGATTATCCTCTAGAAAATCCATTTGTTTGTAAAATGTTCTTATTAAACTCGTTCCTACGAATCTTTCGACCTTTCGTGATGAAAATATTTCTAGTCTTGTTTCAATAAGTAAACATGGTGGTTGTCAATCACCATATCCCCATACTAGTTTGTCACTTAACTTTTTGGAATAAAACACAAGAGAAATCCTTTTGGTCCTTTTTCTTAAAACATGTTTTACCGACAAATCAAACAAGACTAGTATTTTCCAAAGAAACTTATTTAAACAAGATCATTTATACATGCATCACATATGAGAACACTAGTATGATTTCCTACATCCTTACACACAAGTATATTCAAGAACTACTCCATGATAATTATAACAAAACACAAGTAATAACAAAATAATTCCAACAACTCAAAAGAATAGAAATCCATAACAAGTTTCATAGAATACCTAAACTTCTGGGATTACAAGAACTAGAATTCGTGGCTTATAGCAACCACACGCCTCCAATCACCTAGCTTAACCGTAGAACTCCGAATGATCAAAACTATGGATGAGAATGAATCTCTCCAACCTCCTTGACGTTTTACAGTGATAACTAAACTTTTGGGATGAATAAAATGGTTGGTAATAGTTTTGGTGTAAACTATTACACTTTGGTTTTTGTTACACCTAGACTACTAAGTCTAGGTTCATTATATAGCCAAAGAGACACAACTAACTGGCCAAAAACGTTCTCTACAAGTAAATATCAGGAAATGATCGGCCTCCAATGATTATGGGGAGTTAAGGCAACATTAAATGCAAATTTGTGTAACTCCAATTCATGCAACCGGATCGGTTACGGGCTCCAACCGAACGGTTGGGCGCCTCTTGTACCCTGAGATTTGACTTTTGTTGACTTTTCTTAATTTGCGCCTTTTCATTTGTTTTCGTTGATGATTTCCAAGACGAAACTTGATCTTAACTTGTTGTAGATACTTAGAAATCTTTGCGCTTCCTAGTCAATGAGTCAAAGAGCTTCTTAACTCGCCTTCCTTCCTTGGGAATTCTCCAAACGCATGAAAACTTCATTTCTTTATCTTTTGTGATACTGGCTACATACACATACACAACACGCAACTTTTGCACTTTTACAATGATTATGAGTAAATATAGCCTATTATCATACACAAACCAACAATAACGCTACTAAAAACATGTTCATTTTGGCGTTATCAAATTCCCCACACTTAAGTTCTACTCCCTCGAGTAGGTCTAACATTGCAAAATCGATTTCAATGGTCTTGATACCGTGGTTCCGAAAATTTAACAATCATTTCAAAAGAAACAATCATTAATTTGCTTTTAATATGTGAAAACTTTAAAATGAACCAAACACTTTAGATAACACAACTAGAACACCTTACGAATGATTTTAAGAATTCACTCAACACTCATATATTGGTGGGTATATGTAAATCACTCAATGCCTAGTCATGATTAATGCTTTTTACCATAAGCTTGTACAAGTATCAAAACAAAGAAAATAAATTCATCAAAGAGGGCTTTTATTCGGGTTATAACGTTAAGGCTTCGGGTAAATAAAGGGTATGGATAAGGCATGGGATAGTTTATGAAATTGGTGTTAAAAAGAAAAATAAAGGCAAGTCTAAACCTCCATGTTGCTAGCCATCATACAAACCACATTCCCGAAAATGATTATATCTTCCTCCTCTACTCATATCGATCTCCAAACATATATAACTCAATATAGCTCATTGGCTAATCAATATTCTTCATATAGCTAATTGGCTATAGCCATTTTTTTTAAGTTCCTTCACACTTAGTGTAAGCTTACACCACAAAAAATACAAATGAGAAAGACGTCTCCTTCATCTTTGTTGGAGAATGGTACACACTATAAACAAAGTGTAGCTTTTTCATAATCATCAAAAACAATCCAACACTCCAAACAACTAGCAACAAACCAATAGACATGACATGGGTTGGCTAGGGTTTAAGGTGTAAAATCTTTTTGTATTTTTCTGGATTTAAACAAGAATGAAAAGATTGGCTCGAATGGTGTAACTAAGGGTATCTAGTGCTAAAAATGAGCACTAACAAATGGGTCCATATAAGGTGGTTAACTAACCGATGTGGTTACTAAAATCATTAGATGTAAAATGGAAGTCCATTTGGGGTTAAATCCTACGATGCCTCTTATCACTTGAACATATTTTTATCACTCGAGAGTGATTTTAACCGTAATGCATAACAAGTACAAGTTCTAGAATCGACACAATCACCGGCACACTTATAGCAAATATAAAACATAATATGTGTTTTATACAAAAAGAAACCTCACAATTAAGTGGAAAAAGGCTATAATGCGTGCTAGAAAATGCTATCGAATTCATAATGAATTACTTTCGTAATTTGGTCCAAATTAAAAAATTTCAAAAACCTCATTTTATCATTGAAATACTCAAGTTGTTTTTAATATATCTCAATAATGTGTGAAAACAACTTAGACAATCAAGGGCGATTTCCTGCTAATTACTTAAATCCAAAAACTAAAAAAAAACTAAAGTTTAAAATCAGATCATTTTCCTATTTTCTTCCCTCCCCATACTTAAGTTTTGCATTGTCCTCAATGTAATAAAATGAACTTCAAAGTAAAGAAAACGGGAAAAGAAATAGTCGAAGATACCATGGGATAGAATATGCGATACGATATTGGGTCATAAGCAAGCATGTGAGTTATCCAACTCCAAATATTTGACCAACAATAAGCTTCCGTAACATCCATCCCGCAAACAAAAGCGCAAAATCACGCAATACACAAAACAAAACAAGCAAACAATCCAAATGCTACTAAAAATATGAAAAATAAAAAAAGTATGATAATCATCCTAAAGAAATAGTTAAGAGATAGAGATAATATTGTTCAACACATGATAACCATCACGATCATTCCCATGATCTTAAAGGCATTACATTACCTCTGGTAATCCTTCTAGCCTCCCACTTTCTATATCTCTCAAGTGAGCAAATCCTTCAGCTTCCGTACTCTCGGGCATAACTGGGTCGCTAAACAAAACCATTCCCATTGGGTTGAATAAACCAAGGCTTTTTGAAATTTTAGTAACGAAGTGTCCTCCACAAATGTAATTAACGCTTCCTAAGATGTCCTTTTTATGAAGGTGTTTGGCAATCAACCACGCTACATCTAATGATCTTAACGGATGCCTTTCCTCAAAAGTGAAGAGTACCCATAAATCATCCTCGAGAATTCGGTCCACTTCATACGCCCTGTGTAGTAGAGACTCAACTACTATCCGGTGAAACACTTGCAAGAGTGGCTTTTTAATTGACGAGACTCTACTTTCACCATACGTTAACTTACTTTCCGTGCTTATTTTCCTCCAAAACTTGTTTTCATCAAATCCTTCCTTACTCCTATCACTCAGCATAATTATGTATTTGAAATCCCGATTTCTCAAATCTTCATCCGAGTATAATCCTAACAACTTGCCAAATTCCCATATCGTGACAACATGTGCTTGACCACCCAACCTGAAAGTAATGCATTTGTCCGAACAAACTCCCGCAGCTGTAATATCCGACTTCATTACAAAGGAACACAGGAATTCTAAACACCATTCTTTGTATATGGGCTCATTAATGTTGAGAGCTCTCTTCCACATTTCTGTAGTTAGAATCTGTTTATTCCATAACATTCTTACCAACAATTTCTCTTCTAAAAACTCATGGCAACCCAACCCTTGCAACACTTCCCAATTAATAATCCTAGGTTGGTGTACCTCGTTTCCCCCAATAGATAACAAAGCATCATTGAAATACTTTCGACGATCATCACTCTCTCCTTTCCAAAGAAGATTCAGGTGGCACTCTGGGATTGGTATTTCTGCTTCTTTCTTTCTTGCTCCTCGAGTTCGTGATGCGATCCCTTTTCCTAAAACATTCTTCACAACCGAATTAAGGGATTAGTGGTTAGAACATGCAATAAGTCAATATAAGAGTGTTAGAACAAACGGAAAGGTCCATAGAAGTGTCTAAGGTCTACTTCAAAAATTCAAAAAATTCCACATCAGAACGTGGAACCAGATTGGTTGAGGAGCAACCGGATCGGTTCCACCTGCTTCCCTTATCCAACCGTTCGGTTGCGCTTCGCAACCGGATCGGTTCCTCGACCTGCAGAAGGCTTTGCCGTCAAATCCATTTTCCACTAGATTTTCCTAAGTCCAATTCACTCCTAGACTGCATTCTAACATCATCAATGATTCCCACATCCTCAAATTGTTCCTAATTCGTTTCCAAAGACTTCCAATCATCACATATTCATCTTTCTTAAAACTCAACAATCTTAAACTCAATTCTCAATTACTTGTTCTAATCAACAATGGGGCATCTAAAATTCATTAAAAACGCATCATCTATCAACTACGAATCATCAATTGCAACTCAATTTGATTCAATGGCATAACCTAATTAAATCCGAAAATTCAATCATCAAATACTCATTCCATGTTGAATCAATCACTACAATTCTTTTTGCAATGCATTCCTATATCAATTACCCACTTAATCCTAAAGAATTACAACTTAATTCGAATTCTATCAAAAACCCCCAAATTAGTGACCTAATTTGTAATTCGAATCAAATGCTCTAATTAAACCTTAATTAAGTTAATTGATTGCAGATGCTTACTTGCTTAGGTGCCATGATGATCTTCTACAACTTTTACAAGCTTCAAACAACTTCTAATGGTCGAATTTTGCAAAACCCAGCTGGAGGATTAGTGTGTGTGTGTGTTTTTTGGGAAAAAATAAATTTTTGGTATATATAATTGCATGCAACCGGATCATTCATGGATACAACCGTTTCGGTTTGCATTTTTGCAGAATTTTGCCTTTTTTACGTTGCTCGGGCATTTTACCTTCCAAGCAACAACCGTTTACTCAAAAATCCGGTTAAAGATGCACACAACATGCATCCAACCATTTGGAATTTCAACATCTATCTCAAAAACTAAATCATCATACTCATAACTTAAACTAAAAACTCAAAATACATTAATTAAATAACTTCAAAATAATAAGAGCAAATAAAAATGAAATGAAAAACAAGAAATCCTAAATGCATAAAATTAAAAGTTCACGAAAATCAAGAAAACAATTGCTTGTTATTATGGTGCCTTGCTTCTCCTTAATACTCCTCGAAATACTCATGCCTTAAGATGTCCTCAATTAGAAATTTCCCGGTCAATTCACGGTGTGTTTCGTAAGTTTTGAACTTCCTTAAAAATCTTCTCCCATCGGGGCATATTAAATCAAATTTGATGTGCCATTCTCCGTCTCCATCCTCTCTTTTGTAAACACTTGACCCCTCGGGTCCCCATTCCAAATTTTTGAATTGAACCGGTAGAGAACCTAAGAAATCGGTTAGCTTCTTGTAAACAAGGATGTTTTTGAATGGATTGTAAAATGCTTCCACCGCTAGTGCGCGTTCCATCTCATCCTCAATATGAAAGTATGGTGGAGCTAGTGGTCCATACATAAGTTTTCCATGGACATCACGTCCAATTTCAAAACAAGTCAAGTCATCGTCCGCTTCCATCAATTCCAAATCTTCCATGAATTCCACAACTGGTCCCCTTGGTTTGGGATAATAGGTTTGTTTTGAGATCCCGTCATCGATTGTCATCGTACCCCTACCCATATCTATGATTGCACCACATGTGCGTAGGAACGGGCTTCCTAGTAGAAGAGGTAGACTCTTATCAACCGGAATGTCTAGAACTAGAAAATCGATAAGTAGGGTTGATAACCAATTTGAACTCTTCGTTTTCACCTCCCCATCGCTTTTGCTTGGGAGTTATCGGCCATGGTAAGTTTTGAGTGATTTGGTTGTGACTTACTAAGACCAACGTCTTAAATAATGGATAGGGCATAACATTGGCGCTTTCGAACCCGTGTCCGCCAAAGCATACATTGGTGTGGTCCCATTAACCTTAATTGGCAAAAAAAAAATTCCCGGGTCTTTCTCCTTACATGGCATACCCCTAACAAAATCCTATCTCTATCTTCCTCCGATAGATCTTTATCCTCCAATCTTGCTCCTGCTAACATCACCGAATCTAGTTTCTTGCGGTATAAAACATAATCTTGTAGTACCTCAATTACGGGATTTTTCTCATTAAGCTCGAGAAATTTTTGTTCAAGGTTTTCCAAGATGGCTTCTTTTTGGTCTTGGGTTAAAGGTTTGAAGGTGTTTGGTGTAGTGAGTGGTAAAGGTGTGTAATCATTGTTTTTGTTGGTGGATGTGGTAGGAGTTAATTTGTTGGATGAGGTTTTCTTTCTATTAGCCTTCCCCATCTTAACGACTTCCACATTCTCCTTTTCCATATTAGCACATAATTCCACAAGCATTTCATTCACCCCTTTCTCCTCTTCTAAGTCGATAATGTTGATCCCCATCTCCCCCAAAGCAAAATCAACTTGACATTTGGTTGTTACAAGAAAATCCCGCCCAAAACAAACATTGGGCTCATCAGCGTTTCCTTCCTCCAAGACAACAAAATCTGCTTCGAAAATATGACCATGAATGTTAACCTTGAGATTCTTAACTATTTTTCTCCCGTAAACTTCGTAATCCAAACGTACATGGCCAATTTGATCAAGAAATTTCTCCACAATATAGTTTTCACCATAGGCCATGTTTAGTTGAGCGTCCCACGCACTCACCCCTTCGACACTACAAGGTGTACCGAACCTTATAAGTGGTGAATCATACTCCGTTAGTGGTGCTTGCGTGAATACCACAACTCTACCCTTCTTAGGAAGATGAACCTTGTTCTCTCCTACTTCTTCCATACTATCCGAATCAATAGCCAAGTCCTTCTTACTCTTTTCCAAAATATTCCCAATCTTCTCCAACGAATTTCCGCCTTTTGAACATCTCATCCAAGTTACGTAGGTACTGTAAATTCGCTTAAACTATCCATAACTATCTAAACAAGACAAAACAAAACCAAAGACAAAAATCCAAATCATTAGCGTTAGAGTTAGTCAAAACCAAAGCAAACTACAGAAACATATACTAAACAAGTAAAGACACTTAACAAAACTAAAAACACAAGCTAAAACTCAAAATCAAAAAACTAGAAATTTTTTTACCGAGAGCTCCAACCGGATCGGTTGGCTCACCAACCGATTCGGTTGGTGGTAAACTTCTTAACCAAAACTTCCAACCGGATCCAGTTGCGGGCTGCAACCGAACGGTTGGATCAATTTTCTAAAAAAAAATTTCCTGTTAATTTAATTTAATTAAAGACCATTAATTGTACTTAAACTCATAATTAATTGAGGCTACTCATTATCCTTATTAATTATAAATATTAATTAAATTAATTAATCAAAACTATATTAACTAATCTACTTAACCACTCATTAAAACTATTAATCCATAAAAACTTAAAATTAACTAATGTAATAACTGCAATTAAGACAAAATTAACTAAAAAGTAAATAAAACTAAAAATGATTAAAATATCAAAAATCAAAAAATTACTAAGAAAAGCATAACAATCTAAAAGACAATCTATAAAAATTAGAAATGACAAGAATTAAACTAAAAACTATAACACAAAACACTAGATAAAGCAAAACTATAAAAATCAAAAATAAAATTTTTTACCGAGAGCACTAACCGATTCGGTTAGCCTCTAAACCAAATAATCGTGATTGTTGATAAAAGTAGTTGAGCATGTATCTCCCCCAAAGAGTTTATAAAATAGTTGAATGATAGAAAATGGGGCTATGAAACTCACCTCAGAGTAAGTGATATCAAATGTATAATGAGAATGATGGATATGCCGTAAGAACTTCTACGAGCAACCTAGAATAGGATGTTGCGACTTAGGTTTTGAATAATGTCCAAGAAAACATAAACGAGTCTATATATGACCTTATATTGATCATGATGTAGTACATGGTAGCTGTGAATGTATAATGAGAATGATGGATATGCCGTGAGAACTTCTACGAGCAACCTAGAATAGGATGTTGCGAGTTAGGTTTGGAATAATGTCCAAGAAAACATAAACGAGTCTATATATGTCCTTATATTGATCATGATGTAGTACATGGTAGTTGTGTCATTTATAGAAATGGTCTAGTTGTGAAAACGTGTTTAGTTTATATATATCGTACTACCATTTCGGCCATCACAATTCAGAGGTCATGTAGTAAACGTTCGAGGAGCTAGGACACTTTAATTCATAAATCCAGCAACTCGTCGATCCATTTACCCAAATGAACCCCTCACATGAAGTTCCCTAGTATTGTAGCACTTAGTAGATAAAACATATAGTTTGCTTGTTTGATTTCATATCATAAGTGTCAAAATGTTCATATGGTTTGAAAAACACAAGTTACAAGGTTGTTTGGTTACGATTAGGAAATCATAATGGTTATCACAAGTATCGTCATAATTTATGTCACAAATGTTTAAAGAAAAGTTTACAAGTTTCTAAATTGTAAAGTTGGTTATTAATAATATAGCTTCACATGTGAAAGCACTATCACAAAGGTTGATTAAGCTTAGGAAAACTAATTTGAATGAAGTTTCTTAACTTACTATGTAATTAGCTGATGTGCTTACCGTGTGCAAGTTTTAAAAATTTATAAACATGATTTATCCGGTTATTACTATAAACACATACGAGAAAGTATACTCGTTCGCGATAGCAAAGGTGGGTAAGTCGAGATCGTCCCAAGGGATTTTGCTTTTGAAATTGTTTAAAAAGATTGGTAACAAGAAAGCTTTGTCAAGGCTCTCTCCAAAAATGATGGTTTTAGTGAAATTCAATATAAAGAAACATATACTTGTGTGTAGTCTATAGGCAATCATAGTAATCGTTCATGAAGGCTTGGTGTAAACTATTGATGTGATGTACAAATCATAAGCAAATGATTTCCAACCCATGGTTTATGTTTGTAAAATCATTTTAAGAACAATATCATATAGGTAATCCTTTCGGTCCTTATCCTAATGATTATCCTTTAGAAAATCCATTTGTTTGTAAAATGTTCTTATTAAACTCGCTCCTCTGAATCTTCGACCTTCGTGATGAAAATGTTTCTAGTCTTGTTTCAATAAGTAAACATGGTGGTTGTCAATCACCATATCCCCATACTAGTTTGTCACTTAACTTTTTGGAATAAAACACAAGAGAAATCCTTTCGGTCCTTTTTCTTAAAACATGTTTTACCGACAAATCAAACAAGACTAGTATTTTTCCAACAAACTTATTTAAACAAGATCATTTATACATGCATCACATATGAGAACACTAGTATGATTTCCTACATCCTTACACACAAGTATATTCAAGAACTACTCCATGATAATTATAACAAAACACAAGTAATAACAAAATAATTCCAACAAATCAAAAGAATAGAAATCCATAACAAGTTTCATAGAATACCTAAACTTCTGGGATTACAAGTACTAGAATTCGTAGCTTATAGCAACCACACGACTCCAATCACCTAACTTAACCGTAGAACTCCGAATGATCAAAACTATGGATGAGAAAGAATCTCTCCAACCTCCTTGACGCTTCTGGTGATAACTAAACTTTTGGGATGAATAAAATGGTTGGTAATAGTTTTGGTGTAAACTATTACACTTTGGTTTTTGTCACACCTAGACTACTAAGTCTAGGTTCATTATATAGCCAAAGAGACATAACTAACTGGCCAAAAACGTTCTCTACAAGTAAATATCAGGAAATGATCGGCCTCCAATGATTATGGGGAGTTAAGGCAACATTAAATGCAAATTTGTGTAACTCCAGTTCATGCAACCGGATCGGTTGCAACACAACCGGACCGGTTGCGCCGTCTTCACTTCACCCAACCGGATCGGTTGCGGCCTCCAACCGAACGGTTGGGCGCCTCTTGTACCCTCAGATTTGACTTTTGTTGACTTTTCTTGATTTGCGCATTTTCCTTTGTTTTCGTTGATGATTTCCAAGATGAAACTTGATCTTAACTTGTTGTAGATACTTAGAAATCTTTGCGCTTCCTAGTCATTGAGTCCAAGAGCTTCTTAACTCGCCTTCCTTCCTTGGGAATTCTCCAAACGTGCATGAAAACTTCATTTCTTTATCTTTTGTGATACCTGGCTACATACACATACACAATACGCAACTTTTACACTTTTGCAACAGTTATAAGTAAATATAGCCTATTATCATACACAAAACCAACAATAACGCTACTAAAAACATGTTCATTTTTAGCGTTATCATTAGCCTTGATAACAGCATGGTTTGTATATTCTTTAACTTGTGGAAAACCAAACTTTGACCCTAAAAACTGTGTTACAAGTTGAGGCAACAAAATGCTATTGTTTGGTCTTTTTAGGCAGGGTTTCCTCGCGGTAGATGTAAAATATCGTTCCGGACAACTTTCGTGTTTTAAATTTTTGATGAAACGGACCAGAAGGCCTTGAAAAAAAATGGGCAGACCCTTAACAGTTTCAATTTGGCAGTTTCGGGGTTTTGGTTTTGCTAACTTCTTTTGTCCGTATCGTTTTACTCGTGTACTCGTTTTGGGTGATTAAAATTGCTATGTTGTCCTTGTAAAGTACTTTTTAACAGTAGGTAAGTTTCTAATATCTTGGTTATACTATTTTGGTTGTATTTCACAACATGTGTCACTAGTTTTCTTGTTTACCCATTTTAAGTTATCATATAGTTCTCATAACTTGTTTTAAATATTTTTGTACATCATGAACCAATATAACTAGACATATATAGCATATAACAAGTATGAAATCAAGTAAGAATAACATGCTTAAGTCTTACAACTTTTGGCTTTCATTTAAGAAAGAAAATCAAGAAAGGAACTAGGACCACTAAACCTATGCTTTCAACCCATCAACACAACTCTTGCTAACCCTTGATATAACCCTTGTGAAAACCTTCTTAACTCAGCCCTAGTACCCATGTGTAGCTCCTAATTCATCCATGGAATCATCAAATAAACGCTAAGACTTTGGATCAATCAAAGCTTAACAAGAGCTTTGGAATTGATATAGCACTTGTTCTCTTGGATAATACTTGAAAGAAACTAGCAAATGAAGGGTGTGTGTGTTGTGTGTTTCATTTGATTAAAGAGAGTGGGAGGGATGAGTGCCCTTTTATACTTAAATGAGGAGGTTAGGAAGGTGTCTAGGAAGGTTACTTAACTTTGGGACCAAGTTTACTTGAATAACCCTAAGCTTCTTTTGTAAGCTTCAAGTTTACTTGGTCCATACTTATAAAACACCCCATGTGGCTTAAAATTCGTTCAAGGCTTATCTTGGATGACTAGATATGAGTTGCTTGGTATTATTTGTAGAATATAGGATTTCACAAACACATTAAACCATAATCATATGTGGCGTTTAACAAGGTTTAGAGAAAGTTCTAGAGAGAGAAGGAAGAGAGTTGGGAACAATGTGAAACAAAGAAAAATGGTATTGAGCTCCAACCTACCTTGGGAGGTAGAGGTATTTATAGGGTCTTACAAATAAACGCCACCTACGGGCATGGATCGGGCATACAGTGGGTAAAGATCCGTCCGTCCTCCACGGTGTTACTTAACAAACTACTTACTAACATAACACGACTACGACTCTGAGCTTTCTATAGAATACATATACTTGAGGTGACCGACTCTTTAACGATCGAATTTTCTAATTCTAACAATCTCCCCTAAGGAGGTCACCTCAATTTTTAATAAATACAAACAGATATTACATTAGATTGTTCTAGGATTCTTGATTAAGTTCTTTGCTCGAGTGGCTCGTAGTCTTTGATTCTTCATGTTCCGCATGTTTGGATAATTTCAGTGGAGGTCTTTAACCGATCCACGTGATAATGAGTTTTGAGCCGGCATTGAGATCAACGACTAATCATAAATCTCGACTCATCCATTGTTGTGTTGGTATTCGTGATGTTGTGACATTTGGACCGACATGCTCACATTCGGATCATGATATGTTCTCATCGTAGTAGCGGAAGCTTTCTTGATTCATGATATTTGCGCAGACATAGCGTAAGCATGGAGTGAAAGTATCGAGTTGTTGAAGCACTTATCATGATTTCTTTAGAGATGAATGTGTAGTGTGAGCATGCGGCTATGGATTGACCGCTTCATTTTGATCACCGCAAATGTCGGGCGACTGCATACAATAGTTAACAATAAAGTGCACGAAAGTGTCTTTGATCACTTTTGTTGAATTGAGGTACCGACCCACGGTTCCCCGTTGATAAGTACAAATCTTGCTGTGATCGGTATAATTCAAGAATTTCCTTGACAGAGTTTCGCAATGCTCTAGTCGTTCTCAAACCGAACGTCTCAAAGAAGACAACACGGAGTGAGTGAACCAACGAATTGAGATTCATCGATTGATGAAAAGAGATTTGAAAAACAATCATGTCATCGCTCAATAGAAATTGTTTTTGCAATACAACGAAGGTTTAATGAAAATCAATTATCAATCATAAACACCTTTATTTTAAAATATGAGTACATAGTCGATGTGCTAAAGAAAAGTGTTTTAAGCACAACGATCGGTTTTCAAAGGTATCCGTCAATCCATAACTGAACCAGATTGATTCAAAAGATTGAATCGCCCCATTGTTTCATTCGGTTGTTACATGGTTGATCTATTGAATAGATCTTACATGCCACCCACCAGGAGCTTGTTTGATGTTGGCTCCGAAGGCTTTCCATCTTCATTGTGAATATGTTTGCATATCACTCGGATGTTCCGCAATACCACAAGGATAATGCGAGGGACTCATAAGATATAATCTCTCTTTCCACATTGTGTGAAACAGAGAGTCTTCATAAACAGTGTCCTAAGGAGATTTATTTGATGATCTCATGGCTCTAGACTCAATAGTGCATATTTGGTTCCTATGTTGGAGACTAGGGAGAGGGTCTTCTTCTTCAATATCAACAAACTCTAAAATAAAGTTGATAGATAATGTCGGTTCCCGTGAGAATGAAACAAGTCCTTTTAAGAGGAACTTGAGTAGCTTGGGAAGTTTTAGTGCAGCGTCATTGGGTCCATGACGCCTTGTCTTCAATACCGGTGTTACCTTAGTAAAACCAAGAGCATATGTATTGAACCCGGTTTCGCCTAAGGTTGAATAAATGGAGGGCTATTTATTTTCACCCTTTTCACATTTAATTCTTTTCATTCTTCAACCCCTTGATTGCTTACCGAGACTTCATAACTAGAACCTTGTTGGGTTTATTCCAAGACTAGCTCGGTCCTCGGTCCGTACTCTTCCCATATCTCACTTTTCTCCTTTTTCATCATACCTAAGGACTTCTACACTATCTAGTGGATTGTCCTCGGGTAGATCCCTCCGATTCTCAAGGGTCATGGGAACAAAAACCTAACCTTATCATCCTTATATCACCATGCATAAAATAAATTTGGTCGGTCTATTTGGTATTGTTCATCTCCATTGGAACCAATCGAAAACATTTGAAAATCAATCCGATACTTGTGATATATTATCAAAACATTTTGTACCGAATTGTCTTTATATTTTAGAAAAGAGCTCCCCTCAACATGTGCTTCATGTATTAGAAATTGTTTCAAAGACACGGAGGCAAGAGGAAGAATTAACTTCTTTGATTACCATTTTCTAAAAGATATCATCATCACTTCCTGATTAAATCAAGTAGATAACGCATATTGGAGAAGGATGAGGTTTTCAAGGTTTGCTCCCCTCAATATGTGCCTCGAGATTTGAAAAGTTTTGCACATACTAGAGGAACCTGCGATTAGAGACAAATCAATCACATTTCAATTCTTTATGGTTTAAAAGATGCTCCCCTCAACATGTGCATGAAAATTTAAAATCGTTTGGCACATGTGGGAGGAAAGCTTACTAAACACTTATAAAACCAATTATCAAGTTATCGGTTTAAATCAAATTTAAATCACAATTCTCACCCGATCACACTTTCCAAATCCTTTGAGAGTTGTGATCTCTATTGATTTAAATTAAATTTTGAAGGCTTTTTTAGGAGAATTAGTGACTTGCTTTTGAAAAGAACATTTTAACGATAAGGATCTGATTTTCGGACTTTAAACTCCATTGTTTAAACATTCAAGAGTATCTTTTGAAAACATAACATTAGCAAAGGTCTTGAATCAACTGTATAAAGCATTGTTCCTTTTGATTTTCCAAGAATAACCCTTGCTCATTTACGTGCCAATTGTTTTGAAAATGATCTTTCTTTCAAAATAACCTTTTAATTCGAATAAAATCATTCTCCCCTCAATCAATGACATAGGTTGTTGATTGAGAGATAGAGATTTTGACGATGATAAGCACAAATGATTTACGAATAATAGAGTATGAGGAATTTTCATAGCAATTTAGCTTTCATTAGATGGCAAATATTTTTCGGAAGAATCATTAGACGGAAAAATATTTGAAAGAGAAACATTTGTCCTTTTGATGACAAACATTTGCTTTAAGAATCGAGCATGAGATTTGAAAAATAAGATAAAGCATGGCTCATCCTTTGCTTTTTAAAGCGGGTTCTTGCACGAAATGACAATAAACCACCATTTTTCTCCGCCTCATTTTTTTAAAAACAAAACTATGTACATTCGAAGAACATCTAAAGACCCGTGACATTCTTTGAATGTCAACACAAAGTCCGTAGATGATATCGAATAAGGAAAAACATGACAAAATAACAATATTTTGGAATTTTCAAGCTTTTCTAAATTTTATGGATTTTTAAAGTTTTATATTTTCTCTTTGCTTTTGTTGGTTTTATAATTTTGTATTTTGGTTTTGAATAAATATATAGAAAGATATGGATGAAGAAAGACCTTTTACTCCTCTTCTTCCTCTTGAAGATGTTTAAGTGTTTCGGTTGAAGACTCTTTAGCCAAGTCATAGGAGGATAAACTCAAAACGTTCTCTAGGAAGAGCTTTGGTGAAGATGTCCGCTAACCGGTATTCGGTCCTCACAAAATAAAGTTCCACCACACCGCTTTTCAACTTGCTCCTCGATGAAATGATGTCTAATTTTGATGTGCTTTGCTCTTGAGTGTTGTACATTGTTGCATGAGAGAGCAATAGCACTTTATTATCACAATACAGAGGGATTTTGTTGAATTCAAAGCCATAGTCGATAATTGGGATCTCATCCATAGGATTTGAGCACAACAAGATGACATGGCTATGTATTCAACCTCTTTAGAGGAAATAGAAGTACTCATTTGCTTCTTTGAAGACCAGTTCACAAGCTTATCACCCAAAACCGAGCACCTCCGGACGTACTTGACGTGTATCTTGACATCCCGCATGATCAACATCTGCGCATAGGTCATTAGTGACATACCGACATGTCCTTCGGTACCAAAGTCCCATATTGATGGTACCTTGGAGATACCGAAGACTCGTTTAACCGCTTCAAGATGCTTTTTGGTAGGCTTAGCGATATCTAGCACACATGCAAACAAATGAATGAATATCCGGTCTCATCGGCTGTGAGGTACATCGTGATCCAATCATACTACGATATTTCGTTTGGTCTATCATGATCCCGAGTGGTCCTCATCCGCTTTAATACGCTCTATCATGGGACCATCAATGTGGTCACTAGAATCAAATCCAAATTTCTTTAAAATCTCATTAGCATATTTAGATTGATTTATAAAATGCCTCGGGACTTTGTGAAATTTGTAATCCCAAGAAAATGACATTTGTCCCATCATTGACATTTGAAATTTGGAACTCATTTCATTTGAAAACGATCACATTCATTAGGGTCGGTCGAGGCAAAGATAATATCATCAACATATATTTGAGCGTGAATTAAATGTTTGCACGACTTCGGTGAACAATGTCGGATCAACTCTCCTTTCTTGAATCCGTAGATAGAAGAAACTTTGATAGCGTGTCATACCATGCCCTTGGAGCTTGCTTTAACCCATAAAGAGCCTTCTTCAAACGATAGACGTGAGTAGGATGTTCGGATTCACAAAGACTTGAGTTGGTCGCGATATCGACTTCTTTAAGATCTCCATTAAGAAACGCCGTCTTTACATCCATCCGATAAACTACCATGTTCTTACTTGCGGCGTTAGCCAAGAAAATTTGATTGCCTTGATACGGAAACGGAGAAAATGATTCTTCAAAGTCAATACCCTCCTCTTGACGGTATCCTTTTGCAACCAATCGAGCCTTGTTCTTCAAAACATCACCATGCTCATCAAGCTTTACTTTGAAGATCCACTTTAGAGCAATGATCATGGCACAATCAGGAGAAGTTACTAATTCCTATACATCTAGTCGATCAAACTCATGAATTTCTTCTTGCATGGCATTGAACCAGCTGTCTTCATTCATGGCAGTTTTCACGTCTTTCGGTTCGATCTTAGAGAGTACGGAGTTGAAGAAGCACCATAAGGCATCGGTTGCAAGTTGTTTCCGTGTGGATACTTGGGAGAGAGGTTTCCAATGATGTTGTCCAACGGATGATCATGTGTCCATTTTCTAAGATGTTCATGTGGTTGTTGTTGAGGAACCGTAGCGAGTCTATATCTCCGATGACGATGGTTACGATGATGATTCGAGAGCAAATATGTTTTCAAAGGTTCATCTTCCGGAGGAGCAAGCGGGTTTTCATCATCGCGTAATAAAGAAGAACATTTCCATTGTGTACACTCGATGATTGATGATTTGTTGATGAGGCAGAGTGATCGGCAGTGAGCGCTTCTTGACTTAATGACATTGATACCGAAGGTTAACTTCATTGGCGGGGATAGAGGCGCCTGCTGATGGAACCGACATATCATTAGCACTTGGCTCATAGTGTTCATCAAACATTGGATCAAATAATTTCTTCAAATCATCTTCGAAAGGAGGTACATAAGGAGTTGCTGGTGAGGAGTCGTAAACAAGAGTAGAACTGATGGGACTACTTGATGATGTGGGTCCAGAACTGGGTTGTCCTGGAGCCATTGGACCGGTTAGCTCATCAAACGTAATGTGAATTGTTTCCATAATATTTTGGGTTATTTTGTTGTAAATTCGGTATCCCTTTTTGTTTGGTGCATATCATACAAAAACTCCAATGTCTGCTTTAGCTTTAAGTTTGCCTAAGTCTTGGCACTCATTAGTTGGATAACACAATGCACCAAACACAAGAAGGAATGAGAGATTAGGTTTTCTATTGTGGACAAGTTCATATGGAGTTTTCCATGAGCAATGTGAATTAGGGATCGATTTTGAGTGTAGCATGCGGTGGCAATGGCTTGGCACTTCAGAGAAACATTGGAACCTTTGAGTAAATCGACATTGTTCTTGCGGCTTCCACAAGAGTTCGATTTCGCCTTTCAACTACACCGTTACTGAGGAGTTCGTGGAACACTTCTTTGATGACCGATTCCAACACTTTCATAAAACTCACTAAGTTGTTTATTAACAAACTCGGTTCCATTGTCTGCTCGGATGATTCGACAATTTTGTTAATTCGAACTGCAATTTGTTTGATAAGTTTGATGATGATATCACGGGTTTCATCCTTTTCCTTAGGAACTTAACCTGTGAATCGAGAGTAATCATCAACCACAACTAACACATATTTCTTCCCAAAGATATTCTGACTCTCATGGGTCCACATAAATCCATGTGAATTATATGAAGAACTTCACATGGCGAGTTTGTAGGTTTGGGTTTGTGGGCATACTTCTTGCATTTTCCCAATTGGCATCTTGAACAAAGATGATCCTTTTCATACTTTAGTCTAGGTAAACCTACAACTAAGTCCTTTACGGAGAGATCATTGATGGTGCCGGTTCAAGTGATTGAGACGACGATGCCATAACCATGACTTTGTTTTCAAAGCCTTTGACAACAAGCGATTGGAGAAGACTTCATCATATCTTCGATAGAGATGGTGTATAGATTTGAACCACGTGTTCCTCTTAAAAGTTCTTTACCATCAAGTTCTCTAACGAAACAAGTATGTTTTACAAGGCCACTTCTAGATCGTAATCACGAAATTGACCGACGAGAGAATAAGTTATGACCAAGACCTTCTACGTAATATACCACGAGATGACACTATCACCGACAACATAATCTTCATAACCCATAATTGCACCGAAATGATCGTTCCCGAATCTAACGATCCCGATGAATTTGCTCACGAAGTTCATGAGCGACCGGTGTCGGTCATATGCTTGGAACGACTGAGTCCGGTACCACGAGCGATTTGAGCGATCTGCGGTTGAACACGACAAGAATGGATAATCGGATAAATGGTAACCCCATGCAATAATGGGTTCCACTTGGTTAATGTGATGGTGGAACACCCACATCAAGTAGAAGCAATGGAATCATCGAGATAAATGCGGTTACTAGTGTCCGTATTTGACCTATTCAAAGTGTGTTCACTTCTTAAGGAATAGTTCTACCAAGAGGCATCCATTTTCTAGTGGGCATTGACTTAGCAAATTTAGGGCCTGACACATTAATCTTATGGCGATGGGTATCCATTGATAACCTATATTACTAAATTTCCTTCCGTGGGTTTCCACTTTTTTCTAACTTCCTTCGCCTTTGCCTTTTTGCCTTTTTAGTTTGAATTTTAACATTAACAATTTTAGCTGGGCATTTAACAACGTTTGCCAAAAGTAGTAGAATTCGCATTAATTACAGTACGCTTAGAGCTAACACTAGAATCAACACGATTCGTCTTATTCCATGGTTTTGCTACTTTTTGCATTCCTGAACTAGAAGTGCAGGGATCCGAACTATGAAGGCACATTAGTGTTCACTTTCTTAAAGCGGGCATAGAATCGTTTGTATGCTTGGCACTAGGCATAGAACAAAGCATCACTGACTTTTCCTTTTGCACTAAGGATTTAGGACATGTTGCTATTAAACATTCTAGCGTTCTTGAGATCATTTGGCTTGAATGCACGCGAAACCTAATTTCAACGTCAAAACTTATTTATAAAATCCTCTTCCACAATCTCACGGAGACATTCTAGATTATCCTTAAGATGAGCACAATAGTTGTGAAACACGGGTTCATTATTCCTAAGATGAGGAGGAATGTATTTACTTGATCGCGATATATTGCGATCGAGGATGACTTTGATGCAACATTCTCATTAAAGACAAGTGGCGGTTCCCCTTTTCACGACTCCTCGATTCTCAATTTCTTTTTGTAAAGGCGTTATTTTTTCATTGTTTTTGTCACGAGTGACTTTCATTGAATCATATAACTCTTTAAAGTGTCGTTTAACTTTTTCATTTTCTTCTAGAAAACTCTCGTTTTCTTTTTATAAAGCATTAACTAAGTTTTGAGGATGAAAAGTTTGAGAATATTGAGAATCTAAAGGAGGAGGCATTTGGGACCCAGTCACATTATTTTTTTCACCATTTAATTGAGAGATTTGGGCTTTCAATTTTCGATTGTGTTACAATGAGCTTGAATCTGTTCGTCACGTTTGTTTATCCGAAAAGCGCATCTGGAACATCGAGGATGTCTTGATATTTGAGGTTTTGACATTTTCTTTAAGATGTTGATATTTTAGTTGTAAATCAAAATGTTCAACTTCTAGTTTAGAAAGATGTTTTATCAAATTATCGTGATCATCACGATCAATTTTCTCACTTAGTTTTGAGTTTTGTTTTCAAGCTCAATGACACAATCATGGGAATCTTTTAATGCAATAGATAATTCATGAAATCGAGAAGCGATAATAGAGTGCTTAGTAACATATAAAACACATCTTGAGCAACACAACTCAAATCAAATTCTCATTTAAAATATGCAAGTTCTTTCTTTCAACTTCATTGTATTTGAGTTCTGCTCATAGTCATTGACCTCAACTATCATTGCATCAAATTCCTTTTCCATTTCTTTAATATCGAAATTAATTCCTTTTGAAGGCTCTCAAATTGACCTTTTAATTGTTTAAAGAAAGGCATGACCTCGATTAAATAACATTCTTTAGTTTGCTCAAAACCCTTTCCCCTCGGTTATCCCACAGGTGTGATTCTCTTCTTACATGTTTTCTCAAAATCAACAAACGGTGATAAACAACATACAGTGATTAAGGTCTTGCTATTAGTGGCAATAGATCTAGGAACTAGATGCATTGGTGTATTTGGAGGATACAGAGGCTGCAGCATTTTCCTAAGGGGAGTGTTTGTTTCAACAAGTACATTAACTTTTAGCTTATCCATATCTTTCTTCCAAAAGATCATTCGGGGTTAATTGAGTTTGAGGCTTAAACATGTTCAAGGATATCCAATTTTCTTTAGTGTAATCATGGGGTTTGATCGTTATGTTATTCTCTTTACACGCAGGATCGTTAAACTTCTTATTCATTTTCTCCCTAGATGCATCATCTAATTTTCTATCTTCCTCAATGCATTCAATGCAACTAGGTTTCGTCTAGGTTTAAGAATCTCATTGCCATCATAGATTATATTTTGAGCGACTTTTGCTATCTTACCATACTCGGGGTTGGATTCCTTTATAATGGGATACTATGCTTATCGAGAACTCTATGCTTAGTGATCATGTGAAGCGATCGAATGGTGTTCCTTGTACGTATAACTTATTTTCAAGCTTGTTTTCAAAGTTTTTAGATTGGAAAATCATTCAAAAGTTTTGATTCCTTAGCATTGAATTCTTGCTTAAGCATTTTAACACATTCTTGAAGTTCTTGTTTTTGCTTAGCGCTTTAGAAAGCTTTTCTTGTAAGGAGCTTAACTCTTGTTTTAATACTTCTTCTTTAAAATTGCTTTTCTAATAATTGTATGCATTTGGTCATCCATTTCCGCCACCGGTGGTTAACTCAAACTTAGCACGTGTTCATAAATAGCAACTTGTTCTTTATAGGCATTTAGTTCGAAATAATGAAATCCTCGTGGGCACATGCGTGTATTCATCAAAATATAGTCATCATTGACCGCGAAGATGCATCACTTGGTACAGTCTTGCTTTCACTTTGTTTCATATATTGATCATATGCGACAACATGTATATTACCCATATTTTCAATATCTCGACTCAAAAGTTTCAGCTTGATTGTACTTTGTCATGTATCTTTGCTCATCAACATCATCGTATAGTTTTAATACCTCCGAGATGATTGATTCTTTGGATGGACCACGACTTGTCGTGGTAAAGGGACCTTTGGAGACCATTGGAGAAATGTTGGCCATGAAAATAGTCTCATGCAGAGGTTCATCATCAACATCGTAGTCGTATGCATCACAATCGGCGACTTGAAAGGCATTCGATGATTATGACCTATCTCCGAATTGGTTGCTCATCCACATCCAGCATCATATGTTTTTGCATTGCCCTCAAGAAGAAACAACAACTCCTCTTCATCCAACACACCCCATTATCCCGAGCTTGCACTAGTAACATCTTGTCTTTGAAATACTCTGCATTTTGAGGGCATTTTGGAGAAGTGCGGTTCCGTGCTATGTCCATCACCACCACAGTTGTAGCACATAATTGGCTTAGCTTGACCACGATTTGGATTCCTTCCACGATTCGATTTGCCACAAATCCTCTACTAACTCCACCCGGATCATCACGCCTTTCTTGAACTCGGTTGCACCATGATCTTCCCATCTCGATAGTAGCTTGATTGTGTGGGTTGGATGTCGCTCGAGGTTATTGTTGGTGTGTGGGAGAGAGTTCATGTTTTAACTAACCATGAGAGATGCTTGATTGATGAGGTTTTCCATGAATGTGTTTGGGTCGAGGCTTATATGCTTGGATCTGGGATGAGCTTGTAATTACCATTACCCATGGGTATGACTTGAGAAGCTTTGGTGGTAATTCCAACATTTGTGTAAAAGTCATTGAATCATTTGATGAGCTTGTTTCTCCTGGTTGGTTTTGAACGATCAAGAATCCTTTTTTCAAACATGGCATGTCTCTCATTCTAAAGAAGGAAGGCATACAATGCTCATAGTTTGTATTCTTCAATCCTTTGGTTAGCTTCACAGAGGTGACAAACTTGTGCCATTCGGATTCATGTTGTTCACAAACTTTGAGTTCACCGAATGTTTGGCATGGTCATTTGATGTTCCTCATGTCATTCACAAGCTTATGGAATCTCACGTAGTACTCATAGACACTCTCATCTGGTTTCATTTTGAAGTGCTCAAACTCATCATACAGCTTGTGATTCTCTGTCTTCCTTGGTTAATTCGAACTGAGAGAAGCATCTTGACATTATCCCATACCGCCTTGGCTTCGGTGTTGTGATTGATAAGCTTGTAGATATCTTTTGGAAGACCACAAGTATAATGTTAGAATCCTCGATATCGAGATCGAATCTCTTTTCTCCTTATCATTGAGCTCATCATACGTCTTTGGTCTCGTATTTTCCATAGATCATTGTTCCATCTGTAGTTGTATCAATTAAGTCTCTTGTAGTCTCAATCGATAAGGTCCTTCATCAATGGATTTGAGAATGTTGACCCCATTTTCCTTTTCAAGGCAAGACAATCGATTCGTTGAGCCCAAGAGTCGTAGTCGGTTCATCAAGCATAGGTGGACGAGTATCCGAACTCGCTTGAACATCCTCAAGAATAAAGGAGATGATTGTAGGTACGTTGGTAGACATATTAACAGATTACGAGATTTTAAAACTCTATGATTAAACCGGGAAATAGATTCTTTCACGGGATTTTACTAAATCAAGAGAAAACCGTATTACAAACAAAAGTCAACCAAGTCGCTAAGAATACTTGAACCAAGTCGCTAAGCACCAAGTCGCTAAGTAGCAACTCGCTAAGATCCCAATTTCCTGTGAACCAAGTCGCTAAGACCAAGTCGCAAAGATCCAAGTCGCTAAAGCACCAAGTCGCTACACAGTCAAGTCGCTAAAGAGCAACTCGCTAAGGTCCAAGTCGCTAACACCAAGTCGCTAAGAATACAAAGTACAAGTCGCTAACAAAATTGAAAGCAAGTCGCTAACTTCACCAAGTCGCTAGTCAGTAGTGGAGAATCCACTGTTGTCTTGTTTGTCGGCTTGTCTCAATAGACAAGTCGCTCGGACCAAATCGCTACCAATTAACACTACAACTCGCTACCTTTTACTAAAGCAAGTCGCTATGATGAAAAACACAACGAGAACCAAGTCGCTAGCATGAAAAACTTCAAAAACACACTTTTCAATCCAAAACAAGCACAACCACAGTGATTCAAGCTTACCAAATCAAAACCCAAGTACTTACAATGATTCTAAACACAAAAGTACACCCAAAATTCAAACTTTAACACTAGAGATGATCCAAATGATGCAAAAACCACTAAACTTTCTCAAACTCAAAAACTATCTAAAACCACTAGAAATCCAAGGATATGTAAGAGAGATGATCAAACCATGGCTCTTGATACCAATTGTAGGATATAGTATTTCACAAACACATTAAACCATAATCATATGTATGCGTAACAAGGTTTAGAGAGAAAGTTCTAGAGAGAGAAAGGGAAGAGAGTTGGGAACAATGTGAAACAAAGAAAAATGGTATTGAAGCTCCAACCCTCTACCTTAGGAGGTAGAGGGTATTTATAGTGGATTAAAAATAAACGCCACCTACGGGCTGTGGATCAGGCATACAGTGGGTAAAGACCCGTCCGTCCTCCACGGTGTTACTTAACAAACTACTTACTAACATAACACGACTACGACTACGAGCTTTATATAGAATACATATACTTAAGGTGACCGACTCTTTAACGACTGAATTTTCTAATTCCTAACATTATTTAGTTTACGGAGTGAGTTTTGGTCCCGTTAAATGCCAACCGTAAGTTGTTAAGCCATAAATTGTAAAACCGGGTATCGTAAAAAATATGAAACTTGTAGGAATGATGAAATTCATCATTATACTCCATAATAAATATAAATTGAGTGGTAAGTTCCATCGGGTTTCTTAAACGCTGTTTAAAGCTGGAAACGCGGGTCAAAAACGCGTATTTCGCGTAAAACGCAGAACTGTAAAACGTAAAATTCCAAAACTTGTAGAATTGTCGTAAAATGGTAGAAATACATATTTCTAATGTTTATATGGTTTACTGGACATATCGGGATGTCTGAATGATGTTTAAACCTAAAAGTAATTCTCGGACACGATTTTGTGAAATCAGTTCTGAATGGATTCAACGTACGTCGTCAGGACGACTTGTCGAGTATCAAATTTCTTGTCATGATGGTAAAATAAAAATAATTTTTTTTTTCTGGATAAATAGTAAAAGTGAATAGTAACTTTTCAAAAAATTAAAAGTAACTTAAAAATGCGGGTTGTTACAAGAAGGGTGGAATCAAGTTAGGGTTCGATTAGGATTGGATTGGGATGGCTTAAAACGGGTTTATGAACGAAACTATTTTGTAACCTGCATTTTTATGCGTTATAGCTCGAGTTCCACAAGTGATTAATTCTGGGGTTTTGCTTGTAAACCTAGTTAATGTTTTAATTAAGTTTTCTAATTGGTTTGGAGTGATTTGAAGTTGTATTGGTCATGTTTTTAAATTTAATGGGATCATGTGTTAAAGCTGAGTTTTGAGACCTTAAATTCAACCCGGTTCCACGATTTTTCATGTAAAATATATAAAGATTTATGACATGCCCTTCTACAGGAGTGATTTCTAAGATATGTGTGACCTTCTGGAATTTTCGTTAATTTTTATGAATTGTTTTGATAGGCCTATTAGATGTAAACTTTCGGGGTGTTTGTGAAGTTCATACATGTTTAGATAAACGATTTTTGGAATGGTGTTTGTACATGGCAATAATTGTAGGAAAATTCATGTATGCTCACAATACATATAGGTACTTGTGTAAATTATTATAGCATTTGAATTGAAGTCTTGATATGGATTAAAAATTCGTAAAGTGAGGGTTAGATTATCCTAAAACCAGATTTTTACTTGAAGTTAAGGTTTTTGGTGATTTCATGTAATCAAGTGAGTGTTTGGTATATGTGTGATTGAATGCTACGTAATATGAGTTTATTAAGCATGATTACGGAATGAGATGATACCATGCATGGTCAACAAGTTTTACATGAGATTATTAACATGCACCAATCTATGATTTTATGTGATTGATTTCATGCATGTTTATGTCTTGAAAATGCCTTGAAAACATATGATTTGATGAAGATTAATCATGATGATGTGGATAACATTGTGGAATGCATGAAAATGGTCTTTATATGCTTGCTTACATGTTTGTATGAAATAGTGTTAAATGGTTATGAAGGATACATGTTTAGGGCTTGTAATTTGGTTTCTACATGAAATGATGAGGTTGTTATGCCATAAATAATCTTGTGTGTAATTCTTTGAGTGAATTGCTTCATCTTCTATTGTTTGGGTATTGTTATGACTTGTATATGAATTCTATGAAGTTTGGTGCAATATGGTTTGGTGTATTGATGATTTTGGACTTGTTTGCTATATGGGTCATTTTACATGTTAGGTTGTTCAGATTTTAGGTCATATTGCTACATGTGTATTTTATTGGTTCCTTTATGTTTTTGAGTGATTCTTTAAACTAAATGTGAGTACTTTTTGTGTACATTCTGAATATGTAAGCCTTGTTGCAATTGGAGACCTGTAGCTATGATTTTTATATTTTCCAAGTTTAAGTGTCAAATCTGTGAAAGCTGATCTGAATTTTGTGTTGTGGTTATTAATTTCTCTTTTTTGACCTCTCCTTCTCCAGTTTTGATATTTAGGATATGTGTGACCCCTGGGAATTTTGGTTGAATTTTTGGAGTTGTGTAAAAGGGTATGTCACGTTCAAACTTTTGGAGTCTCTGTTTCCGGGTACTTTCTGGACATGTCTGGAAAGATTATTTTCTAATCCATACTTAAGCTCAGTAATAAAATCCCCAAAAATTCATGAAGTAATCTAACTAATAAGGGAACACCTGCGAATTTTTCTAAATTTATTTGAGTTCAGTTAATAGGGATGAAAATTCGTCCAATACTGTCTAGAATTGAGGTTTAAAACCTAATTTGTAATACAAGCCTAACAATAAATATATGGCCAATAAATCTAAGAATAATTCTCGATATGAATATATAAATGATATGCGAACCGTAATCCGTGTAGATTCATTGAAGAAGACGCGACGTTGTGTCTTCGTGTTTATTCATTCGTTTGCTTTCCTTTCATTAGTGGTAAGGCACAGATATTCTGACCTTTTTCTTAAGATTTCTCATGACCTCTTACACATCTTTGATCTTTAGCTATCTTGATTATGAACCTTGAACTATTTTATGTAAACCTTTGAATTGAGCCTTTACTATGAACCTTGGCTATGATCCTTTTATTATGAACCCTTGATTATGCTATTCTGATGACTTAGACATTTACCAAATTTTAACCTTGCCTTTTGACCCTTCAGTTTAATACCCGAGCCATTTTTCCTAGCCATAAAGGTAACATGGCCATGTCATTGATGCACCAATGGCATGATTCCAGGGTGGTCGAGTGATGAACCATCCTGTCCCTTTCTGTTATATGTATTATGAGCTCAAAATTATTATATATGTTTGGCCACTAATATTTTTGCAAGGGCGCATGGATGCATCCTAGATTTGTTTTGTATATGATATGATATGACATGATTGATTTATTTCGGTGATTGATGTTGTGTGCAATACACGTCTTTCACATTTCGGGAGTTAGCTACTCCATTGGTTACTTATGTTATGATATGTTTGTTTCGGGCTCGTGGTAGATTTCCATGACCTTTTATCTTTGTTATGCCTCATGTTATTCCACAATGCACCATATTCCATATTTCTCGTTTTTAGTTTTCCGTCGATTACTCATTTATTCATTATCCTTATGTGATTCAACCGACTACCATACTATACTCCATTTCATTGATTTGTCATACTCTCATTCCGTTTTGGTTGACTACCAAGCTTATACTTCAGATTACCAATTCATCAGTTTACCCTGCTATTATATGATTAATATGTGACTATCCGTTTACCATGCTATTATGTGACTAATTGATTCACCTATTTGCCATGCTAGTATGTAATTATTTGAACTCATCCATTTACCCTGCTATTATATGATTAATATGTAACTATCTGTTTACCATGCTATTATGTGAATAATTGATTCACCTATTTGCCATGCCAGTATGTAATTATTTGACTCTTCCGTTTGCCATGTTATACCTCGTTCAGTTTTTTGGGGGCTATGATTATCATTTAGTATTCCTATTTGCTATTTGTGACTACCATTCTTGTACTTTTGGTTGATTTTTCCGTTGCTTACGGTATTGGTTTGTCTTAGTAATTGATGGTTACCTGACTTGTTGATCTGCCATGTTTACACTTCTGTTCATGCTACTGATTGATGAAGGAATATGGTGCAAATTATGTTATATGTTTAGTTGACTTGTTTAGTTTGCCATGCTATGTTCTTGTTTAATTAATTCATTCAGTTATGATGTTCGTTGGGTATTCCTACCTGATACATGTGACTATCATGCTTATACTGTTGTTAGTATTTCGCTTATTAACCGTGGGTTATCGACTTGTGTGATTGTTATGCTTACATTCAATTTAGTTGCTTACACCGCTATAGAATTCAACTTGGCTTATATGTATCGATATCCGATTTATTTGTGTTGCCATATTTATGTTTAGTTGATAGCCTGACTGCTATGCTTGTACACTGTTTGGTTACTTGTTTTGCTTATAATGCTGTTTATCAATTCCTATTCGTTTATGTCCAGTATTTATATGTTTGGTTATTTATGTGTACTTATGTATGTTCACGATGATACCGCTTTGTTTTGGTCTCCTTTGATTGTTGTTCTTCTTGTTATCTGTTAATATTGTGTTCTGCAGGTTCCTTATTGACTCATTGTGATCATTCGTAGCGACCTTGTTTTCGGTCTCCTTGTTTCGTTTTGTATTTTTTTTATTATGTTTAGCTTTTGTTTTGTTATATCTTTTCACTGGCCTTTTTAAGCTCAGCCGCATTTTCTTTTCCATACGGCAGGTACCAAGTAGGATTTTGGGTTTTGATGGGCTGAGAGTAGGAGCATTTGAGTGAACCGACCCTAGTTTCCTTTTTCATTTCAGACTCTTTCTGAAGATCATTGTTTTAATATTTCACTTCTTTTAGACATGTTGGTTTATGTATTTTCTTTTGAAGTCATCTGTTTATATGACTTGGCATTTTAGTATAAGAGACTTCCATTTGTCTTTTCATTAGTATGTTCTGATATGACTTCATACTGTAGCAATCGGACCCTTGTCAGGTTGGGGTGTTACACTATGTGAAATGGTTCATAATTGAGCTATGAATTGATTATATGTTGGGTTTCCTATTAATAATTGATTAAAGCCCATAATAATATATTTATATCTCGTGGGAAGAGTAATACTCCCATAGAATAAGTATGAATGTAAAGTGTATTATTGTGTAATAATAGACTAATAGTATTTGTGTAAAAATGATGATAAACCCTCTCGATTTTTAGAAGAAGATTTATAGTTTGAGCTTTACGTGTATATTGATGACAAGTGTAACTATTATTTGAGGAGACAGGTATGACACACGTCGTCGTGTTCACACTTTGTTCGTGTCTCTACCATATTCTTGGTATTTGACTTCTCAGCACATTTATGATAATGATATTGAGTGTGGACCACTAACGGTGCATCACGTGTACTTTTTCTTGCGTAGTATGCGAAATCCCTAGGCCGAGTAATTCATACATTTATTACTTTTCATTTCTTTGTGTTGATTATACATTGGATTTGAACTTGTATCCATTTTTAACATATTTGGACTTAAAGCTCAACCCACTTAAACGTTATTTATAGACTTTTCTTGAACACGTTATTTGCACACTGTTCTCGTGTAGTATAATTTAGAGAGAAAAGAAGAGAAAGAGAGAGAAATTACAAAATATTCATGTTCATGTGTTTTTTTTAAGAGAAGAAAGCAGAAAGAGGAAGTAAAGTACGCCAAAAGGCCCCTCCTTATATCCTTTCCAAATTATAATAATTTTGGAAGAAGACGAATTTTATGCATAATTCGATTACATCTTCTTTCTTTTCTTTTTGACTAAAAAAATTACCACTCTTTTTGTTTCTCTCGTTTTTACCTTTTTCATTTTTCTTCTTTTTCATTTACACTTGAAATAATAGTGTTAAACTTAAGAATCTCAACATAAATTAACTGGAAAAAAAAAGATCTCTACTTAAGATACATAGGGTATGTTTGGCGCAATGGGTTGAGGCTGAAGTTTGGCCTGAGGCTGAGGCTGAGGCTGGGGCTTGGCTTGGGCTTGGGCTTGGGCTTGGGCTGGGGCTGGCGCTTTCATTATAAGGCGAAGTTTAAATTTATAACTTATTTGGCAAATGAGCTTAAGCTTAGGCTTATTATTGCAAAATTACTAAAATGGATATAATTAAATGAGTTTTTGTATATGTTAGATATTTTTGTGGGAAAATAAGTAATTTATTGTTCAAAAGCCTCGGGCTAAAGTTTTTAGCCTTTTTATGGGGGTAAAGTTTTAAGCTTTTATGAAAACCTAGAAGGGGGTTGAATAGTTTACCAATTAAAATCTTTGTTTTGAAACTTATTGTAAGATCAATTTGTAGAACCTTACTTTTATCAACCTTATCACGAAATACCCACGTTAACCAAAGTTATGCGTATAACTCGTGAAACCCAAACACAAACATATGCGTAAAAGAAAGAAAAGATAAAGATGAATGGTGACTTGATGTTATATAAATCCGTGTATGTTATGAGTATAAGATGAAACAATAAGTTGTATATTCCTTGAGAGAGAAAATACACACACACACACACACTTTAAAGCACACCCCTCAAATGACCATTTGAGGGGTATTTATAGTACAAGAGGTTTGTTGCCCTAAAGGCTTTCCATGGGCTTTTCGTGGACATGGATTGGGCTTGGGATGCTTAAGCTTATACACGGCTTAGCATACCTTAACATTTACCTAATTAGCTTAGCCCAGTCCACGAGCCCGTTGACTATTCTATCACGATATCTAACACACGTTACAAAGTTCCTAATCGTGAATGACCATCACTTCTAATAAAACTATTAAGGCTAACAATCTCCCCCTAAGGGGTGGTCATTCAAACGATGCTCCACTTGATTAGGTCTCTACTTTTCTTGAGCTAGGACTTTGCGTGTAGATATAGAATAGTTTTGATTCTTTGTTCCTTCATGCTTTGTGATCAGATAATGTGGTTGTCTGCCGTTGTCAACTTCATTGGTTAGGTGTCTCCATGCCTTTCTCCACCATGCTCACACTTCTATTTGTCTTTAGGTTACCAATGATGTAGTTCTCGAGTCTTTAAACTTTGAGATTCTTTGACATTGACGAAGAATCATCTTTAACTTTGAGTTGCCTTTGATTTTGATGAGAACTTTCATGTGTTGTTGGTATGAGCATAGAGTCTGCACGATCCATCCGCTCCGAGCTTCCATAAGAAGAAAAACATAAAACAAAGTTAGTAATAAGCGGATTCCGAGACTTACAAGTTTGAATGTCGAGGGTGTTAACAACATAGTGTGAAAACACGCCTCTAATTCTCATAGAGGCCGTTCTCGAACCTGAGTCCCACAAGTGAGATAACACGATATACCAAGTACATCTACATTCGGATGAGTCATTGAAGTACATCAAGCATCACTCCACGATGTAGACCGTTTGAGACACACTAAGCGTAATCCACGGAGAATTACCAAGTGACTCTGTGTCGGTCGCTGATGTTGACCGGCAGAGTTTCCATTCAATCATCAAGATCACGTATGAAACTTCTCATAAATGTTCGCGATTGCTAAGACCTCGTGAGGACTCTATAATATATCACTTGTGTCCTTATTGATAAACAACAAGAGATGTCATGTCAAGTGTTCCTATGAGATCTTTTGATGAATCTCGTGGCTCTAGACTCAATAGTGCATTTTGGTTTTCTGAGCGGAGACTAGGGAGAGGGTCTCCTTCTTCAATACCAACGATCTCTAAGAGAAAGTCGATAGATTATGTAGGGTTCCCAGTGAGAATGAAACAAACCTTTTAAGAGGAATTGAGTGGCTAGAAGGTTTAGTGCGGTCGTCACTGGGTCCATGACGTCTTTGTCTTCAATACCGATGTCATCTTAGTGACAACCAAGATCATATGTATTGAACCCGGTTTCGCCTAAGGTTGAATATGGAGGGCTATTTCTTTTCACCCTTTCTTTTACTTTTCTTTTTAATTCTTCAACCCTTCTTTCTCCTTTCTCACATTACTCCTTTTTCAATCATTCCTAAGGACTTCTAATACTAACTATTTGTGATGTCCTTGGGTAGATCCCTCCGGCTCAAGCGGATCATAGGACAGATTTCCTATCCTTAGTCACCTTATAACTCCATGATCATCTCTATTGTTGCCATAAAACCATTTTCTTGAAACTCTCTCGAGTGTTTATGATAGAAAACATGTTTGAGACACTCCAAGAGTTTTATATTTTCGAAACACTCCCCTTCACATGTGCTTATAAGTTTTGATGTAAATCGCATATAGAGGGTAGAGTACGACTTTTTGAATTGATCGACTTTAAATGAACAAGACCGATTCGAGACATGTTTACATCACTAGAGAACTAGCTTGAAATTATTACCCGTCTGGTCAAGTCCATAGAAAGTTTCTCGATATGGTACATGATTCCTCGTCAATTCAATGGTTTTAATCGAGTCGAGCTCATTTTGAGATTCAAACAACGATTTTGATCACATTTTAATCACGTCTCTCCCCTCAAAAATAGCATATTCGTGATATTTTTATATCAACGGATTAAAACATTTTAGAATCTTTTGGGAGACAAACGGATTTGATTTAAGCATGAATTTGGAACATTTTGGTTTTATACTCCCCCTTTAATAAAGCATAATCAATTAAAGGGTTTTAGAGGGAGTTATCTTGAGCACAAAATATTTTGAAAGATTTTGAAAAATCTTTTTGAACAATCTTGAAAAGGTGCTCAAGATGATGATGATTTCTCACCATTTTTAAATGTAGTGCACTGAAGTGTACACTTGTGATTTTTTTCTATAAAAGCACGAGTTTTGATTTGAAAAATAATCAAAAGTCATCATTTCGGTTCGGGTTTCGTACTGATGTATACGAAAGCCATCTTATGAAGAAATTTTGAGAAACGACATGTTTTAGAAAACATATAAATAACTCTCGCTCAAGCATCTGTACATGCCCGTATCATTGTTGAATGACATTTCTAGAAACGTCATGTAATATCGATTATACAAGAGACATGTCGTAGAAGAATATTTTTGGATTTACGATTTTATATTGTTTTGTATTTTGAAAGTTTTATATTTTATATTTTGCTTTTGTTGGTTTTTCAAATTTTGTATTTTGTTTTTCAAAAATATTTACAATAAGACTTTGGAAAATCATATTCAAGAAGATTCGAGAAGACGTTCTAACTCCTCGGGGTTAGGCCGCATTCAATTCGTCGAACTAAATACTCAAACCTTTCTTTTGGAAGGGCTTTTGTTAATAGATCGGCGAGTTGGTAATCTGCCTTCACGAGAATAATTCAACAGTACCATTTTCGACGTACTCTTTGATGAAGTGATAGCGGACTCGGATATGCTTAGTCTTTGAGTGATGAACATGATTGCATGATATGGCTATGGCACTTTTCGAGTCACAATACATAGGTATTTTATCGAAAGTAAAGCCATAATCATGAGTTGCGTTCTCATCCATAGAACTTGAGCACAACACGCAGATAGAGACACATACTCGCCCGGACGGTTGAAAGTGCAAAGGCAATCTTGTTTCTTTGAAGACCACTTACTAACTTTTCACCCAAAATTGTGCTCCTCCGGATGTACTTTTGTCAGTAACTTGATCACCGCGTGGTCCGCATCACGAAAAGGCAATTAGATAAAATCCGGTTCCTTTGGATACCAAAGTCCCATATGAATGGATGTCTTCAGGTACCGAAGATCCGTTTAACCTCTTTGAGGTGCGGTTCGGTGAAACAGCTTAGCTCAAATCGTGCTAATAAGCAAACAAGAAATGAATATCCGGTCGACTAGCAAAGGAGATACATGAGAGAACTGTTAGATATTGGATTTCATAAACACATAACAAACAATAATATGGTCGAATTATTTAGAGGTTTTAGAGAGAGAAAGTGAGAGCCTTTCTAGAGAGAGAAAGTGAAAGAAAACATAGAAGGTTAGATTAAGATGAATGAAAGGTCCAACCCTCTACCTTGGGAGGTAGAGGGTATTTATAGTTACAAACATAACGACCTCATATCGGCCTGTGGATCAGGTATACAGTGGGTAAAGACCCGTCCTTCCTCCACGGTGTTGCACTATGCTAAACTAGACTAATAACTAACTAATAAAACAATAAATAACGTAAATAACGATTTGTCTACGAGCTAACTTATGCTAGATAACACTTGGGGTGACCGACACTTCACTATGGAATTTTCTAATTCCTAACAATCTCCCCCTAAGGGAGGTCACCCCATATTTTACATTTTGAATCCTAGCATTCTATTTTATCTTCAGTCTTGAGCTCGTAGACTTTAATTCTTCACTTTCGCAATCTTTATGCTTAAGTAGTGCAACTTCAAAGTCCGCATTGAATTGTACTTTTAGTGGAGGCCTTTAACTGATCCACATCTTTGATGATCTTCGAGCTTTCTTTGAGATCATCGACCACGAGAAATCTCGGATCACCGTTTATTGTATTGCCATCATGTGAAGTTGTGACTTTTGGACCGACATGCTCACACTTTTGAATCATGACATCTTTCCATCGAGTAGCGGAAGCTTTCGGTTCATGATATTTGCAGAAGTAAGGTAAGCATAGTATGAAATATCGAGCCGAGTTATGTAGATATGCACCACCATGATTTCTTCAAATTAAGTGTGGATGCTGTGAGCATGCGGCTTTGGATTGACTCCTCAATTCGATCACCGCAACCGTCAAATGTACCGCAAACAACGAGTTAGCAATAAAACACACGAAAGTGTCTTTGACCACTTTCGTTGAATTGAGGTACACGCCCACGGTTCCCCATTGATCAAGACAAGTCACGCTGTGATCGGTAGGATTCCTAAGAATCTCCTTGACGGGGTTTCGCGTTGCTTCAGTTGTTCTCAAACCGAACGCCTCAAAGAAGACAACACGGAGTGAGTGAACCAACAAATTGAGATTCACGATTGATGAAAATGATTTGAAAACAATCGCGTATTGCTTGAAGAAAGAGTTTTGCAATACAACGAAGGTTTTATGAGAAAGATCAATTTTCAAAAAAATACTTTTGTATTAGAGAATGAGTACACATTCGACGTGCTTGTGAAAAGAAGAGATTCGCACATCGAACGGTTTTCTAAAAGTATTTTTCAATCGTAGATACTTTTTGAATTTTGAAAACATAAGTACACATTCGACGTGCTAGAGAAAAGAAGATTTGCACATCGAACGGTTTTTCCAAAAGTATTCGTCAATTCCATTCTGGACCAAGGTTGATTCAAGGTGAATCGCCCCATTGTTTCTATCCGCTTGTCACAAGTTTGATCTTACGAGAAGATCTCACATGTCACCCACCAAGAGCTTGTTTGATGTTGGCTCTAGAAGGATTTCCATCTTCATCGTGAATACTTTTACATACCACTCAGATGTTCTGGCAATACCACAAGGATAATGCGTAGGACTCTTAATATATACTTACTTTCCACATTGTGTGAAACAACAAGTCTTCATTCATATAGTGTCCTAATGAGATATTGTGGATGATCTCTTGGCTCTAGACTCAATAGTGCACATTTGGTTCCTGTGTCGGAGACTAGGGAGAGGGTCTCCTTCTTCAATATCAACAATCTCTAAGAGAAAGTCGATAGATTATGTAGGATCCCCGTGAGAATGAAACAAGCCCTTTTAAGAGGAACTTGAGTGGTTTGGGAAGTTTAGTGCAAAGCATCACCGGGTCCATGATGTCTTGTCTTCAATACCGGTGTTACCTTAGTAACCACCAAGAGCATATGAATTGAACCCGGTTTACGCCTAAGGTTGAATTGATGGAGGGCTATTTCTTTTCACCCTTTTATCATTCATTTCTTTTCATTCTTCAACCCCTCGATTACTTACGAGACTTCATAACTAGAACCTTGTTGGGTTTATTCCAGACTAGCTCGGTCTCGGTGCACTCTTCCCATTCCTCACTTTTCTCCTTTTTTTCAATATACCTAAGACTCTACACTATCTAGTGGATTGTCCTCGGTAGATCCCTCCGGCTCGGCGGATCGTGGGAACGAATACCTAACCTAACCATCCTTATAACTCCATGCATAAAGTAAATTGGTCGGTCTTTTGGTATTGTTCTTTTCTTCATGAAACCAATTGAAAAATCATTTGGAAAACAATCAAGGTACTTGTGATACGAGATCAAAGCATTTTGTACCTTAATAGTTTTGATCATTTAGAAAACCTCCCTCAACATGTGCGTGTGATTTAGAAATTGTTTGGCACATGGAGGCAAGAGGACTTTGAAATATTTTCTTTGATCACAATTTTCATACTGAAAAAGCCATTTGATTTTCTTGGTAAAATTCTCCCCTCAATATGTGCATAGGATATTTTAAAACATTTTATCACATAGAGGCAAGAGTTCTTTGAAGCACATCCACAATCACAAAATCCATTAAGAAAACCATTTTAAAACACAATCAAGGTACTTTATAATCTCTTTTTAAAAACTTTTGTACTCGATGGTTTTGCTCCCCTCAATATGTGCTTGAGATTCAAAGCATTTAGCACATATAGAGAGCGACTGCACAACCGAATCAAAGCGATCAACTTTTATCAAATTTCATTATTAAATCACAAATTCTCCCCCGATCAAAAATATCAAATCCTTTGAGATTTTGGATCCCAAGTGATTTAATTAGGTTTAGAAAACATGGGAGAAAATGTGGCCCTGTTTAAATACTCATCTGGTTTTTGGATAAATCCTCTTCCTCAACATGTGCATTGTGTATGAAATCGTTTGGCACATGGAGGCAGGAGTGCCTTTAAAGGACTAAAACCAATTCCATTTAAACAGATAAGAGATTTAACTCACGATCTCTACCCCGATCAAAATTTCAAACCTTTTGAGATTTGTGATCCCAATTGATTTAAATCATTTAAAAGATTTTTGGGGAAAGACGTGGCAAGATTTAATTTTAAAAAATGATGATAAGGACCATTTTAAGACATTAAAGATTGTTAGTGTCGTATGATTGTTTTAAGAGATCTTTAGTAAAATAAAACAATTTCACAATCAAACAAGAATGAAAAAATTTCATTTTGATGATCTTTGAGTTTTAAAGAATGACATAACATTAAATCTTTAGATCACCACATTTTAACGTACAAACCGGAACTTTTATGAAGAAATATTGTTTGAAAATATTATATTTTAAATCACTCTCCCCCTCAATCGATGACAGAAGTCAATAATTGAGTGACCTAGGTTTTGATAAAAAGAAGTCCGGTGATTTTCAAAATTTAGTTCAATTAATTTTCAAAACAATATTTTTCCATTTTCAAAACAATTTAATCAAATTATTCAAAATTGTTTAAAAATGGTATCCTGCACAAAGACACGTTAGTGGATGAGAAGCTTCCGTTGTTGTTGTTGTAGGGTTTGGAAAAATAACCATCTGCTGATGCAGTGAGACTTCTTCTTACGTTGCATTTTGAATGCCAACTGAGGTCAAATTAAGCTCCGTTTCTTCAATCACTTAGAAGAAAACCATCTGCTTATGCAGTGACACCTCTTACGTTGCATTTATGCCAACTCTCTATTGAAGTCCAATTAAGCTCCGTTTCTTCATTTGTCTACCCAAGATATAGTTACCCTTTCCTTTCGGCATCCAATCATCTTCAATTGTGGGATCCGGATCGGGAACATTCTTATAACCAATATACATGCATACGTTAGTGAACACACATACAAATATATGGTGGTCGACATCACCCAAACAACAATCGACTAATAAAAGTCAATTCAACATACCAATCAGATCATTCAAATATATGGGAATAATGTGTTTATCAAACTCTAATCATCTAAACCTAACAATCACATCCTAGAAACCTAGTCCTTCAACATAGGCAATTGTATTTTGAGATAAGCACATAGGATGATTAAGATAATCTTGTTAGATGATACGATTTGAAAACATTCTCCCCTCAATCAATGACTTATTTTCGAAAAGATTAAAAGCGGCTGAAGTCATTGATTGAGTTTTCAATTTCACAAAGACTCGAATCGATAGATTTACAAGCAACTCATTTACCACCATTTAAGAAAACAACAAATATTTTTCTCAAGAATTTATAGACGGAAAAATATTTGAGTAGGAAATGCAGCCCTTGACATACTTTCCTCATTTGTTTTAGGATAAGTGCACGAAATATTTGAAAATTGGTTTAGCGCAAGACTTTCCTTTCTTTTGAAGAGCGGGTTGCTATCTCAAATAATAGCAAACCATGGTTAAAGCGCGGGTCACGATCAAGTAACTGTAAGCCATAGTTTGAGACATGTTTAGAAAGAAATATTTACACCTCTGCTCGAACTTCATCTAAAGTCCCGTGCCATTATTGAATGACATTTCTAAGACCGTAGATGTTATCGATACGAAGACATGTCTTTAGAAAACATATTTTGGTATTTTGAAAATTTCGATTTTTATGGGTTTTGAAGGTTTTATAATTTTCTATTTCTTTTGTTGGTTTTATATTTTCTATTTTCTTTTTGATGGTTTTATATTTTGTATTTTGTTTTCTCAAAATATATACAAGGATAGAGTAGATGATATAGTTAAAGAAGATGATGATACGAGTACCGAGATAAGGATATCGAAAGACGTCGTAGAAGATAGAAGTCATCAACTCTTAAACATTCACCACCAAAGCTTCCAGGGCTCTTGAATCGAAGAAAGAAATTGAACCACCGAAGTGAGACTTTGGCGCCTTCCCCAAACCGAAAATCCTTTAGTGAGCAGATTCAAAGCTTTCTTTCAAGCTTCTCTTAGCGGATGCACAAAGAAGCACACCATTATCATCGAACTTGTCGCTCCTTTTAAGAATAATCATCGTGATTCATCGCTCGAGGTTATATCATCCAATAGAACAACAAAGAACGTATCATCCCACACATAAATAATCTTCTCAAATTTCTTTTTCATTTGAAGTCTCAAGCGATCCATTCCAAAAGGTGTCAAGAGAACACTTCCCCGTGTAGTTGAAATGATGCGGTCCGCCTCTTAGTATAATGCTCAAGAACTCTCCCGAATACACTTCATGAGGGAATGAAGAACACCTTCCCATGTTCACATTTTTCTTCCGGATGAACGCGTATGAAGCTCAAGAACCCAAGTACACTTATATCCAAGAACTCTCCGAATACACATCAAGAGGGTAATGTAGAACACCTCCCTATGTTCACATCTTTCGTCCCCGATGAATGTGTATGAAGCTCAAGTATCCAAGTATACACATTCCCAACGAGAGATAACGATAACACCTCCTCATGTTACACATTTATCTCCCCGAATATGTCGTACTTGTGTACCTCTTTATCTTCGAAACTTTCTAACATCTCTTCCCCACATAGTTGGAATAAGAACACTAAACGCCTTGATGAGTAAAACCTTGAGTTTCTCTCGGTCATGACATTTGTTTTCCGGAATATCTTCAATCACATAGAAGAGTTAAGTTCATCAAGTTTACTCGCCATGAGTCAAACTTTGAGTTTCTCTCGGTAATAACATTTGTCTTCCCGGGATATCTTCAATCACTTAGAAGTATTAAGCTCATCAAGATTACTCGCGTTTAGATGCGTGTCTCCTTTCCCTTGCTGGTTTTGATGTTTCGAATCAAGAACTCATTGAAAGCCCAGATACTAGAAATTTGTTGAGAAGAACACTTGAATTCTTTGTGAGAATCAACTTGTCAAGACTCTCTCGACTATTTTTATCAACCCTTATGTAGACAATTTGAAGAGACCACCAAGAAGAAAACCCGCTATACCATACTTGAAACCAAGTCAACTTCCCACATTTGTATCTTAAGCTTGCACCTAATGATGGAAGAACGGTGTAGAGAATTTATGCTTCAAGCAAATCTCTAAGTACTCACTACCCAAACAAAATATGAGACATTAACACCTCTTGCGTTTATCCACACCGTCATATGCGTGTGATCTTGAGTAAAACAAAGTAACTCCTAATAGTGATAGTTAACGGTCTTCAACCATCCACCTCATTCTTGGTAACTAGATAAGCCAAGTCTTCAACTCAAATTCTTAAGCCCGAGCAAGTTATTAAATAAGAACACGCCTTTGTGAAAGTCAACTTCAATCTCAAATAAGTGATAAATGATTAACTCAAGTAATCACCTTGTGTCAAATGTCCAACAATAGTCAATATCAACGTCTCGAGTAGTCATCGCTAAAGAATATGAGCACGTCTAATTGGGAATAGAATCGACTTATAACTTTCTCCCAATTAGTGCTCTCCCTAAACCGACAATCTGCTTGATAAATGCCCAAATTAAGAAGAAGTCTTTAGATCGTTAAATGCAACTCGCCTTTAGTCTTCTAACATGTAGCATAAAATGTAGAACAGTATCAGACTCGACCTTCTTCAAGATTGTTCGGTTGGGAATAGATAGTTAACATCTTCAACTCACACCAAAAAGCATCCCACCAAAAGCATCCCAATTAACTTACATCTTGCAAATCCCTTAACTAAAATCTCTCCCAATCAAACAAGAACGAAAGATGTTCATCAAGAAAATCAACAATAAGGCATAGCGAATACACAAGATGGTAACGCCAAACTACCAATCACATCAAACAAGAACAGAGAGATTGTTCGGAATCATCATGTTGATGTATACGTGAAGCATTAACCGAAGCACTTTGTCGATAAACTCATCAATCCAGTGAAGATGTCAACCAACGGCTCTTAGAAGAGAGAAACTCCATGTGAAGATGACCCGATAATAAGAAGCTCGGTTCTTACATGAGTTTAGAGCCGTATGACCATTTAATTCTCAAATATCAATCGAGAATGCAAAAATTCACACTTCTTCTCCTCTCAAGAATTGCATACGAAGATGCCATTCTTGACTTAATAAGTGAAAATCATCCATCGTTCTATTCACACTTCTCTCCAAAGAAAATTAGCACATGATGTCGCCATCTTCATTATAATTGAGCAAGTGGAATGAGAAAACAATCGATGGTAGCCCGTTCACTTGAATATTGAAGTGCATGGAAAAGTATGAAGCATGTTGATGAGAATGGTCATAATAAGAAGATTTCTCTTCTTCCAAAGATAATGCGCACTGAAGCGTACACATTTCTTTTCTTTAGAGAACGAGGTTTGAACTGAAGTATTCAAACGTCATAAGAAGATTTCTCTTCTTTCAAAGATAATGCGCACTGAAACGTACACATTTCTTTTCTTTGAGTACGAGGCTGAATCGATGTGAGCAGGCGTCATAGCCGATTGAATATCAATGTTGAGTAACTAGAACCCGTGAATTATGAGATATCAATCCTTTTTATCCATACTTTAAGCCAGTCCATGTATTGAAGGATCAAGTATCTGCAATCGAGTAAGGACTACTGCACTAATATTACAAACTTGATTGCATATATTATGGTTAGTGACATCGATATCCAAACCCTTTGGGGTTTCACGGTCAACATTGAGAATGCTATTGGTAAACATCTTTCCAGAGGTATCCACCTAAGTCTAGCATCCTTAAAATTCTACCGGATGGTATCCACTTATGGCAAGGTCTAGGATTGTTAGGCATCTTATGCATAGTGAGAGACTTATCCTTATTCCTAGTTTCCAAAGATTTAGCGCTTGGTAACCATCTAGGTGAGGCTTTTGGTTTCATTTGCTTCATTTGCACTTGTGGATGACTTAGTGTGAATCCTAGACTTAACAGGTTGTACCATTGCATGAGCATTTACATTCTTCGAGGATTTTGTGAAACATTTATCATGATTAGCATTAAAGATACATTTCAGACACTTTGAGCAAACGACTTGTTTGGATTCAAAAATAGATCTAGATTTCTTAGAGTGATCGATATGGGAATAGCTTTAATCGAAATGCAACTACTCTTAGATGTACGCCAATCCCTAGTCTTTAGATTAGTGTTCCTAGGTAATGGTTTAGAACTACTAGCGGTGCCTTGAAATTTTGAAGAATTCATCATCCTAGGTCTTGCACCTAAAATTCCATCTTTACGATTATGTGCCTTCTTTCTAGCCATTTCAAGATAAGAGTTCTTATACAACTCATTCATATCAATTTTCCTAGGCAAGTGAGGTGAAGTGGCGGGTTTTGTCAAAACTTGTTTCGCATCAACTTGGGAGGCAAACCGCGTTTTGAAAATTTTGGTCGTTCGGATCTAAACGCATTCGGTTGTCTAATAACCGGTTTCCCCAAGTTTGATGGTTTTGAAAACTTAGTGTTCACACTATTCCTCGTTGTTTTCGAGCTCATTTTTAAAGCAACAATAGCGAAACTCTTTTCTGAAGTTGAGCTTTGAGATCATCAATTTTGCTATCAAAGAGTTTGTTTCCATTGACTTAGTTCTAGCTTCTTTGATGAGTCACTTAGTTCTATGTGATTCTTTCTCAAAGACTCATTTTCCTTTAGTAATTTGGCCACACAAGCGACTAATTCATCATTTCTCATTTGAATATCATCAATAGCATTAACATCGTAATTACTTGTAACCAAATTACTTTTCACATGCATACCGAAATATGTTTCTTCAAATTGTTGATGGTTGATTCTTTGTCTTGAAGTGAGCTTTCAAAGTGTTCATTTCAAAAGTTCACGGAATTCGAAGTTCAGTTTTTACATGGTTTGTTAATTTGGAAACTTTCTTCTTTACTTTGTATCGCAATTTCAAGTGAAATGCAATGTTTTCAAGATTTGAGAATTTGTTTGAAAGTTCATCAAAAGCCTTTTATCAAACTTATTGTTTGTTTTGAAACACTTAATCTCGACTCGACCTCGATGTGTAACATTCATGAAAGTCATGTTCGGCATCATGATCAGGTTGTTTAAGTACTTTAGCGATGCACTATGTTGAGCAAGAAAGGGTACCTCATTACATGACACTTGCTCAATTTACAGTCCGATATCCGCATCCACATCATGTATAACAAGAGTCACCTGGACCGTTGGATGTCAAGCTTATCAATCTACGAGCCTCAGTATTCGATGCCAACCGATCCATCATCCGTGTTTTACCCGACTCATCATTATTTGTTGTCTCGGACATTACGCATTCAAAGAACACCCGATTCTTCAACAGTACATTACCCAACTTATCACAACTATCTCTCAACCGCACGACAACGTGTAACTTCCTCAATGTACTTCTCCACATTATCCGTGAGTTGTATGAATGTCTTAATGAACACGCTAATTTCCATTCCAGTGTGTCTTGAAAGACATTTCGATCATGTCTTGATCATAATCGATGTAAATTCCCCAGCGATGAATGGTCGAAATTGGTTGTGGATCACTTGAAGTGCGACCTGGAACTAACCTCTTGAACCTTCTCTTTATCAAGTTGTTGTTCCAATTGTTCTAAGTTCAATAGTCTTGTTCCCGTTAATGTGGATAAGTCTTGACGGAAAAGGGCAATGCATGTTCGCTTCCATTCCAATCGGTGTGAGCAACATAAGGTGTGAGTGAAGTTGTTGATAAGATTCAATGCTACATTCCTTTTGCATGGCATTCGTAGTCCAAGCGGTGCAATTCTTTTCATTGGACTCGAGCATGAAGAACTCAAGTCATTATTGATTGATTCCATCATCGTATTCGATCGAATAGCTAATATTCTCATGGTTGTCTCTGACATCATACGGTTTGAGTACTTACGAAATCACGGGTCGAGAGAGTAGGACATGATGTGGTAGAATGCATGGGATTTTACAAGTCTATGATTCAAACCGAGAAATAAAATCTTCGCGAGATTTTACTAAAATCAAGACCAAACCATTAAGCAATGACCAATGGAATGTGTTAAGATGATGATGGATCGATACAATGAAAGACGATTGTGTGATAGGGCTTTAGATTGTTCGTAGGAAAAGTGAAATGTTGATTGGTTGAGATTTGGATTGGTTGATGCACGCTTTTACGGAGAATTTTTGGGTCTAAAACTTAAAACCTCAATAACTTCCTTTCGGAGGATTTGGGCCTCGAAAAATTCGTTTCACGACATCGTGGTGAAACCTCACAATATTCAAATGTTTCGGTCGTTTTGTGGTATTTCGCTAAAACGGAGTTACTGGATCAAAAGTTATGGCCGTTTGAAGTTTTGACGTAAAAGTCAACTTTGGTCAAACCTCTTCTTCGTAAAAATCACCAAGTCGCTGAAAATAATGCACCAAGTCGCTAACACCTAATTAAGCTACACCACCAAGTCGCTAAAGTCCCAAGTCGCTAGACAAATGTAAGTCGCTAAGTAGTAACTCGCTAAGCCTCAAGTCGCTAGCAAAATTTTGGCGATTAAGCCACTCAAGTCGCTAAAGATTCAAGTCGCTAAAGAGCAACTCGCTCTGCACCAAGTCGCTACCACCAAGTCGCACCCGTAGTGGAGAGTCCATCGCTTGTCTTGTTAATCGCTAGGTCTAAGTCGCTAGCTCCAAAGCGTAACTCGCTACAAAATTGTGAAGCAAGTCGCTACGAAGAAAGAGATCCGTATATCAAGTCGCTAGCAAGAAAAACCACATAAACATCACTTTTCAATCCAAAACAACCCAACCAAGATGATTCAAGCTTACCAAATGAAAACCTAAACACTTGTGATGATCCTAAACACAAAAGTACAATCAAAATCCAAACTTTAACACTAGAAATCAACCAAATGATGCAAAACCACAAAATTTCTCAAACTCAAAACCACCTAAAACCACTAGAAATCCAAAGATATGTAAGAGATGATCTAACTGGGCTCTTGATACCAATTGTTAGATATTGGTTTCATAAACACATAACAAACAATAATATGGTCGAATTATTTAGAGGTTTAGAGAGAGAAAGTGAGAGCCTTTCTAGAGAGAAAGTGAAAGAAAATATAGAAGGTTAGATTAAGATGAATGAAGGTCCAACCCTACCTTGGGAGGTAGAGGTATTTATAGTTACAAACATAACGACCTCCTATCGGCTTGTGGATCAGGTATACAGTGGGTAAAGACCCGTCCTTCCTCCACGGTGTTGCACTATGCTAAACTAGACTAATAACTAACTAATAAAACAATAAATAACGTAACTAACGATTTGTCTACGAGCTAACTTATGCTAGATAACACTTGGGGTGACCGACACTTCACTATGGAATTTTCTAATTCCTAACAAGAACCAATCATGCTCCGATATTTCTTCGGATCAATAGGTTTCCCAAACAAATCGGCTCCAATTTTTGGTGAAGTTACCATTGGTGTTCGACAGTCACAATTATCCATACCATGATTTTCAAAATCTCGGTTGTGTATTTAGCTTGATTTATAAAAATTCCACGAGGGGCGATGTATTTGTAAACCAAGAAAAATTTTAGTTCCCATCATGGACATTTCAAATTTGCTTTTCATGAGATTTTAAAATGTTTTGAAAGTTTCGGATTAGTGGACCCAAAGATGATGTCGTCCACATAAATCCGAACAATCAAAATGTCGTTTTGCATTTTGTGTAAACAAGGTAGGATCAACTGTTCCTTTGGTGAAATTGTTTTGGATAAGGAAAGAGGACGAGTTCATCATACCACGCTCTTGAGCTTGTTTCGCACCATAGATTGCCTTTTTCGGTTTGTAGACGTAGTCCGGATGATTCATGTCTGAAGCCTTACAGGTGACTCACGTACACTTCTTCTTTCGAGTTCCATTCAAGAACGGGTCTTAATGTCCATCTAATAAACCGTGATGTTTTTGTGAGTGCGTAGGCTAAGAATATCTGACGCCTCAAGTCTAGCTACCGCGCGAATGACTCTTCAAAGTCTATCCTTCCTCTTTCTATATCCTTTGGCCACAAGACGAGCTTTGTTGCGAATTACAGTCATCTCTTCATCCCTTTTGTTCTTCCATAACCATTTGAGATCAATGACGCGAATGTCAATTGGTCTCGGAATCATTTCCCAAGAGTCATGAAGACGGTATTGGAGAAGTTCCTCCTGCATTGCTTCTATCCATGCGGGTTCTGCCATTGCCTCGCGAATGTTCTTTGGCTCGATATTGCTAATTGAGCAAAGGTAAATGCATAAGTCGCAATCGGTGGCAAGTTGACGTCTCGTCTGAATTGGCCTTGAAGGTTCACCAATCACTTGTTCAATAGGATGGCCTTTTGTCCACTTCAGAGTAGAAGGATACCGTTGGTTAAACGTATGCGAGTTAGATGGTTCTCGTAAGCTTGAGGATGATTCAGCTGATTCCGTAGCAAACGGGTTTTCAAATAAGTCTTCATCTAACGTTGCATCATTTTGGTTTTGGTTTTGCTCATCAACTGCTGGTAGAACGGGTGTAATAATTGTAGTAGATGTAGATGATGTAGATGGAGTTGGTGCATTGGTTTCGACCGTTGTAGATGCATCTTCAGTTGGTGGTGGAGGATGATTTTGAGCGGGTGCAGCGGAATGATGGTTTGATGCATTTGTCGAAGTTCCACCATAGTATTCAAACTCGAAGAAATTTTCCCATTCTTGTTCTTTAGGATTGTTAAGCGAAGTTGATTGAGCTCTTTGAGGTACGAGTCTGAATCGATGTGTCCGTAAGTCTGCGGTTTAGTGCGGGTTCTAGGCGAGTCTCTCGGAAGCCATATGTGAAAGTTCATCAAATTTCACATTCATCGTCTCCATGATCCTCCTTGTTCTCTGTTATACACCACAATGCCCTCGAGTTATCTCGAATATCCAATGAAGATTCCAATATCACCTTTGCTTTTAGTTTTCCAAGATCTTCTCTGTCATTCGTAGGATAGCACAAAGCGCCAAACACGTGAAAGTAAGAGATATCGGGTTTACATTGTTCACAAGCTCATAGGGTTTTATTGAATCTTGGATGGATAAGGGATCGGTTACGAGTGAAACAAGCGTTAACAAAGATCGCCCATAGAAATAACGGTGCACTAGAATAAATTAGCATTGTGCGAGCGGCTTCCACAAGAGTACGATTTCTTCTTTCAACTACCCCATTCTGTTGTGGAGTTCTAACGGTGATGTCGATGAGTAATTCCAACATCTTCAATATAAGCTCTTAACTCCCGATTAGTGAATTACGTGGTTGTCGGTTCTACAACCCTGCGGAGTTTGAAGAAGTACTTGAATCGCTTGAAAGATGATGATGATGCTCGGTGCTTCGTCTTTTGATCTCGAAACTTAACCCATGTATATCTCGAATAATCATCGGCGATAACAAGAATATACTTTTTCCGTTAATGCTTTCAACTCTCATTGGGCCACATAAGTCCATGTGCAACATATGCAACTTTGCTTCCGAACTAGGTACGGATTTGGGTTTATATGATGCTCTTTTGCTTTTCCTTGTTCGCATGATGGACATATGTGATCCTTGGTGTATTTGAACTTTGGAAGTCCATTGACGATGTTGTCTTTGGCAAGATTGTTGATGGTGTCAAAATTGAGATGGGATAACCTTCGTACCACAACCGGACGTGTTCCGGATGCTCGTGTCATAAGATCAAATAATTTCCAAAAGGTAGATCTCCATAACCCATGATAGCTGCTACATGATCATTTCCAAACGTCACGGTTCCCATGAATTTCGACGAAATTGATCGCAGCTTGATTCCGGTCATGTGCTTGGAGCAACCCGAGTCGACGATCCAAAGACAAATTTCGATAACCCGCCAAGATGTGAAAAAGAATATTTTGGAAACCGTTTTGAGTTTGGTTCCTTTGGGTTAGAGGTAAAATCGATCACACTCGAGAGGTTTTCTGAGGAAGTCGGTTTATCACTCATTGTACCATTCTCGGTGTGAAAGTTCTACCCGGGTTTCCAAATATCATCCCTAAAGTATACACGTTGGTTCTGTCACAAGAGTGCAAAGCCTAAGTTTTGCAACTAGTCTTCCTACTCATTTAGCGTAATTACTTTTGGAGCGTTCTTCTTAACGGGCTTATCATTCACATTCTTAGAAACACTATCATCTTGAACATTTAAAGATTTCTTGCAAGTTAAACAAAGAGATTCAACACATTCATTAGACTTAGCAAGTTTCATAGGTTCAAGACATTCGGATGAAATGTCTTTCTTATTCAAAGCTTTAAATTCCTAGGGTGTTCTTCTACTTTCTTCTCTTTATTCAAGCTACTACTCCTAGAGGCATCGAGACTCTATTGTTCCTTGTATTGCTCTTGGGCTTTAGTCTGCTGCTCCTAGAGGTGCTTTCTAGTCCTGTAGAAGGTAAGGCACACGCATTAGATTCATATTTTTATGAAGGGAGGTGGTTTCACTATCCTAGTCTCTTTAGATGTGGAGCGGGGCGCATTAGTGGTACTCATCTTAAAAGGCCGGTGCTAAAACTTTTGGTTTTTCGATAACCGCTTTTCCATTATCAACATTTTGTTTAGGTGGGGCGGTGGAGTGACTGGTTTTGATGAAACATTTTGTCATTGACTTTTGGAGGAGGCATAGAAATAGACATTTTGGTTTGGAAACCGGTTTGGTGACATTTGCTTTCTCCTCGATCAATGGTTTTTAATCATAGTTTCCACTACCTTTCCTTTTGACTTTCCATTGAGTCCTCAAAATATCATTTTAGCTTTCATGTCATTGTAGGCACGCTCATCTGACAGCTTGTCATACTTGCATTCCTCTTTTTTCGATCAAGTTGTTTAAAATATGACACATTTTCTTTTCAAGTTTCATAAGAGCTTTTTCATATTTGAAACAATTTCGAGGTCTCGATCGAGTCTTTCATGATCTTCAATGAATATGTTTGCAAAATGATGGACATAATATCGAGTCGAACATCTTCAAGAGAGAATCATTTAGATTTTCCAAAACTTTGATGTGTTCAACACTTTCATTAGCTTGCTATACGTGGATTTATGGTCCTTGACAAAGTCATTGTTTCTTTCAAAAGGCTTGTTCAAAATGAATTACCCTTGAGTTGATGTTAGTCGGTGAGGGCAATTGAGTTTCAAAAACTTTTTCTGCTCAATATCAAAACTATTAAACCGGATGTTTGTTGTAATATTGGTTTTAGTTTTCACCGTCTCTTGAAGATCCGCATTCTAGTTTTCACATTTTCCAAAATACTTCTCGCATCACTTGTGTTAAAAGGATTGTTTGAAGACATTTGTTCAATGTTCGAAAGAGATTTGGAGACAACAACCGGTTTTGAAACCGATTTTGAAACGGTGTTGACACTTTGTTTGAAACACTTGGTGTGGTGGAAAACGTTGACTTTTCTTTTGAGAAACAAAAGGAATACCATTAATTTTGTTCCATGTGTTATAATCAATTGGTTTGATTTCGGATGTTTTGTTTCATTTTGATCTACTCTCCTCGGATAGTTCCAACGTTTCAAGAGAATCATGCACAATTATAGGTTCATGCAAAGGTTTTCCATTGTGCAACACATTCGAGATTTCGAGCTTTCTTGAGAAACGAAGAAGGGTCGTACCAAGTGCCATCTTATGTGAAGTATGAAAACGAGATTTACTTGGTTAGAAAGCATCTTATTTGATTTAGGCGAATGACCCGTTGTAAGAAGCAAATTGTCCAATGTTTTGATTTTTCATTTTATCAAGAATTTCATCAAGAAGAGAATCTTCTCGTTTTGAAAATCAACAATCAACTGCTTTCTTCTCTTTTCAAGATCGAAAAATGATGCTTTTTGTTTAGAAAGTTGGTCATTTAGATCGAAATTTCCTTGTTTAAAGATTTTATTTTCAAATTCGATTCACATCAAGTGTATCGTACTTGAGTTGCAATTGTTTTTCTCTTAAAATGTAATCTCGATAACCAATTTCTAATTCGGACATTTTGTTTGTATGAAATTCATAGGCTTTGGCGTGCTCTTTGTAACTCTCAAGCTCAGCGGTCAATTTAGCATTCGCGGTCTTAACTTCGCGATTGACCGTCTAACTTTCTCAACTTTAATGCCACATTGATTGATTAATGATTCAACATAAGCACGTGTTTCCTCATCAGTCTCAGTATTTTGTGCCACACAGCCTCCACTAGGATCCACATATGGAGTTTCGGAGTTCGTATTGCTACAACTCGGATTGTCCATATATGTATCATAAGTAGGTGTTGGCGTCCACAATCTGCTTTGTCATGAGTAAACACATCAAATATGACATTGTTATAGCATGGATCAATGATTGGTACCTCGACATCAGATGTTGGCCATAGGCGGGAGGTGAGTCGACTCGATGTCGTTTTAGCTTCCTCAAGATTTGCCATGAAGATGCAATTCGCATTGAGTTCCTCGAGGTCTTCCAATTCATCCACAATAGCGAAAAGTCATTTTCCTCAAGACTCAATCAGAACCCGCTTCTTGCTTATCTCGCCAACAAAGCGACTTTCCAAAAAAATCACCATTCTTTTGTGCGGCTTAGTGGGACGGTTTCTTGCCATGTGACCCACTCCTTGACGCTTATAACACTTAACTGATTACCACGATTCACATTTCCATAATTCCCAACGATTGGAGTGCAACATACCCATTCGATTACCCATCGCTCTATTCCCAACATTCATCTAATCGATTTCCAACATTCGACCCATCCGATTACCCCGATACGGAATTGCCTGATTACCCATATGAAATCCAGTAGCATATCCCTGCTGATTCCCAATAACTCCAACCATTTGTCCTTGATGACCCATATTCACTCCCGGTTGAGCAATTTGCCTGTTGTGAGTGTTTGATGATATCCTTTGGTTGTTGTTAGTAGGTGTGGAATAGCGTCCTTTGATTACTTTTCCCAAGAGAGAAAGTATTTGGAACATAGGGTCTTCTTGATCAGATTCGAGATCAGTGATTCCTTGTTCCTGGTATTGTGGATACTGTTGTTGAATGACTTGTTGTTCTTGTGGATAGAATAGTTGTTGTGGTTGTGGAATGTATTGCTGCAAGTTGTTGTTGTTGGAAGATGATGAAGCTTGTTGTTGTGTATTCACTGAAGGTTGAGTCTTTGCAATGAGTGCCAATGGATCATGATTCTTTGCCAATCTTTCTTTCCCGACTTCATTCACTTGACTTGGTTTTGTTTCGAAAATCGCTTAGTTGATCAAAGTTCACCGATGTAAGTCTTTGTTTGGTTGACAATAGTGACATATCGTCCCCATTCTTCCGGAAGATTATTCAAGAACTTGATGTTTTGAACGATAGTTCGGGTGTCACTTGTTTTTGATTAGCTCATTCATCAAAGTGCAAACCTTCCATAGTAGGATTCAATGGATTCTCCCGTGTAGATGTGAACTTTTCCCATTCGCTTAGCAACTTGTTCTCCATGTCTTGGTGACCAATTTATGTTCCATGACAAAGTCGTCTAACACGCTCCCACATATCAAAGCGGTTTCACAACCGCTCACCGCAGACAAAGATGTCTATTGGTAAACCCGCTTGGATAATATGAATTGCCATGTCATCCGCTTCGACTTGTTTCGATCCTCTGCAGGTGTATTGATTCGTATTGAAGGCGAGAAGATGGTGCGACGGGAGGTGTTGCATCTGCATTTCCGTGTACATTAACTTGTCGAGGCTTGAAGGGTCCATCCCGAATGGATTTAATCATGAGTTTTCCATTAGGTTTGGTCTTTATGTAGCGGAGCATTCGACTTGTCCATTGAAGATAACCACCTTTTGCCAACATAGGAGGTCGGTTTTCAAGACCTACGCATGAATGTCTTGTTGAGTTGCCATTGATGAAGGTATGATCGATAAAGTTGATGTAGGATCGATTCAACGATAAAGGAGTTGTGGTTGATGAAGATTAAGCTCGGTTGAGGTGATTCGAAAGTCGTACTCAGAACCTTGGTTCTTAAAAAAATTCGCCCAAAATTTGAAATTCACTATAAAAATCAATTCTAAGATCGTATGAAAATTTGAGTTATGACAATTTTGACGTCAAATTTGACCCAAAATTTTGAATTTAGGCCCAAAATTTGAATTTTGACCAAAATTTTCACTGCTTAAACCAAAATTTGAATTTCGCGTAAAAATTGAACGTTTAGACTCTCAAAATTATTTATTTTTTTTTTTTTTTAAACCTTTATGCGTAGAAAGAGCTTAGCGTAGAAACACGGTTACTGAGTGAGACGAGGCTTATCGTGGGATCTTATGCGTGGGATCTTAGGCGAGATCTTATCGTGGGTTTAAAGTTACGAGTAGAAAAAGTTATGCGAAGATTTAGCTTATGCGTAAGGAAAACTTAGGCGTAAGAAAATGCTTATGCGTAAAGTATTCTACGTAAGTCGAAACTTATGCATAAGATTAGGGTTTTGCCTAAAATCCTTTACACTTTCACGAGGTAAGAGATATCCAAAGTCGAAGTGTTCCACAAACTTATCCAAGTGAGGGAAGCTACCGAGTCACCGCTTAAGCTCAAGAATCGCACCAAAAGTTATGAGTAGTTGACTTTCTTACGAGTAGAACTAGGGTTTTGACCTACTCAGAAAAAATTTCAATGATTCAACCAATTTCTCTTGCATGATATCCTTAAAACACTCGAATAACCCAAAATGTTGACCTTTTCACCCAAAGTGCTTAGAAAAGTTACAGTAGAAATGACCAATGAACCAAAACGAGCTTAAAATGAAGAAAACACGTAAAGCTTGAACTTTTGCAAAAAGCTGAAACTTTAGCACCAAATAAACCTTAAACCACAAGAATCTTGAATTTTTGAGTGCAAAAATTAAAGCTTTAAGCGTTTCAAATATGACTAACGAGAGCTTTATGCGTATACCAAACTTCAAAACAAACACAAACACTCCTAAACCATTGTTTGGCGATTGATACCAATTGTAAAACCTTACTTTTATCAACCTTATCACGAAATACCCACGTTAACCAAAGTTATGCGTATAACTCGTGAAACCCAAACATAAACATATGCGTAAAAGAAAGAAAAGATAAAGATGAATGGTGACTTGATGTTATATAAATCCGTGTATGTTATGAGTATAAGATGAAACAATAAGTTGTATATTCCTTGAGAGAGAAAATACACACACACACACACACACACTTTCAAGCACACCCCTCAAATGACCATTTGAGGGGTATTTATAGTACAAGAGGTTTGTTGCCCTAAAGGCTTTCCATGGGCTTTTCGTGGACATGGATTGGGCTTGGGATGCTTAAGCTTATACACGGCTTAGCATACCTTAACATTTACCTAATTAGCTTAGCCCAGTCCATGAGCCCTTTGACTATTCTATCACGATATCTAACACACGTTACAAAGTTCCTAATCGTGAATGACCATCACTTCTAATAAAACTATTAAGGCTAACACAATTGATGTTGATCAAAGATATGTTAGTGAATAATAAACAATATGCAAGGAATATATAAAGAGTAAATAAGGAAAGAAACAATCAAACCACGACAAGTTGTTTATAGTGGTTCGGTCTACAAGGACTCTTTTCCTTGCCCTACTCCACTCCCGAGTGTCCAACTCGAGAGTTTAACTTCACTAGTCAACAAGCTCCTTTCACCGTGGAGAAACCTTTACACTTCGCACACACTATTTCCGACACAAAGCTAGATGTCGAGTTCTTTTTTCAAGGGTACAACCACTCCCACACACTATGTATTTTAAGGACTAAAATACTAACCACTCACACTCAGAAGTTTAAGATGATTTGGTACAACAATGATGTATGAACAAGACTAGATCATACAACAACAAAACAAACAAGACTTCCAACTATTTGTTGAAGCTTGATGATGCCTTGATCTTCTTTGCTACAAAAAAGGATCACTATAATGATATGAAACTGAGTTAGAAATAATAAAGAGAAGAAATGTATGTGATTATGCTAGAAAGGGATGAGAAAACAACTTGGGCTGGCTTGCTATTTATAGCCAAACAGTTCTGCTATCACCACGGACCATGGAACCAAAATGAGGGTTCCGCCCATATAACATTTTGGTGCCACCGGGTTTGACAGCAAGATTACAAAAATCTTACCAAAGTCAACCAAATCTAACCAAGATCATGCGAGATATGTTGAGTCCAAATCTACACAAAATATCTTATGAAATCCCCTAGAGATTTCAATGATGCACCACATGATGTCATATGTTGTTTTCTATTTTTAGAAATAATATGTTAAATGTAAATACATATGTAATGTTTTGTTACAAGAAACTAAAACATACTTGATCTAAAAATGTTGACATGCATTATGGTTTAGAAGGATATCCAAGTTAATTGATATATGACTACTCAAAATGTAAATGCTTGAGTGATGAAGATTTTATATAAGGAAAGCTTGTTTTAATATCTATTAATCTTGACAAGCTGTATACTTTATAAAAATTAAATTTACTTTTGTCGTTAACAAAACTTAGGTAAAGATCATAAAATATAAATAACGTTTAATGACAATATTTTTATTAAAAATCTCCCCCTTTTTGTTGAGGGTTAAACATAAATTTTATTTTTATAAAAGATATAAAATTGTACAAGAGTTATAAAAATATGAGATTAATTTAGAACTTGAAAGAACTAGTGAGTTAGATAAAGTTGATAATAAAAAGTTTATTTTATCTTGTGACTAGTTTGTCCAATTATTTGGTCTTTAACAATTTTGACTTTTCGTAAGTCAAAGTATGATGTTGACTTTTTAGAAAGACAAAGGCCAAGTTATATAAAGTTCTATAATATTCTCCCCCTTTTTGTCGAAACAAAAAGAAGAGACGAGGCGGAAGATGTAATGAGCCCGAGCCATTATCTCCCTCTTGGCCAATGCTCCCCCAAAATTGGGTGCCAAGAGAAAGATAAATGGATTGTGAAAAAGCTACAAAAAAATGTTAGTAATAAGCATCATCACAAGTATATAAGCATTTTCAATCACCAAGTAACAATCAACAACCATATAGGCAACAACATTCATTTTTAAAATATTCATGATTTGAAAATCATGAAATGAAACGCAATGTATGTGTTAGTACATAAAGAAAATCCTAAAAAGATTAGAAAAAAAAATAAAACAAAATAAAAAATCCTAGAAAAATGAAAAGAACTTAGAATAAAAACTAGAACCTTCCTATTGGAGAAGTTGTGCAGGTGGTTTAGTTCGGTTTCTATCTCCGCTTTGGAATGTGGGTGATCTTCCTACATGGATTCATCAATGTCCTCGATATAATGAGACAAGGATGTTGGAGGTAGGGCATGGTCCCCATACAAAGGTCCATGAATCTCATTGTGAATAGGATGAAAAAGACGAGGTTAAGGCCCTAACGGGGCGTTTGGGTCAAAAGATGGGCGTGGTGACTCATAAGCGATTCGCTCAATTGTATCAAAGGATGGTAGTGGAGGTAGATTATTTGGCCTAGGAGGTAGGTCCTCCAAGTCCTCCAAAAATGGGCTTGGAGATGTAGGTGGTGTGGAGAATAGTTATAATGGTATGAGATTCGTAGATTTAGAAGGTGATGGTGATTTGGATGTTTAGATGGGAGCCGGTGGCGGAGAGGTAGCAATGGGAGTTTTTGTTGGTGGAGGAGTGGTGATTACAATAGATGATTTTGGAGGTGGTGTAGGAGTAGTCAAAGTAAGAAAGTTCTTATCTCTTATCGGAGATGAGATGGTTAGGGGGAGGAATCGGAAGATGAGCTAATGTTGACAAAGCAACATGGTCTAACACTCATTCTAGCCGTTTTCTTGCAAGGTTTGTTTGATGGAGAAGAAGTGGATGACTTAGTCATTTTTGCTTAAGCTTGTTCTAGTAGAAGATGAGAGAAATTGGAAAGGTGTGAGGATGATCATCTTAGAAGCTCTTAATTTATAGGATTATGAAAGTATGGAGAAATATATTTGATTTGATGTTAAACCATAGAAGAAAGGAGGTTTCTAATGATTTGGAAGGGTTTTTAATGCTAGTCATATCATCTAAGTCAAGCCATACAAGAAGGATTGAGTGAAGAGACAAAGATATACAATAAATGTGTTCTAATGATTGTATGATCTTGAGAATCAGATCACCCACGGATTACAAGGAACCAAAATTTTTGGTTCCTTCCTTTATGAAAAAGGGTTCCTTGGGTGAATTTTTGAAATTTTTGAATTTTGGTGGAAAATGGATATCCTATATGTCTAAGTGTGTTAAACTAGTTATAATATGGATAAAAAGCAGTAAGAACTATCCTAGAAGCAAATATTGGTAAATTAGAATGCGGAAATGAGCGAAATTCAGCAACTTACCTGGGGAATCCACGACACCAAAATTTATACAGACGGAACCAAAATTTTGGTACCGTCTGGTCCGCTCACAGTATGGCGGCACTAATCGATAATGCATTTTAACCAAAAATTGGTGCCGTCTGATCCGTGGAGTGCAGAAAAGTTCACAGACCACTATTTTGACCCCCGAGGACTTTTCTGAAACCTGAAATTTTTGTTAAAACATATGGTAATAACTATTTCTAGTTAGGAACAAGCAATAACACATATACAAACATAGTGGAGCATCAATTTTCAACAAGGGCTAATGATTTTCACTTAAAAGTAAAAATGGGTAAACTTTGATAACACCCGTGTGACATCCCCCTGTATGAACCAGTTAGTATACATCAATGTTTTAAGTTAGTTTATTATCCTACGAAGCGAAAACACACAAATAATATCATACATCATTGTTTCTTGTCTTGTTCCAAACACCCTCTTAAACCTCACTTATCCAACTTTTTGTAAATCTTGGTCATCATCCTTCCAAGGTATTTGAACATCCCTTGGTTTGCTTGAACTCCGCCGTTTCGTTCTCAATTTCAGGAAGAGAGGCGTAGTACTCATGTGGTGGGAGCCTTGAGTTGGGGAGACCGTCTTCAGAGCTATTTGATGATGATGATGAAGGAGTTGGAGGTTTTGGCCTTTTACCTTAGTCTTGGATACTCGTTCATCACTCAATGGCACAAATATGTGAGGGATGAGAGAATAATCTAGTTTCAACCCTTTTGGACTTGGCGGAATGGGTGCAAAAGCTCTATAAATACGGGTGAGTAGCATCCCGTATGGAAGAACAACGGAGCCTTGAGTAGGGATATCTACCTTTCTCCTAGCAATGTAGTAAGCTAAGTTGAATGGTTGACGAATGGACAAGTTGTAGAGCATGTGACAAAGACAAGCATTGATGTGGTCTCTATTTCCTATGGTACTAATGACATTGGCTCTAAGGATTTCCTCTCACTTTTTGAATTCAGGCTTGAGCTCATTGAGTTCCATACCGTATGGATCCCGGTTGACTTCCTTTCCCGCTCGAGTGAGACGGGTTGGTGCTGCCCTTTCATTAAAGAGGTGCTCACGAATGACATTGTGACAACTCGTAATTTCAGGTCATTTTACAAACTTTGAAAATATCACTATTCATCATTTTTCGTAAACTAGGTTTACGAGTATCAAATACGCGTAACCTGGAGGGTTAAGCTGCGTATTCATGGAACATCATTGAGGACATTTCATATAGACTAGAGTTAGTCTACATATCATCAGAAACATCATTTTCATATTATTTTATGCATGGGTTTGCATATTTCATTAACGATATTTATTTATTAAATAAACGCTATCGCACGATCATTTATTTTGAATAATTGATCCGACACTTTCAACAATCATCCGAATATATTTTATACTCATTTTAAGACTATAAAAATTATATTATTAGTTTACCGATGTTTTGGATTTATTTTGTATATATATTGTTATATATATATATATATATATATATATATATATATATATATATATATATATATATATATATATATATATATATATATATATATATATATATATATATATATATATATATATATATATATATATATATATATATATATTTGACGGTTTTCGTAAATTCAATTCGATAATTATTTATTCACTCAATACATGCAAGAAATGTATTTTTATAATTTTTATGACTTCAATATATTTTATTTTGTTCCATTAAAATAGATTTCTAGCTAACGCTACACTAAATAAATAATTAAATGTATAAAATACACATTATACATAACTTTATATACATTTAATCCTCAAAAATACACCTCAACCCCCCCCCCCTAATACCCTTGCCGACATCCCCATACGCCTCGTTTCGGGTTTTTTTTTTAAAGTAATGGAAGGGAGGGAAGGAAATCAAAAAGGAGCGTTTTGAGTTTTTTAAGATGGAAAGGTAGGGGATGGGAATGTGGGAGGGAGGGAAGGGATGGGCTTTAGAGTGATATTTGGTTCCGTCCAATTTTGGGCGGATTGGGAAGGGAACGAGTTTTTAACATTATAAGCCTTGGTTAAATTACAATATTAACCTCAATATTCATGCACGATCTTTATATTTTTAACCTAATTCTCCCATATTAAATTGAATCTGCAGAAAACGGTTCTTCTTACTTCAAATCTAGAATGGGACCGTACTCCCACAATTCCTTCACCTGCAATCACATGATATATATTTGTATGATATGATTAGTGATTTAAAATATAGTCTTTTTTGTTTATTTAACTCTTCGTATGTCCAGTTTGCAAAGTATAATTATTTAAAGTATAATTCTTCATGTGCATAACGTATATGAAAAAGATACGGAACACGTACTTTGACTACACATCATACGTGTTCTAATCCAAGTATTAACACAATGACTTACGTATGATCAAAGCTCTTAACTCGTACAAATATATATTCAGCTATAAGCATGCACATAATACAAGTAGCATATTGGTAATACGAGGGTATATTGGTAATTTGTGTACCTTCATTCCCTTTCCTTGCTACTTTAAAAAAAAACTCAAGAACACAAAAATAAATAACCACTTTCTTCCCATCCCATCTCCTACTTTGCCCTTCTCATCCCATCCCCTTTCATTCTTTAAATTTTAAACTTGAGAACAGAGCATATCAAGAAGCAAAATTGATTTTTACTTACTTAAATGTACACATATACACTTTTGGACTTAGATATTTCATGTACAAGGGTTTTATTTTTTAAAAACACATACACACACAAACTAAAAGGTGAAACAAAAGGGAAATCCTCTCATCTCTTTGAGGATGGCCGGCCAAGGCAAGAAAAGAAGAAAAAAATCCATCAATTTTGCAAGATCAAGTATTTTACAAGTTCTATTAGTGATCTAGTTAGGGTTTTGAAATAAAAACCTCAAGATTATTAAGTATACTTTGCTCAAAAATTCATAATCACTCAAGTAAGCTTCCACTAATTTTTCCTACTCTTATAAACTCTTACTTGATGTATTTTAAAGATCTAGTAAGAAAAACATGCAAGTATCATATGTATTTATACCACTTTTAATTGTTTTTAGTACTTATCATAAGTTTTAATCATCCTATAATTATTCCCATGAAACATATCACTGTTGATGATGTTTAGGAACCCATGACACCCTAAGAAGGTGTATGGTAGGTTTAGAATAGATTTGGTGTTGATTTGAAGTGATTGAAACAAGTATTACGCTAGAAAAACCATTTTCGACAACACTAGATTTGGGTCTGATCGTTTTTACAAAATCTGGAAATTTCGACAGTTCATGGATTATTTTGGGCTAGATATTCAGAAAATATACTTTAAAACGAAACCGTTGTCGCTTGAACGGGTTAAAACGGATTTATAACGAAGAAGTTACGTTATTTTCAAGTTTAACGACGAAAATTATATTTTCAGAAAAATACATGTTGTCCAGAATTATTTTAAGGGAAAAAATGAGTTTTAAACGTTATCTAAATGAGTCGATTTATCAAAAATATATTAGTATACATTAACACGAAACCAAGGATATATAAAACGTAGAAAACGGACTTATAACGACTAAGTTACACGCGATTTAAATAGAGTTATCCTAACTATTTTCACAAATATAAACACTTATATATATTTTCTATTAGTCAAAATAGTTGTCGCAAGTGACCATGTTTGGAGTCGTTTTTCACATCGATAGAATACTTTTGAGAAAACGATTTCTTCTAGCAAAAGTGAGTTCACCTAGCCTATTTTCCAAAATGTTCAGCCGTTCGTCAAACGGAGTTGTAACGAATAATATACGGTCACTCAAACTTTGTCGAAAACTAACCTTAAACAATATTTTAGTCCGACTACCCTATTTCATCTATATTTTTCTCTATGATCGAGACTTCTATGATCAAAAATTAAATGCTAACACTTTTAGATATTGCTACAAGCTTTCCAAAACCATTGAGTTTATTTTCTAACATTTGATATTCACTATTTTACGACTAGCTTTTCGAGGCCACTTAGTCATTTTCATGAGTTGTCAAAGTATATTATTTTAAGACGAAAAGCTATAATTTCTTGATAAATCACTAAACGACTATCGTTGGATGTTGTTTCAACGTAAATACTTGTAAAGTATTTTGTAATTTGATAAGATGTCATAAGCATATATTTCGACGATAAACATTATTTTCAAATACACAAGTGGTATGGATATCATATGAGTTTGCATGCACAACATTAAATCATGACTTATATTAGATCATATCATTTATATTAGCTGCAGTTAGAGATTGCACCTCATTTCAGTATTGCCACTATATCATCATAATTATTGTATCAGGTGAGTTTTCATAGCCCCGTTTTATTCAAGTTTATACTTTATTTCAAACCTACGGGGGAGAATACATTGCGCATCATTTTTATTACGATACCAAGTATATCAAATTCATTACATTGCTTAAGTTACCTCATTGCCAATTAAATGTCCCCATTTCATAATCATGAACCGTTAATTCCGGAAGAAGCGAGGGTGAGTGAATAGATCTATTGAGGATGACTCCTCCATCCGGGTTGGTGGATTCCAACTGGTCAAACGAATGCATTTCATTTAATATCATAATTTGAGTTGTTTGGCAAAACACTCTGTTGGGCGAACATCATGATCGATCTAGCTTCGTGTCATGTGCTTATAGCAATTGTAACATTTTTATGTGACATATTTGTCATACATAGCCTATACTTGTGGTAGTCGATAAAACATTTTCATAAACTCTATGAACTCACTCAACCTTTGTGTTGACACTTTTAGCAATGTATTTTCAGGTATCTAAGGCATATACTTCATGGCATGCATAAGGACTTATCATAGAATCGCGGTGACGACGCGTCTCACATGGGTTTTATGCACTTTAAAACATTGTTTGGATTGTGACAAACTTATTTCCGCACACGTTGATTTTTATTTGGGACCTATATTTTGTAAACTCTGAAGGTTTTAATAAATCAAACGATGTATTTTCAAAACGACACTTTAGGTCGTTCAATATAACTCAGAATCGTGATGTTATGGCGCTCATCCCCTGTGAATTCCATTCACGCGCAAAAGTATTTTGGGGTGTGATGATTGGTATCAAAGAAAGAGTTATAGAGAACTAGGTTGTATCATTGACCCTAGACTATAACTACATCATCATAGCATCTTATCATTTCATCATAAGTGCATAGTCACTATACATGCGGTTTCATACGCACATTTTGAGTGTTATTTACTTTCATTTCAAATCGATTGTCACATTAATGCCTTCAGATACCCATCCCATCATACTCACATCAGACTCTGACATGGAGGATACCTTGTCATTCCCTACTATAGTTTTAACATCAGTTGACTCTACACCAGACTTACCACACATATTATCCGATGTGGATATTGAACCCTTTGAGGAGGGTGAAGTTGCACCTACACCACCACGAACACCATTGATTCACTGTAGGATCAGGACAGTTTCTATCGTTCTATCGGGACAGATCATACCATTTGGTAGGACTTATAGGCTTAGTCCTAATGGACCCATTAGGATGCTTACTACAAGGAAGAGAGTACATTCTCTTACCCTCATTCTTAGATCACCTGCTACTCATGTAATAAAATCACCATCAGCTACTCATATCACTATTAGTTGTCCAATAGTGCATACTCTAGTTTTATCTCTAAAACGTCTTAAGACAACACGAAAAAGGGTAGTATTTCATTCACCATCATCACCATCATTTCCTAAATCACCACTAGGATTTCCATCATCACCATCGTCATCATTTTCATCATCGATATCATCTAGATCACCATCCGTACCATCACATCTCATAGACGATACTCATACACCTGACTTGCAGCTTGGGAAGCGTGCATGATTTGACACACCATTACCATCTATCACTAAGACTATAGACACTACACAATCTTATAGGTTTGAGGACTGTGAGAGTTTCAAAGTTGTTGCTGCTAGACAACCTACTGCTCCTACACTTGAGACATGATTAGACCATCAACAAGAACAGATAATAAGTACCTTTATATCTAATGTAATCTTTATCCTTTATTATCTCCACGATAATCACAAACTTTATTTATTTCATTCCCTATTCCAATTGCCCAATTTCCAATTATTTCGCAACAATATACCGCTATCTTACTAGGGATTAGGGCAAATTTATTCTTGACCAATTAGGAGACTATTACCATTCTATGAGGTTTTCCCATGTATCCTACAAACCCCTTAACAAGTCTTATTTCAAGTTATTTTGCTACCACCTTATGAAATTATTTCACATAATTTTATTTCAAGCTATTTTACCACCATCTTTGGAAAGTTGCTTCACAAAGTTCTAAAACAAGTTGTTTTGTTACCACCCTATAAATTGATTTTCAGTCATTTTATCAACTATTTACTAACATTATGCGAAACGATTTTCATGTTACTCTGAAAAATTGTTTGAGCCATTATCTTACCAAACAAAACGTTGAATACCATCTAAAACTTTGGAGAAACATAATACCATTTCAACAAAACCAAGCATCACATCATTTGTCCTCGATTATACATAGCCTGATCACCTATGTATAATTTAGGAAGGATTATGTCATGAAAGAAACAAGCATCTTTTCAAACATTCTAAAACAATCTTCACTCAAAAGCAAAGCTTTGTAATCAGATAAATTATTTATGAACATCTCTTTTTGTTAACACTCTACAGACACCTACGCCATTCATCACTCACTCAACCGATAAGTTGAAATTTTACCAATGACCTTTTTAGGAAAGACTTTCTATACCATCTATGAGGAGGAATCCTCGATACACGAAAACAATGAAAGGATTTCAGGACTACCAACAAGGACTATAAGTATGTAGCAAGATGATTCAAAACTTAACAAAAATCTTAAGACATCACGAGACATTCCGAACCACTATCTTTGGACTAGAAGCCAAATTCTATCATTTCAAAAGTACCAGCTAGACCGAGTTACAAGAATTTGTGCAAAGCAAATAACCACTAAGCAACACTGTAGAAATAAACCAAGTCTCCTAACTGAGACTACAGAACATTCCGTTAAACATGGCCTCAGCAATATGTGAACTTCCCTACAATAAGTTTCCCTTAAAGGAAAAATTGAGTTAAATTAAGGTTATCGATATAAACTTCCCCTAAGGCATTGTGTTCTCTAGAAATTCCAGATAACCTCACTTCCATATCAAGAGATGCAACAGGTTTGAACATATCGGACAATCAATGACTCTCCATCTACAAGTGAAATCGAACAAACATTCTTCGACATAGTATGAGTGATATCTATGTTTTGCTAGCATGATAACAATCTCGTTGATGAGCTATTTTAGAAGCACTCAATATCGGAACAAATCTTGAAAATCAACCACTACACCACATCACTTAAATATTCGTGGTTTTGTGACTTGACAACATAGGCGTGGAAATATTTCGATAAGAGAAATTAAGAGACACCATCAAACAATAAACATCTTAGTAATGGAGACTAAGCACCTTAGGCAAGGAAGACTCAAGTCATGACATTCGCTAGAACTAGAAACGCGAGGAATCACAACTGTTACCCATAATCTATTCTTTACAATAATGCCCTTTTTCGACAGACTTGACATTTTAAAATTTGGCACGAGACACGTAGTATCAATTTCAATTATACCTAATATAAGGTAGCCGATTCACCTTAGACTTCTGACAATTATTTCAAGATTTCCATGGAACATACTAGGACATGAGTACCTCCTAGTATCCTCAACTCAATGGTCAGAACGATTCAAACATTAGAAGATATACTCAAAGCATGTGTGATTTTCTAGAAATGATTAGGCAAATCATTCTTCATCAAACAAGTTCCCTTACAACAATAGTTATCACATGAACATATTGACTGCACCAATTGAGGCACTCTATGGTTGAGATGTCAATCACCTATTTACGGGCCAAAACCAGGAAAGTCCAACTCATTAGTCCATAACTTATTCACGAAACAACAAAGAAATCATATAGATCAAGAATCAGTTACAAGCAACAACACATAAATGGAAAAACTACGTTGATATACGACGCAAAAATATTGGAAATGTGTTCCATAAGTCACAAACCATTAGAATTTTAAGTTGGCAACAGATTTATGTTGAAAGTCTCGCCTTGGAAAGGCGTAGTACGATTCAGAAAATGTGGGAAGTTAAACCCTTTTCACGAATAACACCGTAGAAACCAACATGAACTGAATTCAGGGACTGAATTCCTTTTTGGGTGGGCGAATATGACAACTCGTAATTTCAGGTCATTTTACAAACTTTGAAAATATCACTATTCATAATTCATTATTCATCATTTTTCGTAAACTAGGTTTACGAGTATCAAATACGCGTAACCTGGAGGGTTAAGCTGCGTATTCATGGAACATCATTGAGGACATTTCATATAGACTAGAGTTAGTCTACATATCATCATAAACATCATTTTCATATTATTTTATGCATGGGTTTGCATATTTCATTAACGTATATTTATTTATTAAATAAACGCTATCGCACGATCATTTATTTTGAATAATTGATCCGACACTTTCAACAATCATCCGAATATATTTTTATACTCATTTTAAGACTATAAAAATTATATTATTAGTTTACCCGATGTTTTGGATTTATTTTGTATATATATTGTTATATATATATATATATTTACGACGGTTTTCGTAAATTCAATTCGATAATTATTTATTCACTCAATACATGCAAGAAATGTATTTTTATAATTTTTATGACTTCGATATATTTTATTTTGTTCTGTTAAAATAGATTTCTAGCTAACGCTACACTAAATAATTAATTAAATATACAAAATACACATTATACATAACTTTATATACATTTAATCCTCAAAAATACACCTCAACCCCCTCCCTAAAACCCTTGCCGACCTCCCCATAGTCATCAAGAAGCAAAATTGATTTTTACTCACTTAAATGTACACATATACACTTTTGGACTTAGATATTTCATGTACAAGAGTTTCATTTTTTAAAAACACATACAAACACAAACTAAAAGGTGAAACAAAAGGGAAATCCTCTCATCTCTTTGACGATGGCCGGCCAAGGCAAGAAAAGAAGAAAAAAATCCATCAATTTTGCAAGATCAAGTATTTTACAAGTTCTATTAATGATCTAGTTAGGGTTTTGAAATAAAAACCTCAAGATTATTAAGTATACTTTGCTCAAAAATTCATAATCACTCAATTAAGCTTCCACTAATTTTTTCTACTCTTATAAACTCTTACTTGATGTATTTTTATGATCTAGTAAGAAAAACATGCAAGTATCATATGTATTTATACCACTTTTAATTGTTTTTAGTACTTATTATGAGTTTTAATCATCCTATAATTATTCCCATGAAACATATCATTGTTAATGATGTTTAGGAACTCATGACACCCTAAGAAGGTGTATGGTAGGTTTATAATAGATTTGGTGTTGATTTGAAGTGATTGAAACAAGTATTACGCTATAAAAACCATTTTCGACAACACTAGATTTGGGTCTGATCGTTTTTATAAAATCTGGAAATTTAGACAGGTCATAGTTTATTTTGGGCTATATATTCATAAAATATACTTTAAAACGAAACAGTGGTCTCTTGAACGGGTTAAAACAGATTTATAACGAAGAAGTTATGTTATTTTCAAGTTTAACGACGAAAATTATATTTTCAGAAAAATACATGCTGTTCAGAATTATTTTAAGGGCAAAAATGAGTTTTAAACGTTATCTAAATGAGTCGATTTATCAAAAATATATTAGTATACATTAACACGAAACCAAGGATATATAAAACGTAGAAAACCGACTTATAACGACTAAGTTACACGCGATTTAAATAGAGTTATCCTAACTATTTTCACAGGTATAAACACTTATATATATTTTCTATTAGTCAAAATAGTTGTCGCAAGTGACCATGTTTGGAGTCGTTTTTCACATCGAATACTTTTGAGAAAACGATGTCTTCTAGTAAAAGTGAGTTCACCTAGCCTATTTTCCAAAATGTTCAGTTGTTCGTCAAACGGAGTTGTAACGAATAATATATGGTCACTCAAACTTTGTCAAAAACTAACCTTAAACAATATTTTAGTCCGACTACCCTACTTCATCTATATTTTTCTCTATGATCGAGACTTCTATGATCAAAAATTAAATGCTAACACTTTTAGATATTGCTACAAGCTTTCCAAAACCATTGAGTTTATTTTCTAACATTCGATATTCACTATTTTACGACTAGCTTTTCGAGGCCACTTAGTCATTTTCATGAGTTGTCAAAGTATATTATTTTAAGACGAAAAGCTATAATTTCTTGATAAATCACTAAACGACTATCGTTGGATGTTGTTTCAACGTAAATACTTGTAAAGTATTTTGTAATTTGATAAGATGTCATAAGCATATATTTCGACGATAAACATTATTTTCAAATACACAAGTGGTATGGATATCATATGAGTTTGCATGCACAACATTAAATCATGACTTATATTAGATCATATCATTCATATTAGCTGCAGTTAGAGATTGCACCTCATTTCAGTATTGCCACTATATCATCATAATCATTGTATCAGGTGAGTTTTCATAGCCCCATTTTATTCAAGTTTATACTTTATTTCAAACCTACGGGGGAGAATACATTTCACATCATTTTTATTACGATACCAAGTATATCAAATTCATTACATTGCTTAAGTTAACTCATTGCCAATTAAATGTCCCCATTTCATAATCATAAACCGTTAATTCCGGAAGAAGCGAGGGTGAGTGAATAGATCTATTGAGGGTTACCTCCATCGTGGTTGGTGGATTCCAACCGGTCTAACGGATGCATTTCATTTAATATCATAATTTGAGTTGTTTGGCAAAACACTCTTGTTAAGCGTAACATCATGATCGGTCTAGCTTCGTTGTCATGTGCTTATAGCAATTGTAACATTTTATGTGACATATTTGTCATACATGGCCTATACTTGTGGTAGTCGTATAAAACATTTTTATAAACTCTATGAACTCACTCAACCTTTGTGTTGACACTTTTAGCAATGTATTTTCAGGTATCTAAGGTATATACTTCATGGCATGCATAAGGACTTATCATAGAATCGCGGTGACGACGTGTCTCACATGGGTTTTATGCACTTTAAAACATCGTTTGGATTGTGACAAACTTATTTCCGCACATGTTGATTTTCATTTGGGACCTATATTTTGTAAACTCTGAAGGTTTTAATAAATCAAACGATGTATTTTTAAAACGACACTTTAGGTCGTTCATTATAATCAGAATCGTGATGCTATGGCGGTCATCCCCGAATTCTATTCACTGCAAATGTATTTTGGGGGTGTAACAGACATCCTTGTCTACCAAAGGAGTTTGGTAGGGAAGAGAGCGGTCATGGATAGCATCAATGATAGTGAGTGACCACTTATCCGAGTAAAGACACATACCACGGCAAGGAATCCCTAACACTTGAGCAAATTGGTTGAGAGAAATGGTGTAGTCATTTTGATTGATCCTAAACCTAAGAGCCATTTGATCATCCTCATTTGTGAAAGAGACAACACTAGCATATAATTCTAGGACAAACCTAGGACAAATTGGTTCATCGATGTAAAGGAGACAATTGAAGTTGATAGTGGCAAGTTCTTGACGGAGATTAGTTCCGTCGTCAAAAGATGGATGAATGGTCATATCCTCATGTAAATACCTTCTCTCTAGACTCTTAAAGATTTCAACTTATTCTTTGGGAAGGCCCTTAGTTTTGTGATGTTGAGGGATGTAGTTAAGAGTGTCCTTGTGATCGTAAAATTTTGCGGCTACCATGTTTGTTCCTATGAGCAAGAATTTATAAGTTTTAGTAAAAACGAAAACAAACTTAGTGTTTTTGTTCTAGTGTGTGCCTATATGAAAACAATTTGGAGTTGCGGTTATCTCGACTCATTTTATGCATAAAATGGTTTTTATTAGTAGTGTTTGGCAAAAGGCAAGAGATAACCCAAACATTCCTAATTCAATGTGGCTTCATTTGAATATGCCCGGGAATGCATATTAGTTATGCATTACCTTTAGTATTCAATAGACATTATGCAAGTGATGAAGATAACGTTTCTATTTGTATTAACAATGAAAAATTGTTTTCCTACAAGTGAGAAGCTTTTCAAAATTTTTACATGGGGTTTTTGTTTAATTTTGATAATGCCTTATAGTAATTAATTTTTAAATAGTGGGAAACATGATTTGTTTATGCAATTTAACAATGTAGTTCATAATTTTAATAATTAGATATGCAATTTACCAATTGAGTTCATGTTTGTACAAGAATATACATAATCCCCATGTATTAGTTTTGTGCATAAATTAGAACCCTAGACTCAGAATTAAGAGAAGTAATGTAGTTAGGATACTTACAATGATGTTTTCTTCAGTAGTTAGTAGGAGAAAAAACCTTAATAATGAGTTAGGTATGTTGGTGGTTCGTTTGGTAAAGTAAGTTGTGGAGAAGAAGGTGTTTTGTATTTAAATTTTTTGCTATTGTTGTCACCACGGACCATACGGACCCAAATTTTTGGTTTCGTCCATTTGGTCGTTTGGTGTCGTGGGAACTGTAGCAGAACAATGCTAATTTGTTTTGTTTTGTTTATTCTACGGTTTAGGCTATGTTTTAACTACATGTTTGGTTCCATTAATCCTAACCCAAGTCTAAGAAGGTTGAATGGTTCTCGTTTAAGAGGTTTAGTTAGGTTGTCGGTAATGTTATCTTCGGAGGATACTTTCTCAATTGAGATGTTTCCTTTTTGAACATTGTCGCGAAGGAAGTGATGGCGAATTTCAATATGTTTCATTCGAGCATGTTGGATGGGATTTTTGCTGAGATCAATAGCTCCTTTGCTATCGCAAAGTATAGAGATGTCGTTGAGATGAATTCCGTAATCCACGAGAGCTTGCTTCATCCAAAGAGCTTATTGACATGCTTTTCCAGCTGAGACGTATTCGGCTTCAGTAGTTGAGATAGCGAGAGTCGTTTGTTTCTTTGCGAACCATGATGTGAGACAATGTCCAACAAAAGTACAAATACCACTTGTACTCTTTCTATCGACATAGCATGGTCCGAATCGGCATACACTATAGTTTCTACACCCGTTCCTTTTGGATACCATAATCCTAAACATGTCGTTCCCTTAATGTATCTAAATATTTGTTTCAAGGCTTCTAAGTGTGATGCTTTGGGATCTTCTTGAAAGCGAGCACATAGACAAACACTAAACATAATGTCGGGTCTACTAGCCGTGAGATAAAGTAGGTTAGCAATCATTCCTCTATATTTAGTGTTATCTACCGATTCACCTTCCTTATCCTTAGTGAGTTTTGTGTCCGAGGACATTGGTGTTTTAGTTGGTTTTGAGTCTTCAAGACCAAATTTCTTAAGCATATCTTTTGTGTATTTAGATTGGTTAAAGAATATGCCATCTTCTATGTGTTTTAATTTGAAGTCCTAGAAAGAAGTTTAACTCACCCATCATACTCATCTCAAACTCGTCGTGCATGATTTTATAAAAATCATCACATAGCTCTTGACAAGTTGATCCAAATATGATGTCATCAACGTAAATTTGAACTATGATAATGTGTGATTCCTTTTTCTTGGTAAAAAGAGTATTATCTACTAATCCCATGGTGTATTTGTGTTCTACTAAGAAAGTCTTAAGTCGATCGTACCAAGCTTTTGGTGCTTGCTTAAGTCCGTATAGTGCCTTCTTAAGTTTGAAGACGTGATGTGGTTTTTCAAAGTCGGTAAAACCAGGAGGTTGAGCAACATATACTTCTTCGTTAATGAACCCATATAGGAATGCACTTTTAATATCCATTTGAAATAATTTAAAGTCATGAGCACATGCATATGCAAGTAAGATTCTAATAGACTCGAGCCTAGCTACCGGTGCATACGTTTCATCGTAATCAATCCCTTCTTGTTGATTATAACCTTGTGCGACAAGCCTAGCTTTGTTTCTAAACACCACACCGTTTTCGTCCATTTTATTTCGAAAAACCCATTTCGTTCTAATTATAGTTTATTTTTAGGTTTTTGAACTAATTTCCAAACATCATTTCTAACAAATTGGTTTAGCTCTTCTTGCATAGCAATTACCCAAGATTCATCTTTTATTACTTCGTTTGTGTTTTTTGGTTCAATGGTCGATACAAAGCAAAAGTAGTTACTTTTATTTTGGGCTTGTGATCTTAATGTTCTTTTATTTAGTTGTCCTATGACTTTTTCTAAAGAATGACTTTTGGACTATTTGATGTTTATAATTTCATTATTTAATGGTTCATATTCCTTGTCATTTTCATTTAGTTCTTGACTATCAACAAGTTAACTTTCAACTAAGTCATCATCTACCAAAGGTGATGTCTTAGAGGGAGGTGGACTTTCGTCGAATGTTATGTTCAATGATTCCTCTACTCTCATTGTTTCTTTGTTTAAAACTATGTATGCTTTGCTAGTTTGTGAGTAACCAAGAAACACACCTTCATAAGACTTTGGGTCAAATTTGGTGAGATAGTCTTTGGTATTAAGAATGAAACATTTACATCCAAACACTCTAAAATATCCTAAAGTCGGTTTTTTGCCTTTATATAATTCATATGGTGTTTTGTTCAAGAAATGACGTATTAAAACTCAATTTAAAATGTATGTTGAGGTATCAACGGCGTTGCACCAAATCTTTTGAGGTATGTTTTGTTCATTTAGCATTGTTCTACTTATTTCTTGAATAGTTCTATTTTTATGTTCTACAACTCCATTAGATTGGGGTGTTCGAGGAGCCGGGAAGTTATGTGTTATACCATTTGTATCACAAAAGTTTTCAAATTGTGTTTCATTGTCGAACTCGCGACCATGATCCATTCGGATCGACACAATGTTAACACCTAGTTGATTTTGTATTTTCTTACTAAGTATTTCAAATTTATCAAAAGCTTCATTTTTAGTTTTCAAAAACATTGTCCATGTAGGACCTTACTATTATCAACCTTATCACTTTACCAAGCAAACCTAACACACGTAACCCAAGTTACGCGTATAAAACGTGAAACACAAACACAAACAAAGCGTAGAAATAAGATGAGAAAGATGGTGACTTGATGTTAAAACCGTGTATGTGAGAAGAGAAAGATGATAACAATAAATTTGTATTACTTGAAAGAAAAACACACACACACACACTCAAGCACACCCCTCAAATGACCATTTGAGGGGTATTTATAGTACAAGACACAAGTTTCCCTAAAGGCTTTCCTTGGGCTTTGTATGGGCTTCGTTGGATTGGATTTGGACGTGGGATATATGAGCTTATAAACGGCTAGCATAGCTCATCTTTTAACCAAATAGCTTATCCCAATCCACGAGCCCATAGACTATTCTATCACGATATCTAACACACGTTACAAAGTTCCTAATCGTGAATGACCATCACTTCTAATAAAACTATTATACAATAATCTCCCTAAGGGTGGTCATTCAAAAGATGCTCCACTTGATAAGATCTCTACTTTCCTTGAGCTTGAACTTTGCGTAGATATAGAATAGTCTTAATTCTTTGTTCCTTCATGCTTTGTGGTCAGATAATGTGGTTGTCTGCCGTTGTGAACTTCGTTTGTTAGGTGTCTCCACGCCTTTCTCCACCATGCTCACACTTCTATTTGACTTTTAATTACCAATGACGTAGTTCTCTAGTCTTTATGCTTTGAGGATTCTTTGACGTTGATGAAGAATCATCTTTACCTTTGTGTAGCCTTTGATTATGATGAGAACTTTCATGTGTTATTGGTATGAGCATGTGGAGAATCTGCACGATCAATCCGCTCTGGAGCTTCCATAAGAAGAAAACATAAAAACAGGTTAGTGATAAGCGGATTCCGGCACTTACAAGTTTGAATTTCGAGGGTGGTAATAGCATAGTGTGAAAACACGTCTCTAATTCTTACAAGGGTCGTTCCTGAACTGGAGTCCCACAAGTGAGATAACGCGATATACCAAGTACATCTACAGCTCGGATGAGTCAAGTACATCAAGCATCACTCCACGATCAGAGACCGCTTGAGACACACTAAGCGTAATCCATGGGAGTTACCGGTGACTCGCTGTGGTGCTTGATGTTGACCTCGGCAGGAGTTTCCATTCAATCATCAAGATCACAGATGTGAAACCTCTCATAAATGTTCGGCGATTGCTAAGATCTGCGTAGGACTCTAGAATATATCACTTGTGTCCTTATTGATGAACAACAAGCGATGTCATGTCATGTGTTCCTATGAGATCTTTTGATGAATCTCGTGGCTCTAGACTCAATAGTGCATTTTGTTTTCCCGAGCGGAGACTAGGGAGAGGGTCTCCTCTTCAATACCAACAATCTCTAAGAGAAAGTCGATAGATTATGTAGGGTTCCCATGAGAATGAAACAAATCCTTTTGAGAGGAATTGAGTGGCTAGAAGGTTTAGTGCAAGTCGTCCACGGGTCCATGACGCCTTGGTCTTCAATACGTTGTCATCTAGTGACAACCAAGAGTGATGAATTGAACCCGGTTTCGCCCTAAGGTTGAATATGGAGGGCTATTTCTTTTCACCCTTTTTCATTATATTTCTTTTTAATTCTTCAACCCCTTCTTTCTCCTTTCTCACATTAATCCTCTTTTCAATCATTCCTAAGGACTTCTAATACAAACTATTTGTGATGTCCTTGGGTAGATCCCTCCTGCTCTGGTGGATCATAGGACGAATTTCCTATCAATAGTCACCTTATAACTCCATGATTGTCCTATTGTTGCCATAAAACCATTTTTCTTGAAAATCTCTCATAGTGTTTATGATAGAAAACATGTTTGCAACACTCGTGAGTTTTGTATTTTCGAAACACTCCCCTTCACATGTGCTTATAAGTTTTGATGAAATTTGCACAAAGGAGAGTAGAGTTCGCACTTTTTGAATTGATTGACTTTAAATGAACAAGACCGATTCGAGACACGTTTACATCACTAGAGAACTAGCTTGAAATTATTACCCGTCCTGGTCAAGTCCATAGAAAGTTTCTCGAGATGGTACATTATACTGACTTTGATTCCCGTCAATTCATTGGTTCCGACTTAGTCGAGCTCATTTTGAGATTCAAACACCGATCATTAAACATTTTTGATCACATTTTAATCACGTCTCCTCCCCCTCAAAAATAGCATATATGATATATTTTTGATATCAACGGATTAAACAAACATTTTAGAATCTTTTGGGAGACAAACGGATTTGATTTAAGCATGAATTTGGAACATTTTTGTTTTATACTCCCCTTTAATAAAGCATAATCAATTAAAGGGTTTTAGAGGAGTTATCTTGAGCACAAAATATTTTGAAAGATTTTAAAAATCTTTTGAACAATCTTGAAAAGGTGCTCAAGATGATGATGATTTCTCACCGCTTTAAATGTAGTGCCTCAAGCGTACACTTGATTTGTTCTTTAAAACACGAGTTTTGATTTGAAATAATCAAAAGTCATCATTTTTGTCCGGGTTTCGCATCGATGTATACGAAAGCCATTTTATGAAGAAATTTTGAGAAACGACATGTTTTGAAAAACATTAAAATAACTCTCGCTCAAGCATCCGTACATACCCGTATCATTGTTGAATGACATTTCTAGAAACGCATGTAATATCGATTATACGAGAGACATGTCGTGAGAAGAATATTTTGTATTTTTGATTTTATAATGATTTTGTATTTTTTGAAAGTTTTATATTTTTATATTTTGCTTTTGTTGGTTTTTCAAATTTTGTATTTTGTTTTTCAAAAATATTTACAATGAAGCTTTTGGAAAATCATTTTCACGAAGATTCGAGAAGACGTTCTAACTCCTCGGGGTTAGGCTTCAGATTCAATTTGCTGAACTAAATAGTCAAACCTTTCTTTTGGAAGGGCTTTCGTTAATAGATCGGCGAGTTGGTAACTGTCTTCACGAAGAATAATTCAACAATACCATTTTCGACGTACTCTTTGATGAAGTGGTAGCGGACACGGATATGCTTAGTCTTTGAGTGATGAACAGATTGCATGATATGGCTATGGCACTTTTCGAGTCACAATACATAGGTATTTTATCGAAGTAAAGCCATAATCTGTGAGTTGTGTTCTCATCCATAGAACTTGAGCACAACACGCAGATAGAGACACATACTCGGCCGGCGGTTGAAAGTGCAAGGCAATCTTGTTTCTTTGAAGACCACCACTAACTTTTCACCCAAAATTATGCTCCTCCGGATGTACTTTTGTCAGTAACTTAATCACCGCGTGGTCCGCATCTAAAAGGCAATTAGATCAAACCGATTCCTTTGGATACCAAATTCCCATGTGAATGGATGTCTTGGTACCGAAGATCCGTTTAACCTCTTTGAGGTACAGCTTCGTAGGCTTAGCTCAAACCGTGCTAATAAGCAAACAACAAAATGAATATCGGGTCGACTAGCGATAAGGTACATGAGAGAACCAATCATGCTCGATATTTCTTCGTATCAATAGGTTTCCCAAACAAATCGACTCCAATTTTTGGTGAAGTTACCATTGGTGTTCCGACCGAGTCACAATTATCCATACCATGATTTTTCAAAATCTCGCTTGTATATTTAGCTTGATTTATAAAAATCCACGAGGGACCCATGTATTTGTAAACCAAGAAAGAATTTTAGTTCCCCATCATGGACATTTCAAATTTGCTTTTCATGAGATTTTCAAAATGTTTTGAAAGATTCGGATTAGTGGACCCAAAGATGATGTCGTCCACATAAATCAACAATCAAAATGTCATTTTGCATTTTGTGTAAACAAGGTAGGATCAACTATTCCTTTGGTGAAATTGTTTTGGATAAGGAAAGAGGACGATTCGTCATACCACGCCTCTGAGCTTGTTTTAAACCATAGATTGCCTTTTTGAGTTTGTAGACGTGAGTCCGGATGTTCCAAGTCGATGAAGCCTTCGGTGACTCACGACACTTCTTCTTCGTAGTTCCATTCAAGAACGCGGTCTTAATGTCCATCCGATAAACTGTGATGTTTTGTGAGTGATAGGCTAAGAATATCCCGACCGCTTCAAGTCTAGCTACCGCGAATGACTCTTCAAAGTCTATCCTTCCTCTTGTCTATATCCTTTGGCCATAAGATGAGCTTTGTTGCAATTACGCCATCTCTTCATCCCTTTTGTTCTTCCATAACCATTTGAGATCAATGATGCGAATGTCAAATGGTCTTGGAACCATTTCCCAAGAGTCATGAAGACGGTATTGGAGAAGTTCCTCCCGCATCGCTTCTATCCATGTGGGTTCGCCATTGCCTCGCGAATGTTCTTTGGCTCTATATTGCTAATTGAGCAAAGGTAAATGCACAAGTCGCAATCGGTGGCAAGTTGACGCCTCGTCTGAATTGGCCTTGAAGGTTCACCAATAACTTGTTCAATTGGGTGGTCTTTTGTCCACTTCGAGTGGAAGGATACCGTTGGTTAAACGTATGCGAGTTAGATGGTTCTCGTAAGCTTGAGGATGATTCGGTGATTCCGTAGCAAACGGGTTTTCAAATAAGTCTTCATCTAACGTTGCATCGCTCGGTTTTGGTTTTGCTCACCAACCGCGGTAGAACGGGTGCGAGGCTGGAGTAGATGTAGATGATGTTGATGGAGTTGGTGCATTGGTTTCGACCGTTGTAGATGCATCTTCATTGGTGGTGGAGGATGATTTTGAGCGGTGCGGCGGAATGATGGTTTGATGCATTTGTCGAAGTTCCACCATAGTATTCATCGAACATTAACTCAAGAAATTCTCCCATTCTTGTTCTTTAGGATTATCAAACGAAGTTGATTAAGCTCTTTGAGGTACGAGTCCTCGAATCGATGTGTCCAAGTCTCGCGGTTTAGCGCGGGTTCTAGAGCGAGTCTCTCGAAGCCATATGTGAAAGTTCATCAAATTTCACATTCATCGCTCCATGATCCTCCTAGTTCTCTGTTATACACCCCGAATGCCCTCGAGTTATCTCGAATATCCAATGAATATTCCAATATCACCTTTAGCTTTCAATTTACCTAGGTCTTCTCGTCGTTCGTCGGATAGCACAGAGCGCCAAACACGTGAAAGTAAGAGATATCGGGTTTTCGTTGTTCACAAGCTCATACGGGTTTTATTGAATCTAGGATGGATTAGGGATCGGTTCGAGTGAAACAAGCAAAGGCAACAAGATCGACCCAAAGAAATAATGGTGCACTAGAATAAATTAGCATTGTGCGGCACTTCCACAAGAGTTCTATTTCTTCTTTCAACTACCCCATTCTCACTGTGGAGTTCTAACAACCGATGTCGATGTGTAATTCCAACATCTTCAAAATAAGTTCTTAACTCGATTAGTGAATTACGTGGTTGTCCGTTCTTACAACCCTTACGGAGTTTGAAGAAGTACTTGAATACGCTTGAAAGGTGATGATGATGCACGGTGCTTCGCTTTTGATCTCGTAAACTTAACCCATGTATATCTCGAATAATCATCGATTTATAACAAGAATATACTTTTTCCCATTAATGCTTTCAACTCTCATTGGGCCACATAAGTCCATGTGCAACATATACAACTTTGTTTCCAACTAGGTACGGTTTTGGGTTTATATGATGCTCTTTTGCTTTTCCTTGTTCGCATGATGGACATAAGTGATCCTTGGTGTATTTGAACTTTGGAAGTCTCATGACGATGTTGTCTTTGGCAAGATTGTTGATGGTGTCAAAATTGAGATGGGATAACCTTCTATGCCGCAACCAGGATCGAGTTCCGATGCTCGTGTCATAAGACATATTGGTGATGAAGAGGCCATTTTGTTGATGTCGATAGTATACAAGTTTGTATCACGATTCCCGCTTAAGAGATCGCCATCCAAGTTTCTAACGAAGGTGCATTTTTCCTAAAAGCAACCTCTAAATCGCATCACGTAACCGCCTGATCGAAACAAATTGTGTCCCAACCCTTCGACCTAGTAAACCCGAGTGATCAAATAATTTCCAAAAGGTAGATCTCCATAACCCATGATAGCCGCTACATGATCATTTCCAAACATACGGTTCCCATTAATTTCGATTTAAATTGATCGCAGACTTGATTCCCGGTCATGTGCTTGGAGCAACCCGAGTCGACGATCCAAAGACAAATTTCGATAACTCCGCCAAGAATAGAAAAAGAATATTGTGGAAACCGTTTTGATTTAGGTTCCTTTAGGTTAGAGGTAAAATCCTTATCACACTCAAAGAGGTTTTCTCAGGAATTTTGGTTTATTACTCATTGTACCATTCTTGAGTGTGAAAGTTCTACCTGGGTTTCAAATATCATCCCTAAAGTAAACGCTTTGGTTCCCGTCCAAGAGTGTAAAGTCTAAGTTTTGCAACTAGTCTTCCTACTCGCTTAGCGTAAGATCTTTTGGGACGTTCTTCTTAACAGCTTATCATTCACATTCTTAGAAACACAATCATCTTGATCATTAATTAAAGATTTCTTGCAAGTTAAACAAAGAGATTCAACACATTCATTAGACTTAGCAAGTTTCATAGGTTCAAGACATTCGGATGAAATGTCTTTCTTATTCAAAAGTTGTAAATTCCTAGGGTGTTCTTCTACTTTCGCTCTTTATTCAAGCTACTACTCCTAGAGGCATCGAGACTCTATTGTTCCTTGTATTGCTCTTAGGCTTTAGTCTGCTTGCTCTAGAGGTGCTTTCTAGTCTGTAGAAGGTAAGGCATCGATGAGTGTCTAAATACTCATCATTTTGTACCATCTAGATCGCAAAACATCCGAAAACACTCGTAAACACATCAAAATGATAAAATATCACAAACAATTGTTTTATATGTTTTAAATGCAAAACATCAAAATCGATGAAAAACGATCAAATTTGCATAATTGGCGCTTTAGTCTCCCAAGTTACAAAAGTTGTCAAAATTAGTCCTCGTAAATCAAAAACTTGTAAAATATCATTTTAGGTCCTTGGGATTCACAAGTTATTCAAAATAATCCTTTGAAGTTAAAAATCACAAATTTACAACTTTGGTCCCTCAACTTTGCAAAAGTGTCAAAATTAGTCCCTAAGGTTTTAAAAATAAGAAAATAATAAAAATAAACCTTATACTATTTATAAATGGCAATATTGGTCGTTCATGATAACTTTGGAGAAAATTACAAGTTTGGTCCCTAGAGTTACAAAATTGGCAATTTTAGTCCTTGGATTTGTAAAAAATGGAAAATATTCAAATGTTATCCTTGTACTATTAAAGATTGGCATGAATGGTCCTTATTATAAGTTTGGAAAAGTTGCTAGTTCAGTCCCTTAACTTTCAGAATGTTACAAGAATAGTCATTGTTGTTACTAGCTACACAAACCCAAGACCCAGTTACTGGCCCAACAAACCAACCCAGGCCCAAAATTCAAACCCGAAATTTAAAAAGAAAAACCGCCCTTCCTGTTTATCCTCTTCACCCCCCCTCTGTAACCCAAAACCACCATGGTTTTCTCCTCATTTTCAACCTTCCACCTCATTTTCCCACTTGATTACCTCCCCCCTCCACCTACACAAACAACCAAACCTCAATTAATGCAAAAACCTGCTTCTTAGACTTTTCCCGCCAAAAATTCCACATGGACAGTCTTGATGAATTGGAAGGATTCAATGGTTGGATTAAGGTGGGATTTAATCAGAGGTCGACATAGACACCTTTTGGATAGCTATAAAGAAGAAAGAAGGCGAAGAAGGAAGTGTCATTGCTTTTAGACCATTTTGTAGTGTAAACTCTTAATTTCATGTAAACCTTTAAATTCAGCTTTATTTTCAAGTTGTATTATGTTTTATGGTTAATGAAAGTTCTTTGCGCTTCAATTTCGGTTATTGTGTACAAATTCGCTTTTATGCAAATTTCCATGTTCAAATTCCCAAAATCTCAAAGGTTGTTATTAGTTGTTGTTCTTGCTTCTTAAGCTCCTATAAGCTCTTGACAAAGCTTATAAGCTTTTAGGAACCTTTAAATTCCAGCTTTATTCAACAAAACAGAAAAACAAGAAAAATAAAGAAAATTAGTTAAAATATAAAAACAATGGAGATGGTGATATACTGGAGCGAGGTTGCTCATGGATCGCTCGGTTTAGAAGCTTAGTGGTAAGCTATTAGGGTGAATACTTGATCTTTATTATCTGCTTTCGCTTGGACATCGCTTGTAAGCTAATTTCTCATATTTTGCATTTATTAGTATAGGTGTTATAATCTAGTTAATATTAGCTTAAACTGTTTAAATATAGTAATTATAAGTTAATAAATAGTTTTTCGCTTTAAAAGTTTGTTTTAGCATATTGCTTTATAATGACCTATTATAGGGGTGTTTGGATTTGCTTATTTTTCCGTGTCGGTTGGTTTACAAGTTAAAAGCAGTTAGTCTAAGTTTGTTTAGGTATAGTTAACTCATTTCGCACCTTTGTTTGCACCTAAATACCATAAAAGTCAAAATAAGCTTTTGATCATTGCTTATTCATTATCTCGTTGATTTCTAGACCGCATGGTCATGCAAGTTGGTTTAAAAGTTGTTTATTTAGCTTAAAATAGTCTCATTTTAGCTTATTACAACTAAATCGCCTTAGAATTGCATTTAAATCTCATAAAAGTCAACATAGTTATTTACTTAAATAGTCAAATTCTCCCTCGTGCACGCTTCATGAGTTCAATTTCACAAGCTCATAACTAGCCATTTAGAAAAGATTAGCTTGTGAAATTTGTTTATTATAGAAGCCCATCCGGCTAATTTAAAGTTCCAATGCTTATTTTCCATCTTTAGCTTATTTGATAGGACCGCCGTTGCTTTTTGTTTGACTCATTTCATATAAGTAAACCGAGTAGTCGGTTTTACTAGTTTTCAAAAGCTCACAGAGAGCTTATTAATGAGCTTTAACTTATGTATTTTAACTTTTGGAAAGCCAACCTAGCCAAATTGATGACCCAAGTTTAGCTTTTCATTATTTGGCTTATTAGATGTGGTCGCACTCAACTTTTGTTTGTCCCATTTAACTCAAGACAATCGAGTTATACTCGATGCTTTTTCCAATTTTTCAAAAGCTCATCAAAAGTTATCTAGTGAACCAAACCATGAGTACTTTAGCTTTTTGAAAAGTCAACAGTCATCTAGCTTATCCAATAATTTTTTCATTATCTAGTTTATCTTAGTGCTTAAAAATAAGCTAATAGGTGCTAGTAAAACAATATAGTGTCTGTGTAAACCAAATTGTTAAGTGCTTATTTGTAGTTATTAAGTACTTATTTTTTAAGTTATTGTGCTCATTCAGTGTTCATATTAGCTAATAATCAGTAATATAGCTTATTTCTTTTTATCTTTTGCTTATTTCTAGCTTAATACCCATTTTAGTTAATAACTTGTGCTTATTTCATTTTCTAGCCAACTGTTAAGCTTTTCAAGCTTAAACAGCTTATTGGCTCATTTTCATAAAAAATCACAGTTGAGAAATATGTTTATTTTCATGTGTTTAATAAGTTTGTAAAAGAAAAAATCGAAAAAAAAATGTTTTACAAAAAGGGAGAGGCAGGGGTCGAACCTGAGGCCTCTCCCTTATGGGGATGATAGTGGGTACCTGTAAACCAGTTGCCCTTGGGACTTTTCTCGTCATAATCTTGCACTATCAATTTCTTATATATCGCTTTCCATAATAAGCTTATACGTAGCTTTTGCTTATTTGTAGCTTATTTATAATACCTTTTTCAACTTTTGCAATTTTCTTGTCTTTATATTAGTATAAAGTATTTTTACAAAAGTTTGATTTTTCCAATAAGTTTTAGTATTTTTAAACATTTAATTAGTGTTTTATAGTAATTAATTCATAATAAAAATATAAAAGTCAAAAAATATAAATCTTTTTCTAAAATTTTCTTTATCAAATAGTAAGTAAGAAAATTAGTTTTACACTTGTAGGCCTTTTATTTTATAAAATTTACGCTTTATCTTGCGCCCAGCCATTTTTGTAAATAACGCTGCTTCCGCTTTTAAATAACGCTTTTAGATAATTTAGGTTTACGTTTTAATTAAAATAGTTTATTTAAGTTATTTTGTTTTATAAAATAAACGTTCATCGATCTGTAAAAATAGTGATAGCGTTTATTTAATAGATTTTAACTTTTTAATTTTCTTAATTTGCATTTAAGTCGCTATAATTTGTAGATCTTTTCTTTAGATATAAATATTCCCAAAACCTTACTGATCACTATCCTTAGTGATCATTCTATCATCTGAAGTTGTTTAAACGCCAATTCATCCTCCGTGGGACTTAACGATCCAGGAATCCACTATATTCCTCTGATCTTAAATTGCATTGGTGTGTGAACTGCTTTGAGTCTCATATGCTTAGCCATTCACAAGTGGTTAGCTTGTGTGATTAGACTTGACGGTTTTGGATCAATCAAAATTTTGGCGCCACGCGGGAGGTCAGAAGCGTGTTTTAAGCATTTCGCATCCATTCTTGCACATATACCACCCTTTTGTAAATGCTTTTTGTAAAGTTAATCAAAATCAAAAGTTCATTAACACTTTTCCTAAAGTGTTGATAACACCAAAATATTTTCATTCTTTTATGGCATGTTTTCAAAAATCCAAAAATATTCATCTTTACCCTCTTACCCTTTTTGATTCTTTATTCCTTTTCCTCTATACATTTGATTCTCGACTTCTTCTATTCTCATGGAATCTCTCGACTACGACGAACTGGAACAAGTTGAAAACTTCCTATTTTATCACAAATGTCAAGAATTCGTGTTGTTCGTGATGATCCATTAATTCTCGTAGGGAAATAGAAAGAGAAACCGAGGTGACAAAGGACCAGGTACTTTCATCTGATAATGAAGGTGCTAAAAACGTCTAACCTACGGTTATACAAAGATCTAATCCCTCGATTGCTCTTAAGCCGTCTAAAATTGATTCTACACTTTCACGATTTACGGTTAAAAGCAAACATGCAGAAATTAGACCGGTGACTAGCAAAAATGACTTACCTAATCTTCACGTTTCTCAAGAACCAAAACCGGAGACCATAACGAAAGTGGTGGAAATTGCTAGCTCTCAGAGCACACCACTTGTCCCACCTCCGGATTTTTCTAAATGTTCTTTGAGTCTTGATAGTCATTCAGATCACCATGTTGATTTTGTTGATTCTTTGAATGAACTGATTCCTTCTCATAACTCTCAAATAGAATCGTTTATTCCTTGTGTCGGTTGTGGTGAGCCTCTTTTGGTTCACCATGTCATTGGTGTACGTGTGTACAAGTGTGGTAATGATATTCGTAACGGAGTTGTTTGTTTTGTGGTTCGAGGAATTCATTTGATTATGATCCTAATCCGAACTCATTTAACGACTCCTCAAATTTTTCTAATTACCCACCACACCCGACTTATCTTCATACAATCAACAATATCACTGTGAATTTTGTGGAGGTCCTCACCAAGGATTTGAATGTCAACCCGAAACACGTTTGTCTATGAACAATTTTCCGATGATACTCGTAACTTTGGCTATGACCAATATCCATATGATTCACCAATCCAGATCAACAGCTTTCTTGTGAGAACCGTGGAGGTCCCCATTTCACTCGATTGTCAAACAGGAATCCATTTCCTTGTAACAATTATGACTATCCATATCACGACCAACCTCCACAAAGCCAAATGACTCAAAGTCCTCAAGAAACCCAACAAGACACTTATCTAGAGCTTCTAGAGTCGATGAAAAGAACCGAGGAGTTGAGTAAGACAAGATTTCATAATGTTCCCGCTTTTCTTGTGTATATTGTGGGGTCCTCATGATGATTATCAATGTCAACCTTCCGGTTTGACAAATCTCCACTCCCACAATGTCCCATCATTCAAAATTCACATGAGAAATCCATGGAAGAATTGTTAGTCAAGAGCGGTGCTAAGATAAATTCCCAAATTGCTTTTGAAAAGTCTATTAGGGAATTAATTGCAAAAGAAAAGCGCTAGATCTAGCTCTCAATTTCGCTTTTATTCTCGATGACGTTGATGATGAGGATACACTGAAGATTCATCAAGTTCATCGGTGGATATTCCAAATAGCTGAGATTCATTCTCAAACAATCGCTATCACACCAAGCTCCCACTCACTCTCCGAACATGGGGACGAGCATCTTGACACTGCTTCCGAAAAGGAATCGGACGAATTCATAAAGTCTAGTGTTGAGGACCTTGTCCCAATCCCGAGAGAGTCACAGGGAATTTCGAGCATATGTGTGATTTTTCTTCCCCTCTTGAGTGTTCAAAAGATCATTTTGATTTCATTCCACTTTCATCAGAAAGTGATGATGATCTCTTTGATTTCAAAGCCAACCTAGGAGAAATTTAAAGTCTCCTTTATAATGATCGTTCACTCACTTCTCACCCTAACGGTCCAATAGAGAATGTTAATCACCTTGTTCCCAAACATTCAAAGCTACTTTCACCAATCCTCTATTTGAATTGAATCAATTCACTTGGATTTCTAACAATCCAATCTTTGACGAGGATAGTGATGAGTCTGACAAGTGGAACAAGAGTTCACGCACTTACATCATGTGAATGATTCTCTTTACGAGGAGTTCTCCTTGAACTCAATCATATCATATCTCTACCGTAGTATGATAACTTCCACTTTGATCTAGACATAAATGATCTTTGTGTTCGGAGGGAAATGTTCTCAACCATGAGAACTTGCTTGATATCAAAATCCCATCCCTCCCACCAAGAATATGTCTTGATCAAATGAGCTTAATGATGAAATTCATGATCCGTAAATCATGAATTCTCCTATGGATGAAGATGAGTTAGTCATGATTTTCATCATGATTTTCTTCTTTCTTCACCTATCCCGTAGCTTCTCCTGCTCTTCACTCCTTCGAATGAAGACATTATCTTTGACCCGGCATTTTTATTTATCATTTGTGAGCCGGGTCTTTCTATGTATATCTCATCGGTGTGGAACTTTCACGTATTTCAATGTTTATACAAACATCTTGAATGAAAGTCCGATGGAGATTGTCTCTTCCACTTACTTCCCATGAACAAATTAATCTGGCCGAGTCAAGCTAGCGACTCGAAATCAAAAACAAGAGCTTAACATGGGTTTTCACCCGTGTACCACCCTAGTGGGGGAGATGCCCACATGTTGTATATAGACTTTAAAATGAATGAAAATTATAAATATTAAAAAGAGAATAATTGTTGTGTTTCTACACTTAGGTAGTAATGTTATCTTTTACGTTCTAAGTTTCGCATAACAGTAGGTACTTTGAATATTGAGGACAATATTCATTTCTAAGTGTGGGGAAATTCGCTAATTTGATCATAAATGTACCCTTTAGTCCCTTTTTCCCCAAAATGGCCAAATTTTAAAATTTTTTTTATTTAGTGGAAGTACTATGTACTAAACACAACAAATGGTAATCACCCACCATGTCTAACTCACATAAGGATTGGCTAATCCAGAGCAAACGGCTCTTGGTAAAGATATCTCAAATCCGTTATGGCTTGCAATTTGCCCAAAATTGTATGGTGTTCAACTCACCATATCTTTAAACTAGTGAAAAGTTGGCTAGCCCGCAAGTTTATGGCTTGTGGTAAAGGCGCTTGAAATCCATAATTGGTAATCGGCTCACCAAAGATAATTCGATAATTTATCTAAGAGTTATTAGTCCGTATAAACGGCTCGTAAAGACAAATCAAACTGCTTAAAGCTTATGATTTGCTCAAAATCATTTGGTTATCATTGTACCAAGGTTCTTACTTGAACTAAAACAATTGGCTACTCCGTAAGTAATGGCTTTTGGTAAAGAGTTAAAATCCATTAACTTTTCATAAATCATTGCTAGGGACTAGCAATATCTTAGTATGGGATTGATGAGTATCTAAATACTCATCATTTTGTACCATCTAGACCGCAAAACATCCGAAAACACTCGAAACACATCAAAATGATAAAAATATCACAAACAAGTGTTTTATATGTTTTAAATGCAAAACATCAAAATCGATGAAAACGATCAAATTTGCATAATTGGCGCTTTAGTCTCCCAAGTTACAAAAGTTGTCAAAATTAGTCCCTGTAATTCAAAACTTGTAAAATATCATTTTAGGTCCTTGGGATTCACAAGTTGTTCAAAATAATCCTTTGAAGTTAAAATCACAAATTTACAACTTTGGTCCTCAACTTTGCAAAAGTGTCAAAATTAGTCCCTAAGGTTTTAAAAATAAGAAAATAATAAAATAAACCTTATACTATTTATAAATGGCAAATGGTCCTTCATGATAACTTTGGAGAAAATTACAAGTTTGGTCCCTAGAGTTACAAAATTGGCAATTTTAGTCCTCGATTTGTAAAAAATGGAAAATATTCAAATGTTATCCTTGTACTATTAAAGATTGGCATGAATGGTCCTTATTATAAGTTTGGAAAAGTTGCTAGTTCAGTCCCTTAACTTTCAGAATGTTACAAGAATAGTCCTTGTTGTTACTAGCTATACAAACCCAAGACCCAGTTACTGGCCCAACAAACCAACCCAGGCCCAAAATTCAAACCCGAAATTTAAAAAGAAAAACCGCCCTTCCTGTTTATCCTCTTCACCCCCCTCTGTAACCCAAAACCACCATGGTTTTCTCCTCATTTTCAACCTTCCACCTCATTTTCCCACTTGATTACCTCCCCCCTCCACCTACACAAACAACCAAACCTCAATTAATGCAAAACCGCTTAGACTTTTCCGCCAAAAATTCCACATGGATGGTCTTGATGAATTGAAGGATTCAATGGTTGGATTAAGGTGGGATTTAATCGAGGTCCATATAGACACCTTTTGGATAGCTATAAAGAAGAAAGAAGCGTAAGAAGGAAGTGTCGAATCGCTTTTAGACCATTTTGTAGTGTAAACTCTTAATTTCGTTGTAAACCTTTAAATTCGCTTTTATTTTCAAGTTGTATTATGTTTTATGGTTAATGAAAGTTCTTTGCGCTTCAATTTCGCTTATTGTGTACAAATTCGCTTTTATGCAAATTTCCATGTTCAAATTCCCAAAAATCTCAAAGGTTGTTATTAGTTGTTGTTTTGCTTCTTAAGCTCCTATAAGCTCTTGACAAAGCTTATAAGCTTTTAGGAACCTTTAAATTCCAGTTTTATTCAACAAAACAGAAAAACAAGAAAAATAAAGAAAAATTAGTTAAAAATATAAAAACAATGGAGATGGTGATAATGACTGGAGCGGTGGTTGCTCATGGATTTCCGTTTTAGAAGCTTAGTGGTAAGCTATTAGGGTGAATACTTGATCTTTATTATCTGCTTTCGCTTGGACATCGCTTGTAAGCTAATTTCTCATATTTTGCATTTATTAGTATAGGTGTTATAATCTAGTTAATATTAGCTTAAATCTGTTTAAATATAGTAATTATAAGTTAATAAATAGTTTTTTCAGTTTAAAAGTTTGTTTTAGCATATTAAGCTTTATAACAGCCTATTATAGGGGTGTTTGGATTTGCTTATTTTTCTGTGTCAGAAGTTGGTTTACAAGTTAAAAACAGTTAGTCTAAGTTTGTTTAGGTATAGTTAACTCATTTCAGACCTTTGTTTGCACCTAAATACCATAAAAGTCAAAATAAGCTTTTGATCATTGCTTATTCATTATCTGTTGATTTCTAGACTGCATGGTCATGCAAGTTGGTTTAAAAGTTGTTTATTTAGCTTAAAATAGTCTCATTTTAGCTTATTACAACTAAATCAGTCTTAGAATTGCATTTAAATCTCATAAAAGTCAACATAGTTATTTACTTAAATAGTCAAATTCTCCCCGTACGCTTCATGAGTTCAATTTCACAAGCTCATAACTAGCCATTTAGAAAAGATTAGCTTGTGAAATTTGTTTATTATAGAAGCCCATCCGCTAATTTAAAGTTCCAATGCTTATTTTCCATCTTTTAGCTTATTTGATAGGACCGCCGCTTTTTGTTTGACTCATTTCATATAAGTAAACCGAGTAGTCGGGCTTTACTAGCTCTTTCAAAAGCTCATGAGAGCTTATTAATGAGCTTTAACTTATGTATTTTAACTTTTTGGAAAGCCAACCTAGCCAAATTGATGACCCAAGTTTAGCTTTTCATTATCTGGCTTATTAGATAGGGCTGCACTCAACTTTTTGTTTGTCCCATTTTAACTCAGTACACTGAGTTATACTCAGTGGCTTTTTCCAATTTTTCAAAAGCTCATCAAAAGTTATCTAGTGAACCAAACCATGAGTACTTTAGCTTTTTGAAAAGCTGAACAGGTCATCTAGCTTATCCAATAATTTTTTTTCATTATCTAGTTTATCTTAGTGCTTAAAAATAAGCTAATAGGTGCCTAGTAAAACAATATAGTGTCCTGTGTAAACCAGTTGTTAAGTGCTTATTTGTAGTTATTAAGTACTTATTTTTTAAGTTATTGTGCTCATTCAAGGTTCATATTAGCTAATAATCAAGAATATAGCTTATTTCTTTTATCTTTTGCTTATTTCTAGCTTAATACCCATTTTAGTTAATAACTTGTGCTTATTTCATTTTCTAGCCAACTGTTAAGCTTTTCAAGCTTAAACAAATTTTATTGGCTCATTTTCATAAAAATCACAATTGAGAAATATGTTTATTTTCATGTGTTTAATAAGTTTGTAAAAGAAAAAATCGAAAAAAAAATGTTTTACAAAAAGGGAGAGGCAGGGGTCGAACCTGAGACCTCTCCCTTATGGGGATGATAGTGGGTACCTGTAAACCAGTTGCCCTTGGGACTTTTCTCGTCATAATCTTGCACTATCAATTTCTTATATACGTTTTCCATAATAAGCTTATACGTAGCTTTTTGCTTATTTGTAGCTTATTTATAATACCTTTTTCAACTTTTGCAATTTTCTTGTCTTTATATTAGTATAAAGTACTTTTACAAAAAGTTTCAGATTTTTCCAATAAGTTTTAGTATTTTAAACATTTAATTAGTGTTTTATAGTAATTAATTCATAATAAAAATATAAAAGTCAAAAAATATAAATCTTTTTTCTAAAATTTTCTTTTATCAAATAGTAAGTAAGAAAATTAGTTTTACACTTGTAGGCCTTTTATTTTATAAAATTTACGTTTTATCTTGCGCCCAAATACCATTTTTGTAAATAACGCCGCTTCCGCTTTTAAATAACGCTTTTAGATAATTTAGGTTTACGCTTTAATTAAAATAGTTTATTTAAGTTATTTTGTTTTATAAAATAAACGTTCATCGATCTGTAAAAATAGTGATAGCGTTTATTTAATAGATTTTAACTTTTTAATTTTCTTAATTTGCATTTAAGTCGCTATAATTTGTAGATCTTTTCTTTAGGTATAAATATTCCCAAAACCTTACTGATCACTATCCTTAGTGATCATTCTATCATCTGAAGTTGTTTAAACGCCAATTCATCCTCCGTGGGACTTAACGACCCAGGAATCCACTATATTCCTCTGATCTTAAATTGCATTGGTGTGTGAACTGTTTTGAGTCTGTTACGGTTAGCCATTCACAAGTGGTTAGCTTGTGTGATTAGACTTGACGGTTTTGGATCAATCAGGCACACGCATTAGGATTCACATTTTTATGAAGGGAGGTGGTTTCAACTTTCCTAGTCTCTTTAGAGTGCTTTTCTAAACTTATGTCGCTTTGTTCCATATGTTTTAGATGCGGAGGCGCACGATTATTGGTACTCATCTTAAAAGGCCAGTGCTAAAACTTTGGTTTCTCGATAATCGCTTTCCTTTTTCAACATTTTATATAGGCAAGGCAGTGGAGTGACTGGTTTTGATGAAACATTTTCTCATTGACTTTTGGAGGAGGCATAGAAAGACATTTTGGTTTGGAAACCGGTTTGGGAACATTTGCTTTCTCCGCAGTCAATGGTTTTTAATCACAGCTTCCACTACCTTTCCTTTTTACTTTCCACCGAGCCCTCAAAAGATCATTTTCGCTTTCATGTCATTGTAGGCACGCCATACGATACGCTTGTCATACTTGCATTCCTCTGTTTATTCCTCTGGTTTTTTAAACCTGGCTCTGATACCAATTGTAGGACCTTACTATTATCAACCTTATCACTTTACCAAGCAAACCCAACACACGTAACCTAAGTTACGCGTATAAAACGTGAAACACAAACACAAACAAAGCGTAGAAATAAGATGAGAAAGATGGTGACTTGATGTTAAAACCGTGTATGTGAGAAGAGAAAGATGATAACAATAAAGTTGTATTACTTGAAAGAAAACACACACACACACATCACACACCCTCAAATGACCATTTGAGGGGTATTTATAGTACAAGACACAAGTTGCCCTAAAGGCTTTCCTGGGCTTTGTATGGGCTTCGTTGGATTGATTTGGACGCGGATATATGAGCTTATAAACGGCTAGCATAGCTCATCTTTAACCAAATAGCTTATCCCAATCCACGAGCCCATAGACTATTCTATCACGATATCTAACACACGTTACAAAGTTCCTAATCGTGAATGACCATCACTTCTAATAAAACTATTAAGGCTAACAATCCAAGTGAACCTTAAGTAATCATCTACTATAACTAAAGTGTAGAGGTTCCTTCCATAAATTCTTATAGCGGATGGACCAAACAAGTTCATATGCAAAAGCTCTAGACATTTAGATGTGGAAACCATGTTTTTAGCCTTATGACTACTATGAATTTGTTTACCAATTTTGCAAGCATCGCAAAAGTGTTGATCATATTTCAATTTTGGTAGGTTTCTAACTAGCTCTTTTGAGGATAGGTTTTGGATGAGTCTCATATTAGCGTGACCTAATCGTCTATGCCACATAGTAGAGTTATCATCTAAGGTTGTTAGGCAAAGTTTGTATTTAGATGTTCTATCTATTTTCATGACATATATACTATTTTTCATAACTCCTTTAGCTATGGTGATACCATCTTTTAGTATTTTACTACCATTTTCTTCAAATAGTACTTTATACTTTTTATCACATAGTTGGCTAATACTAAGTAGATTAAATCCTAACCTATCAACATGAGCAACATTTTCAATAGTTAGGAGTTATGAGCGATCGTACTTTGCCAATGATTTTGCTTTTGAGATTGCTACCAAAAGTGACATTACCTCCGTCATACTCTTAGTATGTTGAGAAGAGGCTTTTGTTTCCCGTCATGTGTCTTGAACATCCACTATCTTTTATCCATTCATCAGGTTCTAATCCAACTTTCAAGCATACCTATGACACAAATAACTCAAGCGTTTGGTCCCCAATATCTAATGGGTCCGTTTAGGTTAAACATACCATTTACTTGGTTCATGTATGGAAACGATGGGAAAGGGTTTCATGGCATGTAATTTGGAGTTTGATATGGTCTAGGGTAGTTTTGATTTCATCCGGTATGTTGATAGTTGGGTTGTATGTTTTAGTTGCTCTTAGGAAAGGGGCGTTTGGCAATAGGTGTTTTAGGCCGTTATTGAGTAGTTTTAGATCTAAATTCATTTCTAGCAAGTCCTACTCCTAATGTAACAGCAGGTTTTAGTTTAACAACATCATTGGTTTTCTTTGTTACCTTGACAAATTCACTACGGTCCGTTTTGCAATCATTCTGTCATACTGCAGACACCACGACACCAAATCTTTCAACGGACGGAACCCTATTTTTGGGTCCGTCTGTCCGTGTCAGCATCGCAGAGATATGATGCTTGTTTGTATTTTTCTACTGCTTTGGTTTGACTATTTGAAATTAGTACTTCATTAAAACCTAATCCATTCATATTTCCTGGTGCTTTTTGAATTCCTACTATCTCATCGGCACAAGCAATGTTTTTGTTAAATCTTTTAAATTTAGAGTTATGTTCGATGAGAACTTCTTGTGTGAGTTTTAGCTTTTCTATTTCAAGACTAAGCTCTTGACATGATTTGCAAACATCGCCATTTGCTTTCCCTTTTCTAATCGTTTTGCCTTTTCTTTAACTCATAAATTTCGCTTTCTAAAAATTCCTTTTAGTCTTTAAAAACTTGTTTTTAGTTATGATTTTAAGCTAAGCTCACACAATTGATTATATTGTTTTTGCAAAGTGTCACCATCAATAGAAGAGTAAGATGAGTCGGAATGTACCTCGTTTGATTCATGTGCCATTAGAGTGATCTCATCCTTTCTTGATTCTTCATCATCCTCACTATCACTCCAAGCACCACTTACAAAAGCAAACGTTGAGTTTAGCTTTTAGGTGGCTTGGGAAAATCTCTTATTAGATGACTTGTATCACCGCATCTAAAGCACTTCCTTTCACCTTTTCCCTTTTTGTCATCTCGGTCTTTTCGGAATGGCTTCTTTTCATCTCGGGGTTGCCTTACGAACTTTCCTCTTCTTCTAAAGAACTTTTTGAAATCTCTAACAGCCATAGCATACTCCTCATCTTCACTACCCGAGCAAGATTCTTCATCATCACTAAATTCGCTCTTGCCTTTAGAGCAACGAATTTGACTTTCTCTTTTTCCTTTGAGGATCTCTCGAATCTTTCTCCATCACCATTTCGTACTTTGAGATTTCCAATTAGCTCGTCAGTGACATTATTGAGAGATCTTTTGATTCCTCAATAGTCACTACTTTTGCTCTCCACTTCGAATGGAGTGCTCTAAGAAATTTCCGACAAAGTTCTTACTACGAAAAGTTTCATCAAGTGCTTTAAGAGATGTAATAATAGTATTAAAGCGAGCAAATCCACAATCAATGATTTCATCTTGGGATAACAAATTGTTCATATTGTTGAACAAGAAGATCAATTTTGTTATCCTTGACTTGTGAATTTCCTTGATGTGTAATAATTAAAGATTCTCAAATCTCTTTTGCGGTTTCACACATAAAAATTCTTTCATATTATTTTCTAGGCAAAGCATTATAAAGCATCATTTTAGCTTCATTATTTTTAGCTATTTGTTTCTTTTGATCATCACTTGAAATATCTTTTGTTGTAGGATTAAAGTCTCCTTTAATGATAACAAACCAAATATCTATATCTTTTGACTTTACATATGTTTCAAAATGGTTTTTCCAATAGATAAATCCATTGGTTTCAAAAAGTGGTGGTCTTTGCATAGATTGCCCTTCTTTAAAGTTTTCGGAATCCATGGATCGTTTCAAGTTTATAAAATACAATATATTTTAGAAATTCTTGAGCAACGAGGCTTTGGTACCAATTGTGGAAAACTAGAAGGGGGTTGAATAGTTTACCAATTAAAATCTTTATTTTGAAACTTATTGTAAAATCAATTGATGTTGATCAAAGATATGTTAGTGAATAATAAACAATATGCAAGGAATATATAAAGAGTAAATAAGGAAAGAAACAATCAAACCACGACAAGTTGTTTATAGTGGTTCGGTCTACAAGGACTCTTTTTCCTTGCCCTACTCCATTCCCCGAGTCTCCAACTCGAGAGTTTAACTTCACTAGTCAACAAGCTCCTTTCACCGACGGAGAAACCTTTACACTTCGCTTACACACTATTTCCGACACAAAGCTAGATGTCGAGTTCTTTTGGTACAACCACTCCCACACTATGTATTTTAAGGACTAAAATACTAACCACTCACGCCGTAAGTTTAAGATGGTTTGATACAACAATGATGTATGAACAAGACTAGATCATACAACAACAAAACAAACAAGACTTCCAACTATTTGTCAAGCTTGATGATGCATTGATCTTCTTTGCTACAAAAGAGGATCACTATAATGATATGGAAATGAGTTAGAAATAATATAGAGAAGAAATGTATGTGATTACGCTAGAAAGGATGAGAAACAACTCGGGTTGGCTGCTATTTATACCAAACAGCTCATTGTCACCACGGACCACCTAAACCAAAATGAGGGTTCCGCCTGTAACATTTTTGTGTCACGGTCCGACATCAAGATTACAAAAATCTTACCAAAGTCAACAAAATCTAACCAAGATCATGCGAGATATGTAGAGTCTAAATTTACAAAATATCTTATGAAATCCCCTAGAGATTTCAATGACGCACCACATGATGTCATATGTTGTTTTCATTTTAGAAATAATATGTTAAATGTAAATACATATGTAATATTTTGTTTTAAGAAACTAAAACATACTTGATCTAAAAATATTGACATACATTATGGTTTATAAGGATATCAAAGTTAATTGATATATGACTACTCAAATGTAAATGCTTGAGATCAAGATTTTATTTAAGAAAAGCTTGTTTTAATATCTATTAATCTTGAGAAGCTTTATACTTTACAAAAATTAAATTTACTTTTGTCGTTAACAAAACTTAGGTAAACATCATAAAATATAAATAACGCTTAATGATTTATATTTGTATAAACACTTTTTAAAGACTTATAATTTTATGTTCTCGCACGATAAACGGACTTATTTTATAAACCGACTTTTTTAAAAGTTCTCGCCTCATGAGCCTTTCGCCAGACACAAACATAGTGTTAAACTTTTATAATTGGTTTAAGCAGAAAAATACTACACGTGGCACAACAGGGCAGCAAGTTGGAGGTCCCCATTGAGTAAAAAAGAAAAGAAAAGCCGATCAACTTACGCGGCTGCTAAACAACAACTCTTCCTTCACACAACACAACCACCCCACCCCCAATTTCCACAAAAACAATAATAAAAAAAGTAGCTGAAAATAATTAAAAACCCACACTCACACTCACAACCATCAACCACCATGACTGCCACTTCATCACCACCACCAACCGCCACGTCATCATCATCACTACTTGACAAACCACTCCACCTACTCACCGAAGACGACATTTCACAAGTCACTCGCGAACAGTGCCGCCGTTTCCTCACTCTCAAAGGTCTGTGTGTTTTTTAGGTGTTTTTAGTGTGTGTTTATAGATATTTGATTGATGACGTGTGCATATGTAAAAAACAGGTATGAGACGACCGTCGTGGAATAAGTCTCAGGCGGTCCAGCAAGTTATTATGCTTAAGGCGTTGCTTGAGCCGATGCCGGAATGTGGTGACGTCAGCAGGAAGCTGACTAATGCTCACCGCGAACATCAAACCCTAACTTTACCTGTATGTTTTTGTTATTTTTATACCTGTTTACCTAATTTTGTTAGAAACTTTGATAACTGGTAGCGCTGACTTGTTAGATAGCGATGTTATTATTCAAGTGAGGATAGAGCGAGCATTTTGGAGCGTTTAGTGTTTAGCTTTTAAAGTTTAGAATATAATGCTTGTTTGGCGACTAGCATTTTGGAGCGTTTAGTGTTTAGCTTTTAGCGTTTAGAATATAATGCTTGTTTGGCTACGAGCTCGGCTTTTTTATTTTGTTTAAGTTCTCATATTTAAAAGGCTAATAAAAGATGCGATTTACTTTTATGTCACTTTTTACTTTATAATTACAACGCTTTTATGAAACAAGGCGCTTTTATGAAACAACAGCTAATGCTTTCAACTACGGTTAGTTTTGCTAAACATAAACGCTTTTTGAAGCGTTTAGCTTTTAGATTTTGTTTAAGTGCTTCTATTTGAAACTCTTATAAAAGAAGCGTTTAGCTTTTACGTCATTTTACACATCATAGTTACAACTAAAGCTACGTTACCAAACACTTTTATGAAATAAACAGCTGCTGGGTGCTGATTGCAACTACTGCTAGTTTTGCCAAAATATAACCTTAGTTGACGTGTTTGTTGTTTTATGCTTTTTTGTATTATGTGAATATGATATTAGCTTATTGTTTTAGGATGTGATTTTGATTAATTAACTGAGTGATATGAAAATATAGGTACAGAAGGTAACAAGTGCTGATACGGAGGTATCAGTTTCAGCTGATGATTCAGTGCCTGGTCAGCGTGATGACGCCGATCAATCTGATGTTGCTCGTGATGACGACTTTGTTTCTCCCGGGTAATTGCTCAAGTTGTTTTATGCTATGGATACTGGTGCAGTGATGTATTAAATTAAGATTTTAATTTGTTTTTGCCTATTGTAGCTGTATAATTATGGCATGCAGTTGATGAGACGTATTCACAGCAAGCTTGTATTAGTATTTAGGTTATTATCACTTTACTAATTCTGATAATGCTAAGAACAAGTTCTGGTATGACCATTTGGAAAGAAAATCTTCTTGAAGTTGAATTCTCATGTTAAGTTGTTAGCTTTTAGCACTAAATTTCTTATTTAGGTGTTGGCATCCTTAGAGTTAGTTTCTTGTATTTGAAGACAGTAAAAAGCTTCGGCTTCATGGTTTTGAAACATAATCGGTATCGGCTTACCATTAAATTGAAGATTTGCAGTAGTTCCGGTTAAAATGATATATATTGAAACTGCGTAGCATTGGTATTAGTTTGGCAACTCTAGATATTGTCATGCAAGATAGTGAGATGCTAACATGTCATATAAGTAATGATGGATTAGATAGCATAATATCTACTTTCCAAAAAAAATATAGCATAATATTTTTGTCAAATAGCATTAGTAACCATATTCAATGTGGCCTAGTGGTAAGGCTTCCTAAATGTCTCAGACGAGACCAAGTTATGTGGTATCAGTGGTCTTTGAAGTTTGATGAAATGATTGCTTCTAGAGTTACATATGTCAAAAGTTTTTGTTTAAAGATCATTGCCGCTTGAATGCCATTTCTTTTACAGTTACAGCTATGAATAGTATGTTCAAATGAGATATAATACCTAAAACCTAAAAAATGCTTGATGTGAACAAACACGTTTGGTTTCATTGGGTGCTTAATATGGTGGTCTTCACCCTTTACTGTTATAGGGTACTTGGGGACTGGGTACAAGGGGCAAATTTGAGTTGTTTTAATAAAGGAACGTACAGAAAAAATGTGTATCATTCTAACATTGCATCAAAGATTAACATGTTAAAGGTCATACAAAAGCTTGGTTTGTTTTGTTCTGAAAGAGATTAATCATTTTGCTCATTTTGTTTCAGGATTACTGGTATGACAAACGAGGAAAAAAGACAGATGACAATATTTTATAGTGGCAAGGTGAATGTTTATGATGAGGTCCCAGCTGAGAAGGTATACAATATTTTGCACCGCTTATTTTTCTAATTTGCTAATATCACTAAGTGATTTTAGGCATGGACGTTATTGCAGCTTGCTGCAAGCCCGCTACAATTTCCTCAGGAAGCTCCATTTGATGGAACAGGTCCTCCTACATGTCATTTGCAAGCCCCATGTATTAGAGCAAGCACAGGTTCCTCTGCCATGATCTTGCCGACCTTGCAAACAGGTACCATTGTGTAAAAGTTTTAATCCATCCACTCCATGTGTCACAATGAAGCCTTAAATCCTGAATGTATTCCCGGGTAATTGATGAATTGCTTGTTTAGTCGGTAAAAGATTTGCAAAAATGCCTGCAATTATATCTTCCCTACTCGACTACTTTGTAGTATATCAATCATTATATCAACTAATAAGACCAAGGACAAGTGTCTGAGATATTTTTAATTTGTATAGTGTCATAGTTTGCCTTTCTTATAAATAATATTAACAAATAAGAATATTTAAAGTTATCCAAAATTCCAAATTTTATTTCACTTGCACTAGTGTATGATGAACTTAGCTGCTAAAACCATTGAATAATCTTGCATAGATGTTAGAGGTGGCAGTTTCAACATATTTATTGATTAATGGGTCAATTTGGGTTCTTAAATGGGTCAAACAAAAGAAGTTAGTTTCGGGGAATAGATTAAATAGGTCATACAGTTCAAATGGGTTGAAACTTGCCCAAGGTCTACTTTTTTATGCATACAACCTCCTCCATCCGTTAATTTAAAGCTTTCGATTATTGTTGTCATTAAATTGATTTGTAATAACAAATAACACAACAATTAATTATAAAAATGGACTAATTGCTGGTCAACCTAACCTGAGTTAACCCGTCTTAATCCCCCCTTCCATTTCGCTCATATTAACATCTCAAATCGAAATGGGAAAGTTGTTCCCTGTTAATGATTTTCTTCTGATGTTGCAATTGCATTGATTAATAGCTGAAGGTTCAGCAAGCAGAAAAGCATCAGTGCATAGATATCTTGAGAAGCGGAAAGATAGGTACGTTTAGCTTATACATCAATTCAACAGTTTATTTCTTTTTTGTGGTTTCTCATGTTTCTGTTAGGTGAAGGTTTAAGAGCAAGAGAAAAGCTGAAAGCTCCGCATGTGCTAGCTTGGATGCTCACTTAAGCCAAAGTCAGAACCAAAATGAGCAAATAATCAGGAGTTTGCCTTGCTCCCCACCTCCAATCAGATCTCCTAATACCCCTAACCGCTACAGCTAAATAGGTACACATCAAGTCCTTCTGCCATTATTGCTGACTAAGGTAACAGAACTACCTCCAAGACATTACATCTATTCTTGGTACGTTTGGGAATGGGAATGATAGAAGGGGTGTTTGGTTTGAGGGAGTGGGTTCCAAAAATTATGAATCATTTAATAAATGCCCATCACCTTGTATAAAAACCCGCACAGTTAGTGATTCATGTAAAGCATTTTCTTGTGCTTACATAATCTGATAGACCAGAAAACCAACTTTTATAGACCAGAAAACCATGAATGTTTCAAAAAATCAGTATGACTGTCAAAACTTTTTAAAGAGTCTATTGCAAGTTTGACTAAGTTGACTTTTTCATCTAGCTGTGTTATGTGGAAACCGTTTAATTTAGAAGATTACCTTAAATTAAAACTTTTGGAGCGTTGACTTTTTTCCCCTTCTGTATGGTCGTTACCAGAATTAATATCTTACCAAAATAGGGTCACGATATGAATAAGTGAATAACTTCCTATCGTAACTGGTTTATTGTGTATTCAGTTTTGTGAAACTGGCTCAAAAGACTATTTCATCCCCTATTGACTATCGCCCGGCAATGGTGCAGGTAGGGACTTACCGGATCGTGTCCTTACAATTGGCTTACAGGAAATGGCAATATGATGTAAGCCACTGTAAGCATCCATTGAAGTAAATATATTCAACTCGGTTTAGTGCTAGGCTTGTGGTTGTGGTTTCTTAGGCTAAGTAAAGATGAGATTTCTAGTTTAACGCTTTAAAATGGCAGGCCTTTGAGGTGCTTGCATTATTAGTCTTCTATGTTATGTATGTCACCAATGTTTTTGGAAAAGAAACTGTTAAATCTATGGAAGTGTAGAGTTGGAAATTTGTCAGGCATTCAGAAGCCTTATCTTGAAGTTTTCTGACATTTGTTTTCCCCAAAATATACCGATGGTTGATGTCCGGTCAGTCACGGCAATGAAAATACAATTTAACATGGTTTGAAACTTGTTCAGTGTTTGTCGACCATGTACCAAAATACAAACCCGGGGTTTCCTAATTTGATTATTAGAAATATATAAAAATCATTTTCAATATTCATGCCCACTTCCACCATGCTATTGTAGAAAGTGACTTACGATATAACCTTATCGCTCCTGTTTTTTTTTTTTTTTTGGTCTGGACTGATATTTGCACAACCCAACATGCTATTTTTAAAAGTGGATGGACAATATGCATGCCTACTTCCATGACATTATGAAATTTGATTTGAAATGCTCGCCATTTTTTAATTTTTTTGAACGGCACACTGCTCACCATTTTAAACTCGTGTACCGGTCTTCGGTTTGATGGTGTTGGTTAATGGTCATGTAACCTCTAGTTATGCGTTTGAGTATCTTTAGAGGCAATGGTAGACACTCATTTGAAATACACTCGACTTATTTACTGTTCCCAAGGGTTTCATTCCTAACTGAACATAAGCTCTATAGGATGTCATGTGAAGGTGTGACTCGTTAGAAATAAAGTATTTAACTGATAGACTTGGCATGGTTAAAACCGCAAATTGAAATTCAAATAAAGACAGATTGTAAATTTAAGATAGCTACATCCTCATTTAGGTCGTGTTTTTGTTGTATTATATGATTTAAAGACAATGAAGAAGTTATGTCTCCCTTTACTTGACACGCACGTATAATACAAATCGAATTACAGCACGGGGAGCATTGTATGATCGATATCAAAATAGGATTGTGTGAATATCGAGTGAGAAACCGACATGTAACAAAGATGGATAAATGATAGAAATTTTAAACCATTACACAATTTTTTTAGTAGTGTTCTTTAACGGTTGAATTAGATCTTACATTCTGTTTGGCAGAAAAGGTAACAACAAAGTTGAAAAATTAGATTACAAGAGCATTCTGACGTGATAAATAGTTTCACTGAGAATTAGGGGTGTCCATGGTACTAGAACCGTCCCAAACCGGAACCGAACCGAAAGAACCGAGAACCGAAAATAAGGAAAAAGTGGAACCAAGAACCGTCCCAAGTTTTTCGGTTCGGTTCCGACGCGGTACTCGGTTCCGCACGGAATTTTCGTAATTCCTATGAGTACCAAAGTGTTAAAAAATATGTTTGGATGGATGTGAATTTATTGGACTTGCTCGTAGAAATTCAAATAAGTGACAACCTTAATAAGATTCCACAACTCGACTTACAAACAAACAAAAAATATATATCCTAGAATCGCAAACTCATTATCCACGAAAATAATTGCAAAATCATTGTAATTTTATATATCAATCATGGTGACTATTTTACAATAACTTATATATGACAATATATCACGCAGTGATGCTCATAATCGTTAATTGTTTCTTGACTTTTATCATTAAATTTAATGAACAATAAATACCAATAGTTAATTACAACTTCTTGTTAGTTGTTACTAAGCAACACATAATTTTTGATATGCCGCTATGAGACGCTTGATATTCCGCTTTAAAAACTTACTTTAATATCATGAACGATGTTTCAATCTTGAATCGAATCAATGGATTAATGGTTAAGGTTTATGGTTTTAGGTTTAGGTAGGGTTTTTCTATTTTATTAAAAGTCCTGCATACTTGATGTACACAATATCCCAAACAAACCTTATAAAATTACATATTTTATAAAAGTCGGTTCTTTCGAAAGTATCGAACCGGACGGTTCCGACCGAACCGTCCCGAGAACCGAAATTTTAGAATTTTAGGAACCAAGAACCGCACTATTGGTTCTAATATACGGTCCTGCTCCGGTCGGTACGCAGACGGCCCTGCTCTTTTGGTTCCTCGGTTTTTTTGGACACCCCTACTGAGAATGCCTTGTTTTAAAATATTCTGACTTCGGAATTTGAATGTAAATTGCAGAATGAATAGTACGATTTCACTTGATTGGATGGAACGCACATATGATGTATATCACCTGATTAAATGGGACACAATGAACTGATAAAACGATTCCTATTCTTTGAGATTCACCATATATCGATAACAAACTTCAGACATACAATCTATTAAATTAACTATAAATATCTCGAGTCTTGTGTATTGGGTATGCCCCGTACCCTTATGTTTTGTACACTATTTTACTGGTGAATTCCACATGCCAACCTTACCTCTGCTAGGCAGAACACTCGGACTTAGCCGTTACCAGTCAAACATCCCAAGACAGTGCTTTCGTAGTCGGGAAACCAAGTCCCTTTGTGCATCAGCATGTTGAACCATCTGTATACGTAATTGTATCCCTTCTCATGAATAGTAGTCTCTGGTGATTGTGTAAAGATTAACAATGAGTTTATGACTAACACGCCAAATGATTCACGAGACCATGTTAGCAGAAAAGATGAGTAGACAAAAAAGAGGCAACTTGCCATTAAACCTATTTCAGTGCGATCGGCAGACATTGAATTTTCGAAAAACAATGCAACATGTCAAAAGTACAAACGGTGTGAAGATGATATGATACTAAATACTTACATGTTGGGTACTTGAGGAGAGAAAAGTTCCCACCTTTAAGTATCAATTCTCCATTTTGAAACCATTTCAGGGCCGAGATTCTTCACATCAGTGTCACTGTATGTCTCATTACTCTGATGTATGGCGTCATTGAACTTTAACTCCCAGAAATTTATCCATAACGTTCTTAAAAGCCTGTGGCAAGTTGAAAAAGCATGTCACACTTTGTTTTGCCATTCTATAATGCAGTCTATGTTAAAATAGTATAAGCCTATGTTAATTTCAAATACAGGTATACACTAGTTGAGTAAAAAGAGGATATGCATGTAACTCAACCAGGAATATTGACCAAAAGCTTCTCATTTAGACTAAAAAAATCTCTGTTTGTATGTGACTATGTGAGAGCTCATATTTTTGTGATGCGGAAAAGGCAACTACAAACCAGGCACTTACAGATCAAGGTGCAACCAATCTTAAAAAACTGAGTGCTTTTCTTTAGGCTAATTTGCAGTTCAGTTAATAGTAAATTGATTGTGCAACCTGTGTTCTGTTGAAACTTCTTGTTTAACAAGACTAAACAAAAATAACCCAAATAAATACATGCCATCCTCCAAAAAAAATTTTGAGAAACAAACTGAGATGAATGAGACGCTAAAGAGGCCTCTCAACACACTATTTATCATATATGGAGGTTTAAGTTGTACCTGACGTGAAAACGACTCCTTTCCGTTAAGAAGTGTATTCATTACAGCAAATTCGTCATCAAACACACTATAAAATGCTTGGTAGAATTCATTCCTGGAAACAGCAAATTCAGAACATGGGTCTGACCTTTTCTCAATAACTATTTTTTTTTGGTAAATATGTATACCTATCTTGTTCAGCAATTAGCTGATCCATCTCATCAAATTTCCGTGTAAGAACTTCAGCTCCTACTGGCGAAACCAAGTGCAGTACCAAACCCTCCAAAGTTCTTGGGAAATGTAGCTAGCAAAAGACAGGTATTTAGGGGTTAGTGAATAGATATATCATTGCAGGGTATAAATTGAGAGAAAAAGGTTGAGAATATTCAAACTATCCACTACCATTTTTTCAATATCTACCTAGCATCTATCAAATTATCAGAATGAAAATCAATATAAACAAACTTCTAATTCAAAGAGATATATTGGCTTAGAACTCACCACCATGGCAAGAAACATTTTTTGCAGAGTAAGTGGTTCAAGATCCCAAAAAATAGTAGCAACTGGGTCCTCCTCCAGGTAATACAATTCTGAGATCTTAAATCTCTCGGGCTCAGTTTTCTCCATTTCAGATGTTGAAGTCACTTGATTACTCAAATCAGCAGCATTGACACGATCATGGACTAAAGAAACAAGCTCATGAAGAGATTTTAGAGCATAAGGCTCCAGATCATGTAACTTATTCCCACCAGAAACCTTGATGTTGTTGGCAACCACATTGCAGCCATGCTCATCTGGTATATAATTGATTATATTCATTAATGTTGTGATACAATGGATCATGAATGAAGAGATGTACAATAATAACTAACCTGATTGTTCATAGGAAGGCTTATTACTCGCACTAAGTGAAGTCTTAGACAGCATCTGATTCTGTTCAAATCATAAATGAAGATATAAATCTAAATTATATTTTCTGACTGGGAAAATTAAAAAAAATAATACAATAATATCAGAAATTCAGAAACATTGAATTGATCGTCATCCACATAATGCAATTATACATATTAGATAATATATAAGAAGTGCATACCATTTCTTTGTCGGTAAGTCTTGAAGATGACCAGTATTTATACATGAAACATGGATGCATAATAATAATCAGTTTATGTATTTGTGTTTTAATACAACAATTGGAAACACTATAGAAAAAAAGGAGAATACCTTTTCAATATCCTGCGCAGATAATATGAATCCATGTGTTCTGACATGCCAGACATCATTTCAGACCGCCACCAGAAGTTAACAGCAACAGTTAAACTTTCACTGTCAACTTGGTGAAACCTGTGTAATTGAGTACAAAATAACGAAAAGAAAAAATGAAAATATGAACACTCAATGGATAAAAAGTAGAAGATTCCAGAGTTCTTTAGGTGGTATACACATTCAGGAATGAGAAGTCCATGAAATTGAAAATCTTACCACCCTTCAGGAATGAAAAGTGCATCGCCTGCATGAAGAATCACTCTCTGTGAATGCTTTTTGGAGTGTTCTGCTCTTGGATGAAGAGAAAGATCAATTTCATCTATGGGCACTGCACTGGTAAAACACAGAATCCATTTGGTGATTTTAGTTTGTAATTTAGAGTAGAAGATATCAGCTTACCTGACATGTACATAAAAAAATACCTGTGATTTGAAGCTTCCCCATACAAAGGCATTGGATACAAAATGGGACTGGATGAAGGGGGCCACAGATCAACTAAATCAAAGAGTTTTACGAAAGAAATACAGATGTGAGTATATCATCCACAATCCAAAAAAAGTACAAGGTTTTCCGTGTTCGGGTTACCCAGGGGGAGATGTACGCGGCCTAACCAGGTGTCCATGTGACCTGACCCTTTCCTTGGTCAACCCCAAAAATCATCCACACTTAATAGCCTTATAAATGGCTAGTAATAAGGTGGCGTCAAATTTTAACAAACATGATTACTATTTGTTACAATAGCATGGTCATATATTAAATCAAGTTTCAATTTGAATTTTTTTCCCAGATAAAATCAATTGATATCTCAAAAATTGTGTTAAAAAGTCTCAAGTGCCACCTACAAAGCATCCCTGCTCAACATGCAGAAGCTCAAGTCAAATATCTAGAAAACGTATATGGTTCTACACTACCGGACGCATAAAAAAGAGCATAGATAATCACCATTTTCTTTCATAGTTGCCCAATGCCCTAGCATATAACAGCTTAACATAAAGGAGGGATAGATATGTGTATAACCAAAAGGCGTATCATCATGTCTAATGACACAATGATGTTCGAGAAGGTTCCCTAGTGCCATGTCAATTGTTTAATACGTAATTTAATAATTTTGAATAATTCTTGATCCTTAATAAATGAACAAAGCAACACCTTGTTTGCTTCCGGAGACCACACACAGCAGATTATGATGTGGATCATAGTGAGTGCTTGACCTTGTCTGAGCACCGTTCATCCATAGATTGATAGAAGCCAATGTCTTTGTCTCCAAAAATTGAGGCTGTACCAATGGAACAAGATGTCAAAAAAGAGAGGATAATTTGGCTGCAAGACTGCCAGAGAAATAATAGTGCATACCGTCTGAATGTCTTCTATAAGACTTCCTAACTGAACCCTCTCTTCTTTCTCCATATTCATAATTGGTACCTAAATCAGCATACACGCATTTTTTGTGATTACTTGAAATATATTATTCCAATAATGATCTTTTCGAATAAAATGATTTAAGAAGTGTGCAATAACAATACACTTTGGGCGATGTTTGACTAGTAGTCGACACATTTGACATGTTTGCCTTTGAGCTATTTTTAAAAAGTTTACATGTTTGACCAGTTAGATAGCATTCATATCCCGTATCAAAACCATTTACTTGTAAACTGGTCCAAATTGCCACCTCTATCGCAGTAAGAAAGTGAAACCACTTGGAACAAGCACAGCATAATATACCATGTACCCCTCTGAGTGTAGCAACTACCAACCTGCGCTAAATAAATTTGATGAGCAGCTTCTCCAACAAGTAGATCATCTTGCTCTGCTTCAATGCTGGCTGGCAAAAGCTTCTCCGTACTAGAGCAAGGAGCATGACCTTCCTTGTTCTGCAAAGAAACGCCCTTGCAGTATCCAATAAAGGTAGAAAAAGGTAATGGGACCTGTTAGAAGAGCAAAAGAGCTCTAGTAAGTTGCGTCCACAGCATAAAGTTCGAATTTAACAAAACCAATTAAAATTGATAAAAGAGAAATACCCTCTCATGGTTTCTAATATCACCATAAAATACTGGCGCAGATCTGGACAGCATAACTTCCACTGTTGACGACCCTGCTAGTTCCTATGTATTCCACCAAATAAAAGAAATGGTCAATGTGATCCTGTATTATTCAAACCCATGCTCACGTGCTAAATAGAATAAGCACGCCAAATTGGATAATAGTTGGAGGATGTTATCTCTAATAACATAAAGTAAAACATAGCTGATGTTCATCATTTGGGTCATCTATGATTTCAATAAAATGCTTGATGAACCTGACATGTATATTGTCATATTTTCACGTCATCATATTCAATAGTTTAGACTGTCAGCACAAGGGTGAATAATTCTGCAGGTGATTAGATGTAACTAGTAAAACTAAAGACGTGACAGGCTTATACTTTCATCTTATTAGCTAGGCTTTAGAGATAGTGGTGCCTTACCTAAAGTGTAATTGCTAAGCACCATGGTTAACTAAATTCATGCCGTTATTATATACAGTGAGAGACAAATTTCTTATATCATGAGTTGAATCCTAACCGCTTATACGTTCCAAACATAGTGCATAATCCACCACATTCTCTATATACTAAATATATAACACAGATCAAACGGATAGTTCAATTGTTAAACTCCCAGTCACTACCACAAGGCGGTATTAAACGACTACCACAACGCTCAACGATAACTATCTCTGTTACATAAAACACTTATGCAAAATTCGAAAGCGTGAAACACCTGTAAGTAATCTAAACCGCCAGTAGATGGATTCCACTTTTTGAAAGCCTTCCAATCATTAACACATCCACTAAAAACCTAATAATTTAAACAACAACAACAACAACATTCAATTAAAAATATACTAGTGTTTCAATAAGTAGATGGACCAGTTAATTGCTTACAGTAGGGACGTTTTTAGGTTCAATTTGTGATGTGAATTCATCACATGATGGGATTGCCTTCAGTTTGATTATCTCAATTGATTTTTCTTCTTGTTCCATTTGTTTGATTTGATTGTTATGAAGAACAACAATATGGTGGGTTTATGTATGTTTGGACGTTGGGGGTTTATGATAGAGACTGGACCTAAACAAGAAAAATAATATTGATCGTCAACTGAATCCAAACAGGGTGCAGGATTAAACAAAAACCTAAAAAACAACATTCAAGGACCAGTTCATTAATTGGATAATTGCTTACAGCAGAAACGTTTTTAGGTTCAATTTGTGAAATGAACTGACAGAATTGCCTTTATCAGTTATCTGATTACTTGGCCACTGGACCTAAACTAAATGTTTATGACTCGGGCTGTAATCAGATAATTGCTTCAACAACTTTTTGGGTCCTGCAGCACACCAACTGGAGTGAGCACAGTCAAATTGAACCCTCAACCTTTTATTCGCTCATGAGTTTTTCGAAAGTTTTTAATATATATGATTTCACCTTTTTGCCCAAGAAAAACACTGTAAGCAAGTAAAAAAACTCAAAAATTGACATCTAAAATGATTAAAATATTAAAAATAGCAATTTATTATATATATATACTATTTGTGGTTGGGGGTTGTATAAAAATACATGGTATAAATGAGTATATGTCAAAAGTTGATCGGCTCTATACATGTGGGAGTACAAAAAAAAATGTGTTGGCAGCACACTATTGGTAGAAGTGTGTTTGAGATGTTCCTGTTCATGCACCTATACATTTGCACCAATACACAGATGTATACATACACTATTAAAAGAGATACACCGCCTTTTGCATTTAATCCTCACCTCCTCATCTCTCTAGAAAAATCCACTCCCCTCATTTATCTTCTCTATATCATATCATAGTATCATCATCTACAAGCTACAATTCACCGGCCGGATTGCTGATGTGATCAGGATTTAAAATCCTCGATGAATGATAAACGAATTCCAGAATCACAAAGAAAAGGTACCAAATTATGTATACAAGTCTGATTAGGGGTTTGTTGTAATTTGGGGGTTTTGTTAATAAATCAAAAGATTTAATTTTCCGTGTTTTGAAGTTTAGGAATTTCGGTATTGACGAAGAATGAGGAAAAAGATGTTGAAGAACAAGGTCAAAGTAAAGGAAATCTTCAACCACATGTAAGTCACTCGCTTAAACAACCTTTGTTTGTGAATCAAAAATTATTTACAATTAATAAGTTATGGATGGTGTGGTTGCAGCAGGTTTCGTTAATTATGGATGGTGTGGCAGGTTTCGTCAGAAGCAACAGTTTCATTCATGGTCAGATTCATGGTCTGACCATGAATCTTGAAACTTTATGTACCAGGTCTTTAAGAGAGATAGCAAAATCCATGTCACCAAGTTCAAATGTTAGCATGAGGAAGGAAGGATGAATGAAGATATTGTGGCAACGGCAACATCAATTGTAGCATCAAACATGAGGTAACAAATGAACAAGTATGTAGATGGGTTCTTTTGTATATGTGCTTAGGATTTCATAACATAGAGGTTCAGTTCGTTAACGCTAATGTGGTGATTCATAGGTTATTAAGTGGTTCAAAAACGCATTGTAGACGAAAGTGTTACAATGTTCTTATGTTGTGTCTAGGTGCAATGATTAAAAGAAAAAACGGTTTAGATGCATGTTAAATCACTTTGTTGCAGGTGATGTACCAAGTTTTGGTTATGATAAAACTAATTCCAATCTATTCTTTCATCTGTGTCGCTTCAGGTATGTATCCTATTGCTCAAATACCGTTATAAACCTTACAAGTGGATTTCAATTTACTACAACTATATGTTTATATAGCTAAATTGTGGCCTTAATTATCTATAAATATAATAGTTTTGAATGGACTTAAAAAGTTTTTGTATATCCTAATAGTAAAAGAATTATGTATCTTGAGTATCTTTATATGTATTGTAATTACATAATCTTTACAATTTAAATGGTTTGGCCACGTAGATACTCATAATGGCCGATTTAACTGGATTGCATTTCAATGATTAAATCAATATATTGGAAAAGTGATATCAAGGTATCTTATATGATCCAAAAAACTCAGTTGTTCAATCACAGATTTCGTAGTAGATATGTAATAGAACTTATTTGATTTAAAACCTATGTGAAAGTTGGCATTGTAGAGATTTAGGCATAAGAGAGCCCAAAAAAACAGTAAGTAGCATGAATATGAGGCCAACCAGGGGGACGTGTACGTAAGCTATGACACAAATTTCTTTTGAAAAATCTAGAACCAAGATCCAAACAACCACTCTTTATTAGCTTTTAGGCTTTTGTTGATTGTTTGAAATGAATAGCGGCTATTTTAACTGTTTTTGGATGCGATTGAAATAGGGTCTGTCAGGTATGAACGGTTATGTTTGGGTTTAAGTTGTAAGTGATTGTTAGTTTGTAAATGTGAATTCCTCATATATGTTGCCTTTGTAGTTGCTTATGCATTCTTTGCACTCCTTATTTGAAAATGAATCTATGTTGTCGCTTATAATGTTTTCATATTCGTAATTACCAAACTTAGTCTTCCATTTATCTTTAATAAATGGATTTTAATATCTGTTACACTACCAAACACATGGCAGGTTGTAATGGGATCGTTTGATGGCAATGTTGCAGCAAGGCCACATGTTGGTGACCTGTAGGATCAAGCAGTGATGAAGGTTAAGGTAAATAAGATTTTCAAGTTTTTTCTCAAAACCTGTGGTTACTGAAAAATGCTTATATTACATAAGATATATATAAGTAGCAAGTAAACCCCGTGGATAAATCGGCCAAAAGGTCATAAACCATGGGGCCTGTTCGGGATTGCCAATGAACCTGCTTATAGGACCTAACTTAGTATTCGCTTATAAAGTTAATTACATGTACAGGTTATTTTGGAATTGTTATGAAACTTCTTACATATTCAAAATCATATAACCAGTCCTAGCAAAATACTATGTAGATGTGTTTTAAGATTGTTATTTAAGGTAGTCCTAGCAAAATACTCTGTAAAAAAGTGTTTAGATGTCTTTTAAGATTGTTATTTAAGGTATATATGGACACTTCATATCTTAAAGTACAATCCCATGCCACATTGGCCACATTGCAGGGTGAGGTGAATCAAAAACTAATGTAACCGACAGCAGCTCAAGTGTTTTGGCCAATGATTTTGATGACGTGTTTGGCTTCACTCACTCTGCTCACCTCCCCTTTAGGTAAATGTTGTCTAAATACAGCTAAAGGCGAAATATGTGTAAATGTTGTCCTAAATTAATTTTGTAAAAAAAAGAGTTATCTTATTATTTAACTAATGAAAGCATCTATGGTAAAAGATGGATTGATTGGTACTACTAATCTTAACTGCTATATAAGGGTTGTTTGGATTTACTTATTGGCACTTATGTTATTCTTTATAGAGACAAAAAAAAAAGAAACTCCACAATGGGAAGGTTGTTGAGCTTCATGATCTTAGGCACGTATACATAAAACACTTTTTTTCCCAGATATTAATTTGTTTTTGACAAAAAAAATCTCATCCCAGTTTCCTGATTTCAGGAGTTGCATAAGCCCTTAACTATTCACGAGATTGAATTTGGGGTTCGAATATGGGCGCAATTGTTACTGAAGTTGAAGTTGCAACTGTGACCTGGATGGTAAAATTTCAGTATTTGTAAAAAACTTGGAATTGCTTCTTTTCTTTTCGAAAGCACAATATGAGTAGGCAAGTTGTTTGAATAAGAAAATCCAAACACCCCTTCAGAGATTGTTTAAAATGCTTAGTAGAAGCTATTTATTAAGTTATGTCCAAAAAACTAAACATAATTAATAAGGTTCAAATATTACATAACTACATACGATGAACTAATAAGGTTCAAACCTGAACCAAACTAAACATAATTAGGTTTAAAACATTATAATCATGCTGCTTATTAGATTCGTGGATTAAATGTTTTAAACCATCATTAGGTTTAAAACCTGAACCAAACTAAAACTAATAATTAGGTTAAAACAATATAATCAGTGTCGTATGTAGTTATGTAATAATTAGGTTCAAATATTACACCACCTCGGATTATACTGTTTTAAACCAGTGTCGAGACCGTGGCACTATTAAAGTCCGTGTGACTGTAATAGGAGACTTAAGTCGTTAGAGCAAAGGTAACGGCGATGACAGTGAAAAAGCCAACTGTGTGTATTAAGGCGGTTTGGCAGGAAGGTCGGTTCATTTTGATTAGCTTGAACGCGTTAGACCAACTATGTTGATATACATGCTGCTTATTAGATTCGTGCTTCATGCTCTACCTTTTAAGGGAATTTTCTTTTGCTGTAATTTGCAGCTGCTGCAAACGTCAAGCATATCCTTTTTTTTTATGGGTGTACTGGCATACGAATGATGCTGTATTGATTACAGGTGGGTATGATGAGTTTACGATGGCAAGGGGATTACACCTGAGATGGTCCATATCTTCGCATGGCAGGTTACTATACTTGCAGCCATGGTGGCCATATCCAGTTTTTCCGATCTTCTGTCCGTCTGAGCCGCTTTGTCTGCTGCTTTCCTGATGTTGCGCTATTTTTGATGACTTTAATGGCGTTACAATCATGCTGATATTCATTACAAGAGACTATGATGAGTTTACGGTGGTCAGAGAATTAAAGCTGAGATGGTCCATATCTTGGCGTGGCAAGTTACTATACTTGCAGCCACAGTGGGCATATCCTCTTTTTTTCGATCGTTCATCCATCAGAGCCTCCTTATATTTTCAGTCAACCACCGTGCCAGTTATGAGTCGTGTGTTGTTGCAACGCTCCACATATGACGACAACTTGGGAAACGCTGCAAGGTTTGGTAATAGCTAATGATGCTTTCGACTGACGGGAAAACATAGAGCCCTGAACGACACACATGTTGCACCGTTTGGTATCCTAAAATTAAGGTACGTGTACGCGAATAATGAACCGAATGAGTTTGTAAATCAAGGTACGTGTACTCATTTGTTGTCCTGTAACTTAATTGTATGTTAATATCTGTAACGGATCTGTTTCAGAAATATATTTGATAGAAACTGATCGATATATTGTTAAAATAAAAGGATGACTGCGACGAGTGGGGTGGGGGCGTTGAAACTTCCTGTTTCCTGAATGTCAACAGCCAACTGGATGACTGCGACGAGGGTGTGGTTGATCAGAAAATGGAGCCTCTACTGATGTACACCGGGAGGAAGGTGGATGCTGTGAAAAAAAACAGAGTGACTGAAAAGGAATCCTCAAAGACGAGGGTGAAGAATGATAGCAGAAAACCAGTTAAGATTTGATTCATTTATGGATGATGAGGTTAACGTTGGATCAGCCGAGACCAATGTGGAATCAGGTATGCAATTTTAGCCTTGACTCACATCTAAATGTTATCATATTAGGTGTGCTTATGCAACCACAAACAAGTAAATCCACATTACATGAAAATAGCAGGCCTCCAGGTTCACGGATTGAAGATGTTATTGCAGGCACTTCAATGCACACACCAATGAATGCAATGCTACATGTGAAAATAAAAGGCCATCCCCTTTGCCGACTTGAGGTAACTTTATTAATTATTTTCAGTCACATTTATTGCCCGCTGTTTGCACTATCCTTTTTCACTTATGTGTCTTCTATTCTTACATAAATGTACAGGCCATCTGTTAGAGTATACGTATCTAGGAAATTGTTACCAGGTTTGGGGTGCATTTTTTTGGTACGAGGAACGGCTGAAATCGTTTTACACACGCACACACGCCTGCAATACCATCAATTGTTGTGAATTTAAGAAGATAATGTGTTTGGGATTAAAGAGTAGGAGTCAAAAGAGGCTCGATCAGGTTGGGTACTTGAGTGTTGATCAGATGATTCAACTTCTTATAAATCAAAGGAACATTGCTACATGATAATACTTTGTAAATGTTTATAGAATACGCTTCACATTGTTTAAGTTGTTCGAGACTTTGTATTCTCGACAAGTGTAATCGCAAATTCATTGTCGCATCGCTTTTCACTTTACAATAAAAGGCTCCCCAAGAACGCTGGTCAACTCGCTAGTTGGTAACTATATGAAAAACGATTTAAAAATTTTGATTTTTTACTACGCCATAATCATTGTACTTCATCTCTAAATATCCCATTTAAAACTTAAGAAATTTAAAAATAGATAAATTTTACTTCACAAATATCTCATTTAAATCTTAAATTTCAATCTTTTGTTTATTTTTTCACATAAAAATTCAAACATTTTTTTCAAACTGACTTTAAATCACATATCGTATGCACGACAAGTTTTTAAAATAGTTGCCTTTAAAAACATTTCAGAGAATAATTTCCACAAGAAATTTCAAAAATATGCATGACAACTTTTGACATTTTTTTTAATGTGATTTCTAGAAAAAAATCAAAAAGACTTTTTTAGATAATTCCAACATTAATGATTTCTAAAATTCATCAACAAACTCTACTATATAAGAGCCCTCACAATCATAACACCAATAACACCGTCCACGCCGTGCCACATCGCCTTTAACATTTAACATTAACATCCCCAAAAACACCCATAACAATAACATCCCAATAACATCAATAACACCAATAACATTTCATATTTTCACTTTCAACCCTAAACTAAAACAAACACTTCATTTTTAAACACATATCACATTTAACATTAAAACACCAAGTACATTAAACGTTAAACATGGATTACATTAAAAACTTAAAAACGTACATTAAACGTTAAAGACGAATTAAATAAAACTACTAAAACTTAAAAACGAATCATCCGAGTCCCAACCATCGAATCGGTTGGCGGAGAATAAAACTCCCATTCATGTATGTTGGAATTTTATACTCATAACAATTATATAAAACAAATAACATCATCAAAGCATGCAATGAAGTAAATAGGAATAATATATGTAAATAATTAACCGAACAAGAAAGTGCGTACTTTTAGCAATTCAAGAATCAAACGATGATTGAACAAGAACAAAAACCCAAAACCCTAATTTTAGGGTTTATATATTCGACCCACACAAGAATCGACCACCAAGAAAACACAAGCTCAAGCGTGCTTGTCCTTCGTTCTTGTACACACGCATTATTAGCGATTTGATGTGAAAAGCTAGTTTCTTGAATCACAAATAAAACCAAACACTTGTATCTTTGAGTTAAGCAAAATCGAAAACCCTTGGGGTTTGGGTGTTTCGACCGCCACACAAAGAGGGAGAGAGAGAGAGAAATTAGGTTATTGGTGATCCAAGATTAAGTTGTGAATGAATACAATGAATTGTATTTATAGGTAACTTAACTTGGTGACCAAGTTTGAGAGGATATTGGGTTTGGAACCCAAACCGATCGGCCAAAGCAATCCCAAAGGGATTCTAGAACTTTCCGACTTGTAATTTCATCTCTAGTCCTTATAGTTTATATTTAACGACCGTTAACCAAACCTCGTTAATTATTTAACTATCGTTATGTTTTATTTCGTGACTAATAATTAATAATAACATTTTATTATTAATTATTAACATCAATTCTCATACGTAATGTGTGCAATCCCAAGTCTCGAGTTCGAATCCGGACATACATATATTTAAATATCCATAAAACCTTTCAGCCCCACTGGATATTACTAAATATAGTAATGACATTGGTTAGTCTAGCTTTCACACGCCAACGCCCCGGATCGAATCGAGTATGGTCTCCTCGAAAACCATTTAATGATTCATCATTTTACTTATCCTTTTGTTACTAATACTACATTAACTATGAATATGGATCAAGTCATTTCATAAGTTAACATTCTGCTTCTCGTTGTATATGATTGAACAAGATTACCAAATCTTCCGAACGTATTCCGGATAGATCTTGGGTATGGCCATACAAACATCTTGTCAACCCTACGAGGGCCCAAATATAGTATTATGCTTTGAAACAAATTCAAAGGAACAAATTCTCTTGACTACAAACATAACTCATGAATTTTGCAACACTTCCGAAAATAGCCCTTATAACTACCGCCACGGATAGCGTTAGACTATCTTACACAAATGCACTACATTCATATCGCTTATCCGGTATCTCAAGTCCGAGGATAAACACTTCATGATATACTTAATGACAAAGATCCATAAAGTATCATCATGTAAAGTTGGGATGAGTCCTATATTCAATTCATTGAATATCATGTGAATCTGGTATGTCCCACGCATCAATATACTTTAAAAGTATATTCTACCAAAACTCGATTTGTCTTAATTCAATGACATTCCCACATCATTGATCGACAACGGACTATTTAGAATAACATAAGTTATTCACGGATTAAACATGCAAATATAGGATATAATATTAAGAAAATGAAAATAAACATAAACAACTATTTTATTTCATTAAAGTAATATTTGTTCATAACATCCTTTATCCAAATACTAATCACAGATCCGCATGAAACTACTAGCTAAACGAAGTCCTATCCCATCAAGATGGTCAAGAAGTTTTTCCTTTGGCAAAGGCTTCGTAAGGGATCACTAGATTATCATCTCGTATGAACTTTGAGTAGATTGATTTCACCTATGTCGACTTGTTCTCGAACATAGTGATATCGACGAGGAAAATGTCCGCGCCTTCATGACTCCAGTGCTCATTGGCAAATGTTATTGCAGCAGAGTTGTCACAATACACATTTAAAGGTAATTCGATTGAGGGCATTACTCCGAGTCCCGAAATGAATTTCCTAATCCAAACAGCTTCCATCGCAGCTTCAAGCAACTATGTACTCACTTCAGAATAGACATCGCAACTGTTGTTTGCTTCTTGCTCTTCCAATCAATCGCTCCTCCATTAATGACAAAGACATAACCCGTCTGAGACTTCAGATCATCTTTATCGCTTTGGAATGACGATCGCAAAACCTCAGAACATCAAGTTCGCATCCGATTTCCTCCATACACTAGAAACATTTCTTTAGTAGCCCTTAGATACTTAAGAATGTTCTTAATACTGCCGTTGTTTCACACCGGTTCTCATGATACCGATCGGTGATATTTTGTGCAAACGCCACATCGTGCCTTGTACATCTCACAAAGATACATGATAGATCCTACACCAAGCATAAGGAACTTTCTTCATGTAAGCCACCTCTTCGTGTGTTGACGCGCATAGTTTATTACTTAAGCCATGTTCAACTTGCATCGGCAAATATCCCTTCTTGGAATTTTGCATACCGAATCTCTTCAATATTTTATCAATGTAAGCACTTTGGCTTAGTCCAATTAACCGCCTTGATCTATCTCGGTAGATCTTGATTCCCGAATAAATGTCGCTTCCCTAAGTCCTTCATAGAAAAGCACTTTCCAAGATAAGACTTTACATCTTGCATACTTGGAATGTCTTTTCCCATGATCAATATGTCATCGACATATAAGACAAGGAAAACAACATTACTCCCACTAGCTTTGTGATACACACATGGCTCATCAAGATTTTGAGTGAAACCAAATTTCTTGATTTCTTCATCAAACTTCTTGTTCCATTGCCTTGATGCTTGCTTCAACCCATAAATGGATCTTTGAAGTTTGCATACACGCTCGAAACTTTGGATTCACAAACCCTTCAGTCGCGCCATATAGATGTCCTCATCTAGGCGACCGTTTAAGAAGGCAGTTTTGACATCCATTTGCCATATCTCATAGTCATAGTACGCAGCTATGGCTATAAGAATCCTAATAGCTCTAATGTCTGCTACAGGAGAAAATGTCTCCTCGTAGTCTACCCCATAGGTTTGAGTATACCCTTGGGCTACAAGACGAGCTTTATAGGTGTGTGCATTGCCATCCATGTCAGTCTTTATCTTAAAGAGCCACTTACTTCCAACTACCTTAGCATTTGGAGGTAAGTCAACCTCTATCCAGACTTCGTTATCTTTCATGGATTGCATTTCCCATTCATTGCAACTCGCCATTTTTCCTTTTCGTGACTCATCATGGCGCTTTATAGTTAGCAGTGTTCACCAAGATCCCTAACAAATTTTCCTCGCCTTCTACGTTGAGACATAGACGCCAGTGCACGCGTAGTCCTTGCATGGATCTACGAATGGGAACCACTTCAATCTCGTGGAACGCCTGCACTTTCGTGTTCTACTTGAGGTTGGCTAGTGTTTTCGTAAGGTGTTGTATCTTCTTGATCATCTTCCGGATCATAAACTCTCCCATCGAATTCATGAGATATGAGATCCTTTTCAAGAAAGTCTCCATACCTAGCAACAATTACTTTGTTTTCGTGTGGAAAGTAAAAGTAGTAACCCATAGTTTCCTTTGGGTATCCTACGAAGACACACTTAACAGATCTTTGTTGCGACTTATCGCAGAGTCACGCTTAACAAACGCCTCACAACCCCGCACCTTTAAGTAAGACAAGTTGGGAGGTTTCCCATACCACACTTCATAAGGAGTCTTATCAACCTTCTTAGTTGGAACCATATTCAATATGCGAACAAAGCAGCTTCAAAGCATAATCCCAAAAGGATAAGGGAAGAGTTGTAAGATTAAACATCGATCGCACCATGTCTAGCAATGTACGATTCCTTCTCTCGATACACCATTTTGTTGTGGAGTATATGGAGATGTGAGTTCTCGGACGATACCACACTCGCCTAGATAATCTTTAAACTCTTGGCTTAAATATTCACCACCTCTATCGGATCGAAGAGCTTTAATCTTCTTTCCTAGTTGCGCTTCTACTTCACTCTTAAAACCTTAAATGTTTCAAAGACTTCATGTTTATGTTTAAGTAAATAAACATAACCATAACGATCGAAATCATCAAGAAGGTTAAGAAGTAGCTAGCACCCTTTCTTGACACATGTCTTAGTGGTCCACATACGCCAAGATGTATCACACCAAGAAGATCGAAGCCCTTTCTAAACTATTTGTAAAGGTTTCTTGGTCATCTTCCCGATATGCAAGATTCGCATTTATCAAATGATTCATCATTGATGTCTTGCAAAAGCCCATCGTGTTGCAAATTGTTGCATGCGTTTCTTGCCTATATGAGCAAGTCTACAATGCCAAAGAAATGAAGAATCCAAATCACCTTTGATTCTTTTATTATTGATGCTAAAGATGTAATTATTTTTATCAATCACATTATCATGCAAATCAATTTCAAACACACCATTTATCGGAATAACATTAAAGTAAAAACATCATTTAAAGAAACAAAATTCCATAATCAAGAAATGTATGAACGAAACCAATATCTTTTAACAAGGAAATGTAAACGACACCCCTAACAATGGAAGGTGCGTAATGACAATCGTTTAATGACAAGACTAAACCCGAAGGTAAAACTAAATCAAACGTGCCTATAGCTTCAACGATCGCATGTGCTCCATTACCCACGCAGTGTATTGTCGTCCATAGGCAAGCTTCCTTGCTCCTCTAAGTCCCTCGCAGCAGTATTACAAATGTGAATACCACATCCAAGATCATATACCCGTGAATTTATTTTATGAGGAAAAGCAAATAATTCTATCATCAAAAGAGTACAAGCATCGCCACAGCAAGATTTTTATACCTCTTATTGCGCAACTCATCAAGGTATAGTGGACAATTCCTCTTCCAAAGGTCCAACCTCGGTGCGTTGATGACAAGCCATATCCTTCTTCGGATTCTCACGCTTTTGGGAGGGTACTTGGGTTCTTGTTGATAAGTCATAACTTGTTTTCCTTATCAACTTTACCCTTACCTTTCCCTTTCTTGTTCGCTAGCGGCTTATTAGGCTTAGAAATTCTACCCTTCCGGATGGTCAAAACCGCAGTGTAGAGGCCTTCGGGCAAACCTTTCTCGTAATCAATGAGCATTGCATGTACCTCATCGATCGCCTTCCCGTGCAATGCATATTATAATTGCGCACGAAACCATCAAATTCCTTGTTAAGGGATCCGTTGATCGTGCCAATTTGTATGTCATTGGGGTAGACATAGTTAAGACGCCCAACGGTCCATGTAACTCATCATTTCCGTGCAAGGGCGCTATGTGTTTCCTTCTCCTTGCTTGCAACTATGAAGAGCATCTATCAAATCATACAACTCTACAACACAGTGCTTTTCAAACAACCTTGCAATTCTTCAAGCATGAGATTAGGAAGTAATTCTCAAATTGCTTTTGCAAGTTTGAGTTCATACTCCCGAGCATAATGCAAAGCGACCTCATTATACTTGTCATACTCAGATTGCCATGCACTCGTGCTTCAAAGAAGAGCATCACCGCAGTTCAGGAGGACAAGGCGTAGTCAAATAATTGAGTCTTTTGGCAACCTCAAGACAATTCGAGTTGCCGATACCAATCATTGAAATTCGCTACAAATAATTCTCTCGATCAAACATAGATTTGAACGACGAGGCTAGTGCAAGAGATTCACTTGAGCCATTTCTACGAAATAAAAGTTCAAAAGTTAGTACTTTCGATAAGTAAACATTCAAGAAAATAAAATACCCTTTGGTCAATATTCATATTAACCATAGTATTTTCCTTGAATTTTGGATCCTCATTATCATAGTTCCACCACATCGCTTGATCCGCTAGTGGTGAAAGTATAGAATAGGTAATCGTTGAAAACGATAATTGACAAACAAGTTTTCAATTCCAAAAGTTATGGGATTTACAATTTTGCCAAAACAATTAATGCAAAACGTAAGCATGTTTCATCCCATCTTATGCCTTAAGTCATAGGTCTCACTAACTAACTTAATTAAGTTGTCTAATTTAGAAACTGCAAATCATAAAGCTGAGGTCTCACACAACAAAATAATTCACCTTGTTATTGTAATCTAGATCAAGGTCTCACATAACTAAATTACAACTTCAAGTGTTTCATATCATTAGATGGCATAAACTTAAATTTAAAGGGTACAATTTTTGACGTGTAATCAAAACTTATGTATAAAGAAGCATGCATACAACTTTATAACATAAAATTTTCAAAAACTTACATTAGATTTTAATTGCTAAGATTGAATTCTACAAAGTTTTAATCGATGCGTTGAGAAACTTACAACTTTGCACTAAGATGCTTCGTACATAGAATGGTTATACTAGGTAGCTCCAATCGAACTCACAGGGGCAGAGGACCGTGTAAGCGCAAGCATAACCTTAGACATCCATTCAAGGTGACTGTCGCGCACTTCTTAAACAACCCCTTTATAGTTTGTTCTAGTGGGTGAGCCGTTCTAACCATTTAGTACAATGCATCAATCGATTAAAAGTTCAAGAATAATTCTTAGATAACAAATCAATTTCGCCATTATTTAGTCCATTTAATTTTCTATTCAAAAACCCTTTTGCTTACTAACATGTCAAACAATTTATAAACAAAAAGCACTTTAATAAAAATTAAACACACTCAAATAATATAAACATATAACTAAACAATTTAACATATGTAAAACAATTAGCCACATGCATAATTATTTCAATAAACTCTAATAAACAATTTAGGCGAAATAAATGCATACATTAACTAGGGCTTTCATCTCGCAAGAAGATGAGCCACATACATCGACAAGTCGATTATGTAAGCCAAAGTTAATAATATACCAATTAGCACGTAACTAATTTTTATTAGTTATAATTGAGGTCTTCCCAATTCAATAATTATTAAATAAATAGAACATGTGTATCACTTAACAATTAATCAATAAACAATAAACAATACTCCATGGCAAAACATGCATGTTCCACCATGGATTCCGTGATAACAATTATCACCCAAGATACGCATATTACATGGCACATAACAATTATTCATTAATTAACCACATAAAATAAGCATGCAATCCTAGGGTTTCTACAAGTTTTACAAAATTAAAACCTAATTAAATAAATAAAGGGTAATCGACCCTATATATAAAAATTAGGGTTTCGAATTCAAAACCCTAGAAACCATAAAAAAACATGCATATAACCATAAAGATCCAATTTTTTTATGTGTTTCGGTAATTAATTACATCATATTAACGGCTCGTGATGCCACTGTTGGGATCTAATACTCATAACAATTATATAAAACAAATAACATCATCAAAGCATGCAATGAAGTAAATAGGAATAATATATGTAAATAATTAACCGAACAAGAAAGTGCGTACTTTTAGCAATTCAAGAATCAAACGATGATTGAACAAGAACAAAACCCAAAACCCTAATTTTAGGGTTTATATATTCGACCCACACAAGAATCGACCACCAAGAAAACACAAGCTCAAGCGTGCTTGTCCTTCGCTCTTGTACACACGCATTATTAGCGATTTGATGTGAAAAGCTAGTTTCTTGAATCACAAATAAAACCAAACACTTGTATCTTTGAGTTAAGCAAAATCGAAAACCCTTGGGGTTTGGGTGTTTCGACCGCCACACAAAGAGGAGAGAGGAGAGAGAAATTAGGTTATTGGTGATCCAAGATTAAGTTGTGAATGAATACAATGAATTGTATTTATAGGTAACTTAACTTGGTGACCAAGTTTGAGGGAATGGGTTTGGGAACCCAACCGATCGGCCAAAGCAATCCCAAAGGGATTCTAGAACTTTCCGACTTTGTAATTTCATCTCTAGTCCTTATAGTTTATATTTAACGACCGTTAACCAAACCTCGTTAATTATTTAACTATCGTTATGTTTTATTTCGTGACTAATAATTAATAATAACATTTTATATTAATTATTAACATCAATTCTCATACGTAATGTGTGCAATCCCAAGTCTCGAGTTCGAATCCGGACATACATATATTTAAATATCCATAAAAATCGAATACAATATCGAATTTATGGCTCGTTACGCCCACTAACTAGCAAGATTAATAACATGGTTATAACTTCAAATATATGGTACTGTAATTACTTTGCTAGAACCATTATCACTTAGTAGATTAATAACATACTAAGGGTTAGAACTATCTCAATAATAATTCGGTCCCACCAGTACCAACATGGTAATCCGAAACACCAGTTATCCCAAACATCACCTAGTTTTCCCAAACACCAGCACCAACACTTTCTCAGCTATGTGTGCATAAGACAGCCTTGTACAACATATCAAAATTTTCCAGACCACAACAGGCATAATAAAACCACACGCCAAAGAACACATCGAGTATTCCATAGCGGTGAGAGAAAGATCGTGAGATACCTATGCACATAAAATATTTGACCGCACCGAAACCCACCGACCATCCGAACAACCTCAAAACAAATTTAAGCATTTTATTTGGCCATTAACACCATTCAATTTAAGCATTTTGTTTGGCCACAAACACCATAGCTACAAAGAAACAAAACAAAAAGAAAAAATTATGTTACACCAGATGCATGTACAACCAATGCCAAACACAAGCTACTGATGCTAAAATGGACAATCCCATTACTTGAAAACATGTGTTTTACATAAAGATCCAAAAAAAAGTAGTATAGTCTAGAAAAATAAACATTCGCGACAAGGTCGAAAACAAAAGCTTATAAAGCTATGCAAAGTGCAGGTAACAAGAAACCCAAAAATAGGTAACCAACTTCAACTTCATCATAGTTTTTCTTATTTTAAAAACATGAAATTGCCGACCAACCATCTAATCACCAACTTCAGCCCCACTTGTTGATGCTCTCACACTTGTAGGTGCAACAACCCTTTTAGACCTACCTCTTGGCCTCACCTCCTTTGGTGGTGGGTCGATTTTCTGTTTCTTGCAAGACCTTGAATTGTGACCCTTACCGTAACACTTTTGACAAGTCATTTTCCTTCCAAAACCAACCTTTGAATACTTTATCTCTTTCTCAGATGCATCTCTTTTTCTATTAACAGGTGGCCTACCAGGCATTCGCCTTTCTTTTGGAGGTAAAGGTTCACTAGCATTTGTTTTAGGCCAAAATGAACTACCTTTCAGTGGTCTAATAGGGTATTTATATGCTTCTTTGAACATGTCCTTCTTAAGCCAGTCACTAACATAAATCTCGGGGTCCTTATTTAGAAATGCTAGTGCAACAACTGTATGAACACAAGGTATGCCTGACAACTGCCATGATCTGCAACTACAAGTTCGTGCTCGAATGTCCACCACAAATGCGCCGGATTCATTCCTTGCTTCAAATACGTTGCAATCACTTGGAATCACACTCCAATGTCTACACACAAAACTAACGTTAGTAGCAATAAATCTGAAATCGTACTTTTGTAAAAATACGATATTCATTACCTTTGTTTAACTTTAATTTCCTCTAGTGTCTTTCTGATCGAAGGACATACTTCATGTTCTAATTTTGTAGCTTTTTCTGCCTTTTTAAAGTTTCGTAACATAACATATGTTCTAATGTCTTCTAGCATACTGATGATAGGCTTCCTTCTTGCAATTCGAATGCGTGAATTAAAGCTTTCACTCATGCCATTCTCAAACGCATCACATGCCCTATCGACCTCAAAAAAGGCTCTTGACCAGCTCTTTGGATTTCTTTCTATAAGATGGTTATATGCGTCATTGTTGATGGCTTTGAGCTCTTTCATTTTATCCTCGAAGTGTTGCTTGGTTGTTGAATATGCAGCAGCCCAGAACAAGTTTCTGAACTGAATCCCACGAAATTTCTTCTTGAAATTAGCATATATGTGTCGTGTACATTGTCTATGTTCGGAAAAAGGAAATATATCTTTCACAGCTTCCAAAATTCCCTATTAAGAAATGGGAAAATAGCTTTAGTACCTCAATAAGTAATCAACGATGAGATGCATAATAGCTCACTTCCTATTCAAGTGCATACTCAGCCTATGTATATCAATTATCATTATAATATATATGCAGCATGTAAGAACAATAAAATTAGAGGAGTGTCAATGTCATAAGGTGGTGATATTCATACCTTGTGTTGATCGAAAATTAATGTTAACCCAACTCCATCTATCATTTCAATGCCATCCCTTAATTGTGTGAGGAACCATTTCCAATTCTCCTTATTCTCAACAGAGACAACAGCCCAAGCTATTGGGAAAATATGATTATTGGCATCCCTTCCTATAGCCGAGAGTAATTGACCTTCGCAGACACTTTTTAAAAAGCAACCATCCAAACCAATAACTTTCCGACACCCATTGATCCATCCATCTTTGATGCCCTTAAAACATATATAATAGCTAATGAAGTAAATATTTCCATCCAATCTATTCACAGACATCTTGACGGTACTTCCCGGGTTTGTTTCTAATATCTCAGCTTGATACTCCCAAAGTTTTGCATAGTGCTCTTTGAGCCCACCTTCATACTCAAGTAATGCCTTTTTCTTTGCTCTACTACATTGACCCGTACTCACTTTGCATTTATATTTCCTCATAATATCCGTTTGAATTGCTCTTATACTCATATGAGGATTTTGAATTAATTGTTTGAAATAACGTTTTGCAATCCAAGTGTGTGTAACAAGAGATCCCAGGGAAAACTTTCTTGAACATATATGCTTCTCATTTAGTGATTTTATTTGGAATGAACCCTCTCCTGTAATTTTAGAGGCCCAAAGCCTAAATGGGCATTTCCTCACCTTCTTCTTTCTATCAGCACCTATCTCCTTTCCCATGCCATCTTTTTCATCATTGTTTCCCACACCATCCTCTCCTTTTTCATCATTGTTTTCGACACCATTCTCTCCTTTTTCATCATTGTTTTCGATACCATCCTCTTCTGTTTTATCATTGTTTCCTACACCTCCCACCTCATAATCAATTTCTTCTTTTCCACATTTTACCAAAAGTCTTTTGTAGTCGTTTACTGGAAACACCAATTGGTAACCATTTGAAACACCATAGTCAATCATGCTCTCTTTTAGTTGTTTACAACTCTCGAACATCATTCCTAGTATAGGTTTTGTTGATTTCGCTTAATGGATGGATCATAGCTAGGATATAAAACACCACGTTCTATATACTTCTCAATCCCATCACTATCCTCATCTTCTTCATTAGCACTCAAATTTTCATCAGAATCGACTTGCTCTTCTACATCATCATCCATATTGTCATAACAAAGTCGGGTTAGGAAAGGGTCAATGATTGTTTGGTTCAAAGTGCAAACTTCATCTTCATCATCGTCATCGTTAACATCTTGAGCTAATGATATCGAGTCTGATATATCATCCTCATCCTCGCTTAGTTGATAGCTAGGATCAGAATCTTCGGTTCCCGCGTCACTCATAGCACTATCAACACCCATGATAAGGTCTGTTTCCCTACCAATTCTGTCAAGTTTTCATCATGATGGTCAACATACAAACCAATTCTTCTACCGTTTGCAGCCCCATGTTCCAAGAATCTATATATATCTAAATCACACTCTATTATTCTTAACCCCGTACTTAAAGTGTTCCTCGGAACACAATAATACAACCTAGTGCATTTCGACCTAGTTAGTTTCTCAAGGAATTCCACTAAATCATTAAAACCCATCCCTCCAAAATCAACGTGATCTATAGTTTTTACAACACCTAGTGAATAATTTAATGGATTTTTAGCAAATATCCCATTATAGTTCACGTCAATAGTAATGATATTGGAACTTGAAGATGACATCCTGTGAAAATAAAAGAAATAATAACCATTTGTAATATTTATAAGGAAATGCACAATCAAAAACTTTAGCAACTTACCTGAGATATTAGAGTCGAATCACAGTTGCTCTTAAATTAACCTATTGCATGTCGAATTCATAATCCATATCCTCTTGATATTTTTGATATCACTTGTAATCAATTTAGGGTTAGTTATTATCTTTGGGTCATACACGAATTAAAAGGTGAATGAAAAAGATCATGTATGCAGTATTTGCAAAACACTTTTTTTCCCCATAAAACCCATAATTGCCAACTCATATTGTCATGTCAGCAACACAAAATATACATGTCATCAAGAATGGACATGTCATCTTAAATGGCTAAAAGATTTGAAAAATTACATAAAAATGGAACACTTGTGAAACTTGAGTGGTTAAACATTCTCAAAAAAAGTATGAGTGACTAAATTGGAACACTAATGAAACTTCATTACTATTTGGTGATTTTTTCCCTTAAATATCCATAAAACCTTTCACATTGTGCTCTAAAGCACCATATTACAAATCTTTTTATTATAGTGTTAGTTCATAGTGGATGAAAAGAATGATTAAAGAGACTTTTTTATGAAAATTTTAAAATTTTAAAAGAATTGTTCTTTGAGTTAAGTTATCGCATGTTACAGCTTTTTTAATTAAATTTTGATTATTTTACGTTGTATCTAAAAAGATGGGTTTCGAATAACTCGTCTCAGAGTGATACATGTGCGAGAGTAGCCTCTCGAAGTACGACAAATACATGACTCGTGCATCTCATAAGGTAAAACAAAACACTCACTTTATGTTTTATAGTGTTGGTAAAATACTACATCCAAATGAAACATAAACAAAGACAAACACGACACACTTAAAGTTACTGGTATAAAAACTACTACACGAAATTAAAGTTGTGTCGCGAAGGAATAAATGTCGTGAAAGTTAACACATGTAACCGACTAATACATGTACTTTTAGTAGCCGACTTAGAACTTGCAATACCAAATGCTCAAGCCTCAAACCTTCAAAACAATCTTTACGTAGAGAAATCAAAGTAAAAGTAGTGTGCGAAATAACAAAGGCTAATGGAGTGTTTTGAGAGCCCATGTGTATACGATGGATACGTGTATATCTAAAAGGTGATGTGAATTAGACTCCCTTATACTTAAAGCATAAGTAACTCCACCTATCTTATATAACTAGTAAGATACCCGCGCACAGCGGCGGCGATAAATATAGTAAATGAATTGCTAACTCAACTTTTTTCGCAATTCCCTACCCGCTTAGTGAATTCATTTCACAACACCCAAATGTATATGTGTTAGTTGTATGTGTTTGTTTGGGTTTTCCGATCTTTCCGTGACATCATTATTCCCGCATATAAAAGACCTTCACAATCTCTTTCCCACAAACACTTTCCTAAAAGTAAATGATTTTGATAAATAAAGTTTGTATTGATTGAAATAAATGTTAAAGTTATAAAACTTGAATCAAAATAAAATAAACCTACTAAAAATGTAAAAACTAAAAACTCATAAAAATATATCAAAATGGATGTTGAATTAAAGAACAAAAAATTTTAAAAAATATGGTGAAATTAGATCATAAAAAAATTAAATGGATTAAAAGATATTTAAATTTAAAAATAAAGATGATTAATTAGTTAGGAAGTGACATGTGTCACCCCATTATTGGAGCTCTTTATTTTAGTTTGTTAGAGCTTCTCCCTTTTTGTTATTTTTTAGTTAGAGAAGTGACACATGTCACTCAATGATTGGAGCTCCTTATCTTAATTTTTTGTGGAGCCCACAACTTAAATGCTTTATATAGTAGTATAGATAAAAGATTTAATGCCAAAATTGAATTTAAAGGCATGATGATAATTGCGGGTAGTGTTAGAAGGCTTTTCTTCACGCCTCAACAAATGCAGTTGTGAATACAACAATCAATAGGGGATTCATACAGTTTTGCAGTTAATCATCTCCATTAATTTGCACATTATTATACAATTACAACGCAAGCATGGGAATTTTAGAGGTTCACATTAATCATACATAACTATGCAATTACATCAAAATCCCTGGATAGGTCGGAGGTGTATAAATATGGTATGGTTTGTGTTGTAAACACAAAGACCTTGACAGATCTTGAGCACTCGTAGATCGTTAGTGTTGCCTATGTAATCATAAGCAAACTAATAGAAAATCTCTACAACTCGTATTCTATAGCGGAATGTAAATACAAGCTGTTATAACTAAGAACACTTAGATCCTCTATGGATCTTTTATTAACTGAAACACTATGTTTCGAATTCTTTTTCTATTACATACTATGAAGTTCCTTTTATAGACAAGGAACCTTAAACTAGTCTTACTCAATCGACTAAGCATGCACGCATGCATTTAATGGACAAACATTAAACAATATTGAGCAGTACAATAATACCCATGCTAACCCTCGGCGCTCAAGAATAATGATGGGTTAGCATTTAAATAATAAAGCGATGCGAGATCCTAGTCGCCTTCCACCCTTCAAGAGAAACACGGCACGACTTTTATACTTCAAACAGAATCTCTTCTTCACAGATTCTCGCTTCTACTTCAGCAGAATCCTTCTGCAGAATTGACAACAAATCCTACTGCATAATTCCCAACAATCCTCCCTAAACCGAATTTGACTTGTTAAGTTCCGCTTCCTAACCTGATAGATCTTAGAGACCGCAGTACTAGAGGATTGTTCTCACACATCGAGCAAAGAACCAATAATAATCTCATCTCTATGATGACCAAACTTGAAACGCTGTGTCTTTGCAAAGAACATATGACATAGTGTACATCAATACTTATTAGTTGCATACTATTCTCATCACATCCAGTGAGTTAACTCGTGAGAGGTGAATCATTGAAAATAATGGATTTGATGTCTCTTTACCAATAGCCATCACTACGGAGTAGCCAAATGTTTAAGTCTCGAAAACTATGGTAGATTGATAACCATCTCGATTTATTAGCAAATCGCAACTATATAAACGGATTTGATGTGTCTTTACCGTAGCCGCTTGCTCGTGACTAGTCAATTCTTAGAATTGGTGAATTGATAAGCAAATATGGATTCGCTTGCCTTTACCACAAGCCATATACTTGTGGGCTAGCCAATTCTTGGATTCCAACAAGGAATATACCATGGTGAATTGATGACCATACAACTCTCAAAGAATTAAGCATGGGTGGTTGCAGACCCTATGATTTTGAGCAAATCATTACAATTTAGCAATGATTTGATGTGTCTTTACCAAAGTTGCACTTTGGACTAGCCAACTCTTTGATATACACAAGGTATATTTGGTGAGTTAAAACCATCAACTATATACAACAAACCCGCAAGAGAAAGTTAGTTTTTTTTTTTTTTTTTTTTTTTTTTTTAACTAAGAAACTAACAAACAAAACAAAACAAAATCCTCCCCGAGGCATATGCCTCCCCGAGGCCTATGCCTCCCTTAAACTTTGCGCTAAGGGTTAAGCATTCCAATAGGTCTAGCGATGAGAAAGATCCACCATTGTTCTTGGGTTTCCATTGAAATTTAGGTCCTTATTATTCCAAGAACAACTCACGAGGACTTGACAAAGAGACTTCAACATCCTTTCCCATTATTCATAGAGTCAACATATGCATGCCAATAACCATGTTTAAAGTATGGGCTTGTAGGTTGCACATAAGGTCTATCACCGATCTCCTCCGTGAGAGTCAAGATAAGTAGCTTGTGGGACATAAGGTGGAATATTATTAACATTGGTCCACACCGGTCTAGGTTTCACGAGTAGACATACACCCAATCTTTGCTCATAGAAATCACAATCCTTAATTAAATTAAATTTACTTCCACATACAAAACATGTCTTCCTTTTGGAAGATTTATTCAACAAAGAAGATGTTCTATTACATGTAGAAGTACTTAAACCGAAACATTAAAGGAATTGTTTTAATGTACTTATTATGCAAAGATTTAAAGGACAAGTCTTCGAGAGAAATAGGCTTGAAGTTGATTCCTCAAATGCCTACCCTAGAAGGCTTGTAGATAGACTTGGGTGCAGTTTGGGTGTAGGCTCAGTGAGGGTTGGGAAGGTCCGATTTATCACTTGAATCACAAATGAAAGTAGACCCTTGATCCGATGAATTGTCACCGCGGAGAAAGAGACAAAGTCATAAGATGAAGCATCGGGTCCGCAAGTCTTTTGACTTTTTGCCATACAGATGGTGTGATCCATCAAAGTCAACAGAATGGACGGTCGGTGGGCATGAATTCACCTCTAATAGGTCCAGGGACGACATGCAAATCACCTATTTTAACAAAATTTTCTAAGCTGCAGGTGTAGATTTACGCCCATCATTCCTAGCTTCCAATCCTACATACTTTTGAAAGCCTAAACCTATTCCGAGGTCATCGATTGACTATTATAGATTTCTCTAGCTAGATTGTCACCGATATTAACCATTGTTTATGTCTAGCTATTTCCTCGCCTAGTTTCTCTTAAGCTCTAGGTTCTCAAAGAATAGCATCATCTTTTTCCTGCTCGGTCGCTTTAAGTTAATGTTTGCAATATCTAGATCAAATTGTAACCCTTTATCTTTTCTTCATAAGCTATCCGATTCTTTTGAAACCATACTTTTTGTCTTTCTAATGTTTTTAACGAAGTTTATAAGCTTCATTATCAACATAGCATTCATTGTATTTAGGTTTCATAGTATCATAAGCTTCTTTAAGTTCATTGTATCTTTCACTACAACCAAATATACAGCTTGTGCACGAGAAAGTCCCATCAAGGCAAATTGATCATGCCTATCTTCAAGTACATCTTGCCAAGAATCCAAGCTTCTCTCAGATCAACAGCTTCCTCATTCATCGGTTCATGTAGCCCAATGACCTGCTCATCCAAGGTGACAAGAGTCAAGTTCTAGCTTCCTTCGATTCTCACGATAGGAATTGTAGTTAGCTCCTTCTCCACTTTTCCTATCTTTGCATTCCTTGAGAAATGACCATCCGGTGACAAGAGAAACACTTGACCTTTCTCCTCCAAAACGAAATGGATCCTTTCCATTGAATCCAAATTTCTTCCCGACCTCTCCTCAAACCTTTTGATATCATCAAAGCATGACCACCGCCATTTCAGCTTCATCTCTCCATATCAAGTGGGTCCACTTGCTCAAAATCTTTATAGACAAGATGTCACCGAGTATCATAATCAAGAACAAATGAATGAAGAACATCCTCCAATATACTACCGCTTTAGCTTGAGGGCATGATGGAGTGGGACGATTGTAAGATGATGATGGCAAGTAAGTTGACTAGGAGCATGTACCATCATATTGGATGAGATGTCCCAACAAAGGTCAGATGACCGTAAGAGGATGCACGGTAGGGAGATCGACATCGTGTTCAAGAGATTTGAGTTTGTTGTATAGCTCATCAAAAGTGAGCATGTCCAACCCACCTTTAGCCTTAAGAGCTATACTTACATGTAACCATGATGGAGGCAAAGATCGTAGGAACTTTGAATTGCAATCATCATTGTCGTTTTGTATTCAAATTGGTTTAGTCGACTCAAAATCTTATGAAACCCGTCAGATCCCTTGTGGATACCTTCTTCTTCCGAGATATTGAATTCTTGAAAGTGTTGTCTCAAGATGGACTTCTCATTCTCCTAGACTCTTCATTGCCACCGAACCTTGCTTTAAGCGCCATCCATATGTCCTTTGCATCATCCATGTGGTGAAAATCACCCAAGTGATCTTCGTGAATAGCTTGAAGAAGGATGGTTCTTACTTTGTGCCTCTTTGCACGCTAGAATCTCTTCAAGAGTTTTGGGAGGAGCAATGGTAAACTTACCATCAAGATCCGGGATAGTCTTCTTCGATTGTTTCCTTTCTTCACAATCTCCCAAAGATTCCAATCAATATTGAGATCCATTCAGATCTTCATTGTCTACAGATCATACTCTTCCTTTTTAGATAAGGAAACTTACCATTATCGTTGGAAAGACTAAGTTGTTGCATAGAGGTGGTGTTCTTGATGTTGTTGTTAGTGACTCGATTCATCATCGGTTCCTGCATGGTGAATGTATTTTGGTTGTATGGGGTGAGGTAAAATATGGTTCTCGTGATCGTAGAGACTTTCCCGAGGCTCGATACCACTTGGTGTAAACACAAAGACCTTGACGGATCTTGAGCACTCAGAGATCGTTAGTGTTGCCTATGTAATCATAAGCAAACTAATAGAAAATCTCTACAAACAGATTCTATAGCGGAATGTAAATACAAGTCGTTATAACTAAGAACACTTAGATCCTCTATGGATCTTTTATTAATCAAACACTATGTTTCAATTCTTTTCTATTACATACTATGAAGTTCCTTTTATAGACAAGGAACCCTAAACTAGTCTTACTCAATCGACTAAGCATGCACGCATGCATTTAATGGACAAACATTAAACAATATTGAGCAAGACAATAATACCCATGCTAACCTCGGGCGCTCAAGAATAATGATGGGTTAGCATTTAAATAATAAAGCGATGCAGATCCTAGTCGCCCACCCTTCAAATAGTAAACACAAGACGGCTTTTATACTTCAACAGAATCTCTTCTTCAGATTCTCGCTTCTATCAGCAGAATCCTTCAAGAATTGACAAAGAAATCCTACTTCGCATAATTCCCAACAGTTTGCGCAGCTTGCAAACATCTCCACCTTCAATTTGCACGTCTTTATAAGTGAAACATTTCTGAATATGGCAGACAGGTCACACCATGCATCTAAAGGTAAAGACATTAGGTCAGACATGCCAATTGAGGCAAATAAGCAGCTTTTCTTTGATGAACTGGATGTTGGTTTATCCGGAACTATAGTTGTCATGTTGTGTAGAACATGGGATGTTAATGCTAAAACCGGCCGTTATTTGAGTACGGATTTCATTGTGTCTGATGGCAAGGTAACTTATGCCTTTGTTTTCCTGCAAGTAATCCAAACGGTCAGTCAGAAATATGCTTTTGTAGAATATGATTCACTAATAGCTTATTGCTTTTGCAGCGTAATATTATGCATTGTACCTCAAAAGCTACGGTTTCTCATAATTTTGTACGCAAGTTACACAATGGCATGATTTACTCAATAAAAGACTTTAGTGTCATACAAAATAAGGATAAGTACAGGATTATCAAAGATGCTCCGTACATGATTGAATTTGATGGGTCCACGACGGTGAGGAAAGCTGTGGTCAAGCCAGATGGTTATGTCAGACATCTATTTCAATTGGTACCTTTTCAGATCCTTGAACCAACCAACAAGAAATTTTTTATTGGTAAAGACATTTTTGCTCAATATTTAGTTTTGATATTCACATTATACGTATTGTTTTCACATTGCTACACGTGACAAATGTTGTTGGTTACATCACCAACGTTGGTAGGATAACTTATCAGAAAACAGGATCTAGGAATCTTGATTTCCATCTTGCCAACCAAAGGTATGTTTAATTGTGTATGGTTGGTCCAAGTAATTATATATGTCTAAAAACATGTTTCGCTCTGTATTCCAACAACAGTGGCCACTCAATTAGGGTGACCCTATGGGCGGGTCTTTGCGATGTGTTGATTGAAAAAAAGGCAAAACATACATGATTGTGTGTCCTGATCCTAATCATGTTAATGCTAAACACTATGTTATACAAATACACGATAAAACGTGGAAAACTAGAAGGGGTTGAATAGTTTTGCCGATTTTAACTTAGTTTCAAAACTTTAGATTCGATGTTGTGTGAAATCGTATGGATGGATAGAAAGTATAGATCTATAAGTAATGCAAGTAAAGAAAGCAAGTAAAGTAAGGATAGAAATGACACAACCGATTTATAGTGGTTCGGCTACAAGGACACCTTCCTTGCCCTACTCCACTCCCCGAGTCACCTACTCAAGAGTTTAAGCACTATGTCAACAAACTCCTTCAACTTGGCGGAGAAGCCTTCACAACGTCACTTACACTTTTTCTGATACAAAGCTAAATACCGAGTCCTTAACACGGAGGACCAAACCAACACAACTATAACACAACAAATATGTGAAATATGAAATACAAGATCTTTGCTACAGAAATCTTGTGGAGGAACAAATCAATCAAGTACCCCTTGCTTGGATGACTTTAGAATCTCGTGATCTCGCCTTAGAGAAGGACCTATGAGAATCACAACAAAAGAAAGAAGAACTACTATCGAGATCAAGAGATCCGAGATTAGAAGAATGAAAGAATATATGAGAGAGTTTGTAAGAAGAGGGTGAGTTACAATAAGGAAATGACTCTCTATTTATAGGCAAAATCTGTTATCGTTGTACGGATCCCACGGATCCTTGCATGAGGATCCGTCCGGTAAATCGGGAGGATCCGTGAGACGCCCCCTAAATGGGTTATGAGTCATGGATCATGGGTCATGGGTCATAGACTTTGAACCATGGGTATCCAAATAGATACAATGTATCTAGAAGATGCAATGCATCTAGTCAATGGGTCATGGGTTAGCTCCATGGGTTATGGTTTTTACCCATCCTAACAAACTATGACAATAAATGAATCATTACAACAATTAATGTTAAATGATTATATATATAAATGCTTTACAAAAATAACATGTATCCTTATAATTTTACTTATGATAACTTTATATTTGTTATCAACAAAACACAAAGAGATCGCTAAATATGAATAAACATTTTCACGATTTATTTGTATTAACAATCTCCCCCTTTTTGTTGATGACAAAACATAATGTTATGATGAGTAAAACTTACGATTAGATGTATGTTTTGAAAGCATGTTTTACTTCTTCTCCTCCTTTTTGTCGAAATAAAAAGCGAACCTAACGAAAAAATAAGGTGTGGAGAAATAATATAAATACACGAATCACTAACTCCCCCTTGACGGTAGCTCCCCCTAGAAAAGGGCATCAAGTGAGAAAATATAGAACCTACAAAGAAAACGTTAGTAGCATGTAATATAATCTTGTGATTGACGAGAAACAAGATGGAGAGCCAAGGTATGTAAACAAAGCCTTGTAATAAAAAGACAAAGTGTAGTGGTATATAGGCCACATACAAACATGTAAAACTAAGAACAGGGTTTGTTCTTTAAAATGACTCAAAAGAAAAAAGTAGAGAAAATAATAATATCATTCCTTCCATGCTTGCATAAGGTTAATGATGGAGGTTTTAGTGAGTGATGATGTTGATTCGATCGAGGATGTGTTTAATTATGAATCGCATCTCGTCCCTAATTTCCATCGCAAGTTCCCTAGTGGATTGGCAATGTTCACAATGTAAATGATGTGGATAATGTGTGTGGATGGTGTGGAAAACTAGAATGGGGGGTTAAATAGTTTTGCCGATTTTACGTTAGTTTCAAAAACTTTTAGATTCGTTGATATGTGAGATCTTGTGGATGTGGAGAGAGTATAGATCTAATGATAAAGTAAGTAAATAAAGTAAAGCAAAGGGAAAGAAAAGACACAACCGATGTATAGTGGTTCGCACAAGGACACCTTCCTTGCCCTACTCCACTCCCCGAGTCACCTACTCGAGAGTTCAAGCACTATGTCAACAAACTCCTTCACTTGGTGGAGAAGCCTTCACAACGTTGCTTACACTTTTCCAAAGACAAAGCTAGATACCGAGTCCGTAATATGGTGGACCAAACCAACACGACTATTACACAACAAATATGTGAAATATCAAATACAAGATCTTCGCTACGTAAATCTTATGGAGTGACAAATCAATCAAGGACCCCTGCTTGGATGACTTGTATAATGCTCGTGATCTCGCCTTAGAGAAGGACCTATATGAGGATCACAATAGAAAGAAAGAAGAACAACTCTCTAGATCAAGTGATCTATATGTTAGAAGAGAATGAGAGTGTATGAGAGATTTAGTAAGAAGAGGGTGAGTTAGAATGAAGAAATGGCTCTCTATTTATAGGCAAATTCCTTCATCGTTCCCACGGATCCCTTCCACAAGGGATCCGTCTAGTGTAATCCTAGGGATCCGTGGAACGCCCTCTTGCCCATGGGTTTTGGTTATGGGTCATGGGTTGGTCCATGGGTTATCTTTAGATTCAATGTATCTAAGTATACATTGTATCAAGTCTCTTTGGGTATGGTTTAAGATCCATGGGTTATGGTCTATGGGTTATGATTTTACCCATCCTAATAAACTATTACAACAAATGCTTAATTACTACATTTTTGTATTTAAATGGCTATATGTAAATGCTTTACAAAACTAACATGTATCCTTTATAATTATATTTAAGATAACATTATATTTGTTATCAACAAAACACAAAGAGATCGCAAAATATTAATAAATGGTTTTACGGTTTATTTGTATTAACAATCTCCCTTTTGTTGATGACAAAACATAATGTTATGATGAGTAAAACTTAAGAATAGATGTAAACTTTGAAAGCCCGAAAGCCCCTAAGTTTTACTTCTTCTCCCTTTTGTCGAAACAAAAGGTTAACCTTCAAGAAATAAACATAAAAGTGTGGAAAAAATAGTCCACGATCACTAACTCCCTCGACGTAGCTCCCCTTGTTTGGGCGCCAAGTGAAAATAGAAATCCTACAAAAAGAAAGGTTAGTAACATGCTTAAATAATCTTGTGATTGTCGATAATCAAGATTGGGAGCCAAGGTATGTAAACAAGGCCTTGTAGTAAAACAACAAATTGTAGTGGTATTTATGCCACCTACAAGCATGTAAAAATAAGAACAAGACTTGTTCTTGAAAATGACTCAAATGAAAAAGTATAATAAAAATAGTAGTAATGATTCCGTCCATGCTTGCATAAGGTTTATGGATGGAGGTTTTGATGATTGATGGTATTGATGCGATCAAGTATGAGGTTGAGTATGAATCGCATTTCTTCCCTAACTTGTATTGCGATTTCTCTAGTGGATTGGCAATGTTCACAATGTAGGTGATGTGGGTGATGAGTGCGGAAGTTTTTCGGGTTGTTTTGATTTGAGTTATGCGGAAGATGTGGTGGAAAAATAGGAAAATATGGATCAACATCCGGAATATTTGTAAGTGGTGGTGGAAAGAACCTAGATGTTCTTGTAATGTGATGGGAGCTAATGGTGGTGATGTTTCAAGATATTGAAAGATATTATTTGAGACGGGTGGTGTTGAAAAGACTAATTCTTTTCTTTAGGTTGGTAAGATCTTATTGGAGTCTTAAGGAGTTCCAAAAGAGTGACTTTAGGTGGTGATGAGGTTGGTGTACTTGTTGGAGATGAGGAGGTGCTATTATAGAAGCATCTTGTGGTGAGTTATTTGTTGAGGATGAACCATTTGAGGTTGTTTTGCTAAGCAACACGATCGGATACTAATCCGTCGGATATCCTAGAGTTTGATTGTGGTATTTTGGATGGTGGAAGTACAAAGGTTTGATATCATGATTGTTTCTACTAGATGATTCTCCTAAAGGGTTTTTGGATGACACGGTGTATTGTGTATGTGAGGATGAGATGGATTATGCAAGCATTTTGGGAGTTCTATATATAGAAAACAAAGTATTGTAATGAATGCTTGAACCAAAATGTGGATTAAAATCTAATGATTAGATATGAATTCAAGGCATGTGATCATGAGAACACAAGCATTAAAGAGCATACTCCCAAAATGAAACAAATGTGGATTTTCATCCAAAGTGAAAAGAATAGAAGTTAAAACGACTTCTCGCCTTCACGGATCCCACACATCCTTCCCTTGAGGGATCCGCCCGAAGATGAAGGTCGGGATCCGTGGGTCCGGTGATTCAAAAAAAAAAATTTCTTTTGGAAACATTTTTGCCTATTGTGTGCCTATATGCAAACTATTTGGAGTTGCGGTTTTCTCGACCTCTAAAAAGAAAATAACTAGAGAGAAATAAATCCTATTGAGATAACCCGAAAACACACATTTGGTACATAAGTACGTAATATTGTGTTATCAATGCTCCTAATTCATTTTTGCTTAAATGAATGTACCCGAAAACACATATTAGTTATATGTTCCCTTTATCATTCAAAAGACATGAGATGCAATGAAAACGGTTTTACTTTGTATTAACAATGAAAAGCGATTTGTCCTAGACGTGAGAAATTGCTTTTGTAAAATTGATACGGGAAGGTATCATTCTTTTTAGAAAACATTTTGAAAGGAGATTTTCTTTAAAAATGTGTATGTAGTTATGTGTAAAAAAAAATTATAAATGGAAGACTTATCTTGGGTTTTGAAAATTCTCGTATTGTTTGTGAGTTGTGCATGAAATAGAAATCCTAGACTCAGAAAGAAGAAGGCTAGTGTTTACATACCTTGTAGAGTCAAATAAGTTACGATGTTTGTTCCATTAGACCTAGACCAAGATGAAGTAGGTTGAATTGTTCCCGCTTCAACGGTTTGGTGAGGACGTCGGCTATGTTATCTTCGGATGCTACCTTCTCAATAGAGATGTTCCCCTTTTGAACATTGTCTCTTAAGAAGTGATGTCGAATCTCTATATGCTTTGTGCGAGAATGCAATACCGGATTCTTGCTTAAGTCGATGGCACCTTTGTTATCACATAGGATGGCTATGTCACTTAGATGAATGTCGGTCGACTAACGCTTGTTTCATCCATAGTGCTTGTAGGCATGCTTTGCGGCACGGAGACGTACTCGGCTTCGGTTGTTGATATTGCTAGTGCCGCTTTGTTTCTTAGAAAACCAAGACGTTAAACAACATCCCATGAAAGTACATACCCCACTTGTACTTTTTATATCAACGTAATCACCGCATGGTCGAATCGCATATACAACTGCTTTACCCCGTGCTCTTAAAATACCATAATCCTAATTGTGTTGTAACTTTAATATATCTAAATATCCTTTTTACGGCTTCTAGGTGTGATGTTTTAGGTCTTCTTGAACCCTAGCACATAAGCAAACACTAAACATGATATCCGCCTACTTGTCATGAGGTAGAGTAAGACTACCTATCATGCCACGATACTTAGTATTATCTATCGATTCTCCGTCTTCATCTTTTGTGAGTTTGGTGTCGGATGACATTGAAGTCCTAATAGGTTTTGACTCTTCTAGATCAATTTCTTTAACATCTCCTTGATGTATTTAGATTGATTGAAGAAGATACCATCTTCTACTTGTTTTATTTGTGACCAAGAAAGAAACTAAGTTCTCCCATCATACTCATCTCGAACTCGCTATGCATGATTTTAGAGAAATCATCACACATGTCTTGACAAGTGGATCCGAATATAATATCATCTACATATATTTGTACTATGATTATATGTGACTCTCTTTCTTAGTAAAAGTGTGTTGTCAACTAACCCCATGGTGTAGTTGTGTTTAACTAGAAATGACTTGAGTCTATCATACCAAGATTTTGGAGCTTGTTTAAGACCATAAAGGGCTTTCTTTAATTTATAGACATGTTTGGGTTTTTCAAAATCAATGAAGCCCTGAGGTTGAGCTATATACTTCTTCATTTATGACACCATTTAGAAAAGCGCTTTTGACATCCATTTGATAAAGCTTTAGATCATTAGCACAAGCATACGCAAGAAGTATTCTTATAGACTCTAATCTAGCCACGGGGGCGTAGGTCTCATCAAAGTCTATTCCTTCTTGTTGGTTATACCCTTGAGCAACGAGTCTAGCCTTGTTCCTAGACACGACTCCGCTTGCATCTAATTTGTTTTTATAAACCCATTTGGTTCCTATTATGGTTTGATTACTAGGTGGAGGGACAAGTGTCCAAACATCATTAGAAACAAATTGATTTAGTTCTTCTTGTAGCCATTACCCAACTCTCATCTTTATGGCTTCTTGTGTATTCTTAGGTTCTAAGGTTGAAACAAAACAAAACAAGTTACTTTGGTTTTGAACTTGAGACCTTAATGTTCGCTCGTTAAGTTTTCCTATGACTTTATCTACGGGTGATCTTTGACTCTTTAATGTTTATTATTTCATCACTTAGAGGTTCTTCTTCTTCACTAATCTTTTCTTTATTACTATAGCTTCACTTTCTATAATCTCGCCATCTATAAGAGGTGGAGAGGGTTTGGGTGGACTTTCATCAAATTTAATATTTAATGACTCTTCTACCTTCATTGTTTCTTTGTTTAATATGAAGTAAGCTTTGCTATTTGGCTAGTAACCTAAAAGATACCTTCGGTTGATTTAGGATCAAATTTTGTAAGGTAATCTTTAGTGTTAAGAATAAAACATTTACTCCAAAGACTCTAAAGTGATTTAACGAGGCTTTTTGCCTCAAGTAACTCATATGGAGTTTTTCCTAAGATTGGTCTAATTAAGACTCGATTGAGTATGTACGTTGAAGTATCAACGGCATTACACCAAAACTTTTGAGGTATGGATTGTTCATTAAGCATGGTTCTACTCATTTCTTGTAAGGTTCTATTCTGCCTTTCTACTACCCCATTCGATCAGTGAGCGTGGAGCCGAGAAGTTGTGAGTAATACCATTAGCGCACAAAAGCTCGAATCGCACTTCATTATCGAATTCCTACCATGATCCGTCCTAATAGACACTATGGGACTTCCTAGTTGTCTTTGGATCTTTTGCTTAATATTTCAAAATAGTTAAAGGTTTCCGCTTTGTTCTTTAAAATTTTTGTCCAAGTATACCTAGAATAGTCATCCACTATGACCAAAGTATAGTAGTTGCCTCAATAACTTTGGATAGCGGATGGACCAAATAAATCCATATATAGTAATTCTAGACACCTAGTTGTGGACACCATGTTTTTAGCTTTATGACTCGAATGAGCTTGTTTTCCTACATTACAAGCATCACAAAAATGATGTTCATATTTTAACTTAGGTCGGTCTCTTACTAAATCTTTGGATGATAGCGATCAAGAAGTCGCATGTTGGCGCGACCCAATCTTCGATGCCATAAGGTCAAGTATCATCCATAGAGGTAAGACATAGTTTGTCCTTAGGTTCATTACCGATTTTAATGACATAGACCCATGTTTCCAATTCCTTTCCTATGGTAATGCCATTTTTAGTATCTTACTATCGGTTTCTAAAAGTACATTGCACTTTTATCACATATTTGTCCTATACTTAAGAGGTTAAAGTTTAGGTTTTCTACGTGACACACATCATTAATGGTTAGAGATTTGTTAGAAATCGCACTTTACCGATGATTCTACTTTGCTATTTCCAAACACCACATTACCTCCATTAAAGGATTCATATGGAGAATAGATCCCTATTCCCGGTCATGCGCCTGCATCCGCTATCCTCGACCCATTCATCGGGGTCTAGATCGACCTTTAAGCACACCTAAAACAATAATAAACTCAAAATTTTGGTCCCCATTTGTTCATGGGTCCATTAGTGTTAAACATTCCATTCATGTTAGATATGTATGGATAAGATGAATATGCATTCCATGGAGCAAAGTTTTGAAAATGAAAACCGTTTTCCATGTTCGATTCCATCCCATTTGATGGTTACTTTTGCAAACGTTATTAGGTCTCCTAAATGAATTAGGTTTAGAAAAGATGGAGCTTTGTTTCTTGCAAAAGTAGGATTATATTTTGGAGGTGGTTGTCTAGTGGTGACATGAGTTGTTTCTTCCTATTAACTATAACAAACCTGCTTCTAGATGAGGAAGCTACGTTATTGCTACTGCTTGCTACAGCAGATCCACGCATCCCTTTATGTACACTAGCGGTTCCCTTTAGGATCCAGGGATCCGCCACAACAAAGGTGGGTTTTTCTAGTTCCTTAACAAATTTTGTTTCTTTACTTTCACTAGTTGATGGATCAATTTGTCGACTACCAAGACCCTTTTGATTTTTACCGCTTTAACACCTTCGAGTATTGTATCTAAAGTGTTCGTACTTATTCTAGCAATTTTAGAATTTGTTATCCACTAGTGTTTGAAGTTGAACGCAGTTCACATTCACCGCTTGCTATTTTACCCTTTTCTAAACGCTTTAGTTTTGCTTTTAATTCTATGACTTCTTTATCTAAACGTTGATTTTGACTTTAAGAGTTTATTTTGTTAATTAGTTTTAAGCTAATATTGCATAGTTTGTCATATTCATTATGCAATGAGTCATCATCAGTGATGAACTACTATAGTATTCGTGACATACCTCGTCATTTGCCATGAGACAAATTTCTTCATCCTCTCGTCGCTCATTCCCCATGCCGCTTCACGAATGCCTTTTGATCATCCCGTTTGGGACACTTACTAATAAAGTGGTTTGGGTCCCCACATTTAAAGCAAGTACGATCATCCTTGGCTTCTCTTCCTCTTTGCTTTTCCGAAAGCCTTCTTATCGCCATATGGTTGTTTAACGTATCTTCCTTTCTTCAAAGAACTTTTAAAGTACCTTACCGCCATCACGTACTCTTCGTCGTCATTACTACTCGAAGAGGAGTTCTCCTCATCGCTCAGTAGCCTTTTTGGCTTTAAGCGCAGAGATTTGTTTTCTCTTTCACCTTTGAAGCTTCGAAATCTTTAGCAAGGACAAGCTCGTAGACTTTCAGGTTGCCTATGAGTTCATCGAGGGTGAGAATTGTCAAATCTTTTGACTCTTCGATCGCCGTCACCTTGGATCTCCACTTCGATGGAAGTGCCCTTAGATATCTTCTAACATGATTACGGCTAGAAAAAGATTCATCAAGTGCTTGTAAAGATGTAATAATAGTATTAAAGTTAGCAAATGAATGATCTATAGTTTCCTCATCCGATATTGAAAATTGTTCATATTGTTGAACAAATAAATCAAGATTATTATTTTTAACTTGTTGGTTGCCTTGATGAGTTACAACTAAAGAATTCCAAATTTCTTTATAGGTTTTAAGCATAGAAATTCTTTCGAATTCCTTTTTCGGTAAAGCATTATATAAAACCATTTTTGCTTCACTATTTTTAGAAAGCTTTTCTTCATTTCATCGCTTAGTTTATCATGAGGTATGTGAACTAAATTTCCTTTATCATCATTTGAAGTAGCCTCAAAATCACCTTCAACAATAATGTACCAAAGATCAATATCTTTAGACTTCACATATGTTTCAATCTATTTTTCCAATAAATAAAACCATTAGTTTCAAGTAGTGGTGGTCGTTGTATAGATTGCCCTTCCTTATAATTTCGGACCCATAGTGATCGAAAAGTTTTAAAATACAATTTTATTTTAAAACTTTTATAAACTTAGCTCTTGATGCCAATTGTGGAAAACTAGAAGGGGGTTGAATAGTTTTGCCGATTTTACGTTAGTTTCAAAACTTTAGATTCATGATATGTGAGATCTTGTGGATGTGGAGAGTATAGATCTAATGATAAAGTAAGTAAATAAAGTAAAGCAAAGGGAAAGAAAAGACACAACCTATGTATAGTGGTTCGCTACAAGGACACCTTCCTTGCCCTATTCCACCCCCGAGTCACCTACTCGAGAGTTCAAGCACTATGTCAACAAACCCTTCACTTGGCGGAGAAGCCTCACAAAGTTGCTTACACTTTTTCCGTATAAAGCTAGATACCGAGTCCGTAACACGGTGGACCAAACCAACACGACTATTACACAACAAATATGTGAAATATCAAATACAAGATCTTCGCCACGTAAATCTTATGGAGGACAAATCAATCAAGGACCCTTGCTTGGATGACTTGTAGAATGCTCAATCTCGCCTTAGAAAAGGACCTATATGAGGATCACAATAGAAAGAATGAAGAACAATTCTCTAGATCAAGTGATCTATATGTTAGAAGAGAATGAGAGGTGTATGAGATTTATTAAGAAGAGGGTGAGTTAGAATGCGAAATGGCTCTCTATTTATAGGCAAATTTTCATCGTTTCACGGATCCCACGGATCCTTCCACAAGGATCCGCTCAGTGTAATCCTAGGGATCCGTGGAACGCCTCTCTGCCCATGGGTTTTTGGTTATGGGTCATGGGTTGGTCCATGGGTTATCTTTAGATTCAATGTATCTAAGTATATATTGTATCAAGTCTCTTTGGGTATGGTTTAAGATCCATGGGTTATGGTCCATGGGTTATGATTTTACCCATCCTAATAAACTATTACAACAAATGCTTAATTACTACATTTTGTATTTAAATGGCTATATGTAAATGCTTTACAAAACTAACATGTATCCTTTATAATTATACTTAAGATAACATTATATTTGTTATCAACAAAACACAAAGAGATCGTAAAATATTAATAAACGGTTTTATGGTTTATTTGTATTAACAGATGGTTTCCGTTAGTTTGATTTGTTGGGAGGCGGGAAGATGTGGTGGAAAAGTTGGAAAATATGGATCAAAGTGCGGAATGTTTGGAAGTGGTGGTGGAAAGGAACCTAGATGTTCTTGTAAGACAATGGGAGCTAAAGGTGGTGAAGTTACAAGGTCTTTGTAAAATGTGTTTGAGATGTGGGTGGTGTTAAAAGACTAGTTCTTTGGGTTGATTTGTTGGAGTGTTTTCTGAGTCTTAAGGAGTTTCGATAGAGTGATCTTAGGTGGAGACTTGATAGGTGATGATGGTGGTGTGCTTGTTGGAGATGAGGAGGTGCTACTATGGAATCATTTGGTGGTGAATGAGTAGTTGGTGATGAACTTTTGACAATGGTTTGGCTAAACAACAAGGCCGGATGTTAATCCGCAGCGTTTTTCTATATTTGGGTGGTGGCACTACTAAGGTGGTAGGATAAAGTTTTGATTTCTTGAAGAGGATTGTTTGCACTAGGTGATTCATCAATGTTAAAGATCTTTTGATAACATGATGATAATTGTTTGTGAGGTTAAGAGTGATGGATATGCAAGCATTTTGGGAACCTTGTTTATAGAGAAAATAGTGCATTTTAATGAATGCTGACCCAAAATATAGACTAAAATCTATTGATTAGATATGAATTTAAGGGATGTGATCATGAGAACACAAGCATTAAGTAACATACCGTCATACTCATTAGTGAAAGAGGTAAATGATGAAAATATGAAGGTTTATAGCCAAAGTGAGAAAATAGAAGAGAATTTCGCCTTCTCTCACGGTTCCTTACGGATCGCTCCTCGAGGGAACCGCCCAATTAATCGCTGGGATCCGTGGTACTGGTGACTCAGCAATCAAAATTTTCCTTTTGAAAACATGTGCCTAATGTATGCCTATATGCAAACCATTTAGAGTTGCGGTTATCTCGACTCCTAAAAGAAAAGAAAAATAAACTAGAAGTGAAAAAGCATACTATTATGTGAGATAACCCAGTGCTCCTAAATTTATTGTTGCTTGAATGAATGTACCAAGACATATATTAGTTATATGTTCCTTTAGCATTCAAAAGACATGAGATGCAATGAAAACGGTTTTTACTTTGTATTAATAATGAAAAGGTTTGTCCTAGGCGTCAGAAATAGCTTTTAGGAAAATGATACGGAAGAGGTGTCTTTTAGAAAGCATTTCAAAAAGTTTCTTTGTTTAAAGAAAAGTTTATCTTTTGGTTAAGAAAATAGATATGAAATTACATGTTGTAAAATAAAATTTGCCTTGGGTTTTGAAAATTCCGTATTGTTAGTGAGTTGTGTGTGAAATAGAGATCCTAGACTATAAACGCGAAGGCTAATGTTTACATACCTTGTAGAGTTGAGAGGCAATTACGCATTTATTGTTCCATGATACCAAGACCAAGGCGAAGCAAGTTGAATTGTCCCGCTCAATGGTTTGGTGAGGACGTCGGTTATGTTATCTTCGGATGCTACATTCTCAATAGAGATGTTCCACTTTTGAACATTGTCTCTACAAGTGATGACGGATCTCTATATGCTTGGTGCGAGAGTGCAACACCGGATTCTTGCTTAAGTCAATGGCACCTTGTTGTCGTGATAGAATGGCTATGTCACTTAGATGAATGTCGAGTCAACTAGCGCTTGTTTCATCCATAGTGCTTGTTGGCATGCTTTGTCGGAGACATATTCGCTTCGTTTGTTGATATGGCCAATGCCGTTTGCTTATTCGAGAACCAATATGTCAAACAACATCCCATAAAATTACATACACCACTTGTACTTTTTTGGTTACATAATCACTGTATGGTCGGAATCGCATATACAATAGTTTCTACCCCCATACCCTTAGATACCATAATCCCAATTGAGTCGCACCCTTTAATGTATCCTGAATATTCTTTTGACCGCTTCTAGATGTGATGTTTTAGGTCTTCTTGAAACCTAGCACATAGACAAACACTAAACATGATATCCGGCCGACTAACCGTAAGATAGAGAAGACAATCATGCCACGGTGTTTTGTGCTATCAACGGATTCACCATCTTCATCTTTGTAAGTTTAGTGTCGAATGACATTGGTGTTCTTATGGGTTTTGACTCTTCTAAACCAAATTTCTTTAACATCTCTTTTATGTATTTAGATTGATTAAAGAAGATATCATCTTATAGTTGTTTGATTTGTAGACCAAGAAAGAAACTTAGTTCTCCCATCATACCATCTCAAACTCAGAATGCATGATTTTGAAAATCATCACATGTCTTGACAAGTAGATCCGAATATAATATAGCCCACGATATTTGAACAATAATTATATGTGATTCCTTTTCTTAGTGAAAAGTGTATTATCAACTAACCCCATGGTGCGCTTGTTTTTAATTAAAAACGACTTGAGTCATCATACCAAGCCTTTGGGGCTTGTTTAAGACATAAAGAGCTTTCTTTAATTTATACACATGTTTAGGTTTTTCAAATCGATAAAGTCCAGAGGTTGAGCTTCATAAATTTCTTCATTAATAAAGCCACTTAGAAAAGCACTTTTAACATCCATTTGAAAAAGCTTAAGATCATTAGCACAAGACATAAGCAAGAAGTATTCTTATAGACTCTAATCTCGCCACGGAGCATAGCTCTCATCAAAGTCTATTCCTTCTTGTTGATTATACCTTTGGGCAACGAGTCTAGCTTTGTTTCTAGACACTACATCGCTTTGCATCTAACTTGTTTTTATATACCCATTTAGTTCCTATTATGGTTTGATTACTAGGTGGAGGGACAAGTATCCAAACATCGTTAGAAACAAATTGATGTAACTCTTCTTGCATAGCCATTACCCAACTTTCATCTTTTATGGCTTCTTGTGTATTCTTAGGTTCTATGGTTGAGACAAACAAAATAAACTACTTTGGTTTTGGACTTGAGACCTTAAGGTTCCTTCATTTAACTTTCCTATGACCTTATCTACGGGTGATCTTTAGACTTTTAGTATTGATGATTTCATTGTTTAAGGGTTCATCTTCTTTGTTTGTATTTTTATTTATTTCTATGGCTTCACTTTCGATTATCTCGCCATCGACAAGAGGTTGGGTAGGTTTAGGTGGACTCTCATCAAATTTTATGTTAATGACTCTTCAACCTTCATTGTTTCTTTATTTAATATAACATAAGCTTTGCTATTAGGAGAGTAACCTAAAAAGATACATTCGTTGATTTATGATCAAATTTAGTTAGGTAATCTTTAGTGTTAAGTAGAAAACATTTACTACCAAAGACTCTAAAATGTTCTAACGTAGGATTGTTGCCTCAAGTAACTCCGTATGGAGTTTACCTAAAATGGTCTAATTAAGACTCGCTTGAGACCTTCTTGGCTTTTAAGGCAAGAGATTTGTGCTTCTTTACTTCTCTTTTGAGGCTTCGAATCTTTAGCGAGGACAAGCTCATAGACCTTTAGATTGCCTATGAGTTCGCCGAGGGTGAGGATTGACAAGTCTTTGATTCTTCGATGGTCAGCCACCTTTGATCTCCACTCTGGATGGAAGTACCCTTAGATATCTTTTAACATGATTACGACTAAAGAAAGACTCATCAAGTGCTTGTAATGATGTAATTATATTATTAAAGTTAGCAAAAGAATTGTCATAGTATCCTCATCCGATATTGAAAATTGTTCATATTGTTGAACAAACAAATCTATTTTATTGTTTTTAACTTGTTGATTTCCTTGATGAGTTACAACTAAAGAATTCCAAATTTCTTTAGAGGTTTTAAGCATAGAAATTATTTCAATTACTTTTTGGGTAAAGCATTGTATAAAACCATTTTAGCTTCACTATTTTGAAAGCTTTTCTTTTGATCATCGGTGAGTTGATCATGAGGTGTGTTTACTAAATTTCGGCTTTATCATCTTGTAGTGGCTTCAAAATCGCCTTCAACAATGATGTACCAAAGATCAATATCTTTTGAATTCACATACGTTTAAGATCTATTTTACTAATAAATAAAACCATTAGTTTCAAGTAGTGGAGGTCGTTGCATAGATTGCCCTTCTTTATAACTTTCGTAACCCATTGTGATCGAAAAGTTTTGAAAATACTATTTAGTTTAAAACTTTGTAAACTTAGCTCTTGATGCCAATTGTGAAAACTAGAAGGGGGTTGAATAGTTTTGCCGATTTTAACTTAGTTTCAAAAACTTTAATTCGACAGTTGTGTGAAATCATATGATGGATAGAAAGTATAGATCTATAAGTAATGCAAGTAAAGTAAGATAGAAATGACACAATCGATTTATAGTGGTTCGGCTACAATGACACCTTCCTCCCTTCTACTCCACTCCCCCGAGTCACCTACCGAGAGTTCAAGCACTATGTCAACAAACCCTTCAACTTGGCGGAGAATCCTTCACAACGCCGCTTACACTTTTTCTAGTACAAAGCGAAATACCGAGTCCTTAACACGGAGGACCAAACCAACACAACTATAACACAAGAAATATGTGAAATATGAAATACAAGATCTTTGCTACTGTAAATTTTGTGGAGGAACAAATCAATCAAGGACCCCTTGCTTGATGACTTGTAGAATCTCGTGATCTTGCCTTAGAAGGACCCATATGAGAATCACAACAAAAGAAAGAAGAACTACTATCTAGATCAAGAGATCCGAGATTGAAGAATGAAAGAATATATGAGAGAGTTTGTAAGAAGAGGTGAGTTACAATGAGGAAATGACTCTCCATTTATAGGCAAAATCTTGCCTCGCTGTACGTGATTGTAACATATTGGATTTCACAAACACATCATATCATAAACACAAGTAGGCGTGACAAGATGAGGTTTAGAGAGAGAAAGAGTTAGAGGTTTGGGAACTTAGTGAGAGAAATGAAAGTATTATTATGAGCTCCAACTCTACCCAGAGGTAGAGAGTATTTATAGTCTTACACAACCGCCACTTATGGGTCGCTGGATCAAGCATACAAGGGTAAAGACCATTCACTTCTCCACGGTGTTACTTAACTAAATACTACTTAACTTATAATAATCTACGACTACGAGCTTAAACGATTACATATACTGAAGTGACTCACTCTTTAATAACTGGATTTACTAAATCCTAACAATCTCCCTAGGGAGGTCACCTCAAAATTACATTGAATACAAACCGATATTACAATAAGATTGTTCTTGGTTTCTTGTTAATGTTCTTTGCTCAAGCTCGAGTCATTGATTCTTCATTTTGCATGTTTGTTAATCCAAGTGGAGGTCTTAAACCGATCCACGTGATAATGAGTTTCTACCAAGATTGAGATCATCGCCAACATAAATCACTCTTCCATTGTGGTGTTGGTATTATGTGATGTTGTGACATTTGGACCGTGATGACGATAGTCTATACCCGGTCACGAACCCGCCCAAAGCCCAATAATCGATAAAGCCCAAAGACGAGATGGGCTATACCGACAAGCTGTTTAGGCCCACGGAGGCCCAAATACGAATCTATTTACGGAATAGATATTGGATATCTCCTAATGAAGGAGATAATCATTCTCAACCGACTTAGGCGGATACGCCGGAAGCGAGGAACACGGAACCAACAAGGATTCCGCGTAGATATATGGAATCACATCCTCGCTTAAGGTACGATCTACAAACCCTAACTCCTTAAACCCTAAACCGATTACTTACTCTCACGCTGAGGATAATTGTGGGAAACAATCCCACGGTAAGCCTAACGTGTCTTTTGTCTTTAGTGCGCAGTCCCAAGTAACAATCCTCAATTGGTAGGAACCGGAGCTCCAAACAAGGAACGTCCAACTTTGCATCAACAAGGCGCCATCCGGGGACCATTCACTAAGAACCAAGAACTAGGATGACAAAGCGATCGAATCGACGCATCGAAAGAAGGTGCACATTGGGGCAACCCCAAGCATCTCTGGACAACCAACCGCTTAAGAATCGTGGATCGTGCCATGATTCGCCTTCCTCCGTGGAACCACTCGGGACAACCTGCATAACAACTACCACCACCAGTGCTGAGACCCGCTATGCACTCCTTTACTCCCACTCCAACCTGCTAGAAGCTAACTTCACAAAAGCACCCGACGCACCCGACAGAACAAGGGCGGTTGATAGAAACGGACACCCCGCTCTGTAGGAGTCATTCCGAATTAGAGCCAAGTAGTTTGTCTCTCAAAATTACGGTTCCCAGCTATCCTCTCATGCAAGAGGAAGCAAAGAAAGACCGAGTCGGAGCCTCCATGCTCGGCTAGACTTTGGCCCAGAAGTTTAGGACATCTCCACCGCTGTCGGGAAGGAGAAACGCTGAAGGTAATCGCCGACCCCAAAGGTTCAATAGAATCGAAGGAGAGTCGAGGAAGATGATACATCCGACCACAACTTATGACCGAAGTGAGGAAGATGGGAGGCGCACCAGTGTCCACACTAGACTTGGTGGCAGAGTACAAGATAGACCGGGGAGCGATATTCCCAAGTGAAAGCCCCCAAGCACAAATTTAGGACAACCGCGTAAACGCCGAAGGGAACTATCTTCTAGTAATTCCTCGACAACGAGGCAGTGAGATCGACATTGGAAATCCGAAGAAAACCGCGACCAAGAAGAGAGAGGATATTTCTCCCATGGCGCCCGCCGTAGGTAGATGCTCACTAGACGTGCTCGTCGATTTTTCTGAGAACAAAAAGAGGCGCATGCCTACTAATGTTAAAACCTATGATGGAGCAGCACCACGATGATCACCTAAAAATTTTCGAATCACCGCAACCATTGAAAACCGCCACAACCCGTATGGTGCCACATGTTCAATTCCACACTCGTGGGAAATGCGTGAATCGGTTCAACAAGCTTCCACGCAGAAGCATCAATGGCTTCAAGAGTTGAGGAAGGCATTCCACCTAAACTTTACTCAACAAAAAGTGCGCTTAAAATCCCATTGAACTCGCTAGAGTCAAACAAACGCCAGGGAATCCACAAGCGCTGATGGAGCGCTTCAGGATGAGTGCATGCAAGTCAAAGCATGTCCCGGTACTAAAATCTCGTGGTTCATGAATGGAATCAAGAACCCGGAACTTATTAAAGATTGAATGACAGATTCCCCAATCCTTCGATGAGGTTATGAAGCGTACCACGTCCTTCGTACAAGGAGAAGCCTATGCTGGATAGCAAGAGAAGCTACTCCAACTACGGTCACAGAACAACACGGAGACAATCCACGACGGAATAGTAACCGTAATGTGAACTATCGCAATGCGGGAATGGACGCGACAATGACAAATATACCCCGCTACCAAATCGCCAAAGGAAATACTGCAACAGAGGGCGCTTAACTTCCGAGACCACCACAAATGCGCACTCCGTGAGGATAGGCGTGTCGGCAAAGGATACCGTGATTACCACGCGAAGGGCCACACTACTAACGAATGTGTCCAATCAGCCAACTCATTGACAAGATGGTCAAAGAGGGTAGATTGGACCATTTGGTCAAGAATATCAAGGAAGGAAGGACAAGCAAAGAGTGGCAATAAGAAAGAAATGCCTAAAGACAAGCCCGACACCATTTACATGATACAATCATGGCAAGGGTCACAAAGCGTATGTAAGCCGATTTTTCACGGGAAAGGAAATCTAGCTCCCACCTTAATCATGCTGAACAACGCAGCAGGAACCACTTACTATAGAGATAAGCGCGGGGTCACGACATCCACCGTGATGTATGTTGATGATGGAGCTCACGACATCATGTATGAGCACTGCTTTTAAACGATCCTGCGTCGAAATACGCAACCGCTAACCCCGAGTAGTGCTAATCGGTTTTACAGTGAGAAAATATGGCCTATGGGACAAATAAGATTACCCGTCAAGATTGGAAACGAAGAACACCCGCAACGACATGGATGGAATTTATGGTGATTAATCTCCTCGCCATACAATGGCATTATTGGGAGACCAGAATTTCAATATGCGGCGAAGGCAACAACAAGACGGATGCTTATGTTCCTTCGTGGAAGGTGGTATTGTTATTTTACAATGCCACTATACCACATAGAGAATGCAACACGATTGCATGCGAAACCGCACCAACCTGAAAGACAAATGATCACCGTAATTCCACATCCGAAAGTAGCAATCCACCCGAATACCGGAGCAGAAATAGCCATGGGAGGGTCACTATCGTACAACGGCAATCACCAAAGGTGCGCTCTCAAAGAACTTAGACATTTTGCATGGGAGCCAAAACACATGACCGGGTACCGCAACAATCACGTAACACAACCCGCGAATCCGGCAGGGTACTACTTTGTCCACCGAAGAACGCGCCAAGCCCCGGGCCGCGCAAGCGATCCCGCGTATACAAGTTGGTCGATGCGGGAATTATGCGCAAGTCTACTACCACGATCGGCTTTCTAATCCAAAGAATGGTCAAAAAGAGCGACCAGTGGTGGCGAATGTGTGTTGACTTTACGGATCTTAACAAAGCGCGCCAGGGATCGCACCCATTACGAGTAGATAGACGGAAAATAGAGTCTCCGTGCGGGTATCCATTGAAGTGTTTCTAGATGCGTATAAAGGGTACCATCAAATTCAGATGGCTAAAGAGGATGAAGAAAAGACGGCCTTCCACATGTGCCAAGGTGTTTATCGTTACACAAAAATGCCCTTCATTGAAAACGTGGGTGCCACCTATCACCGTTAGTGGATAACGCTGAAAAAGCAATGGGCGCAACCTAGAAGTCTATGTCGATGATCTAGTCATCAAGAGCCATACTCAAGAGAGCTAATACGCGACATCGAGGAGACGCTTAAACTCTACGAGAGATAAACATGAAGTCAATCCCAAAAAGTGCACATTCGCCATCAAGACATGTTCCTTGGATACCGATTGAACTGACGGCATAAAACCATGTCCGAGAAAAGACAAAGGAAACATCGAACTTCCTTCACCACGCACGCTGAAGGAAGTCCAATCTCTTAAAAGTTGGTCAGCTTCCGAACAAAGTTCCTATCCAATCAAGTAGAAAAATCGTTACCACTTTTCAAAACACTCAAGAAGTGCATAAAGAAGGGTGATTTTAAGTGGACTATGGAGGCAGAGGAAGCCTTCACGCAGCTTTAAACAAAGATCCGGCAACACCCCAACGCCGTCGCACCCCTACGGGGAAGAACTCGATCATGTATTTGTCCGGAATCGATGGAGCAATCAGCACAAGACTACCAATGTATTGTGGACTCGGCAAACCCTTATCTACTTTGTAAGAAAAGCGCTAAAGAAGACGGAGGTGAACTACACTGCCATGGAAAAATTGGTTCTTGCATTGGTGTTTGTCGCTAAACAGCCACGCAGGTATTACCAGCGCACCTGATTGCGCCATCACCGATCAACCAATAAAGCAGATCATCTCTAAACCCGATGCATCAAAGCGACTCGTATGGAGTGTATTGTCTTTGGCTAACACAATATCTCCCATGCACACGCACGGAAATTAGCGACGATTCTCGCGATTTCATAATTGAAAAGCCGATAATCGATGAGGTACCTATACCAAATAAGACGGAACAACATGATCTATGGATCTTGTTTACAGATGGATCCTCTTGCATTGATGGTTCAGAGCAGCCTTATCCTTACAAATCCAGGGTATGGAATTCACCTATGCATCGCGCTTTGAATTTACAATGACAAACAACGAGGCGTAGGTACGAAGCTCTACTTGCCGGACTACGATTGCAAACAATGGGTGTACGTAACCTAGAAGCAAACGTGATTCCTCGGTTAGTAGCCAACCAATGATTGGGCGAATACGTGGCTAAGGAGGATAACATGATCCAAAGATTGCCAAGACCAAGACGCCGATCAAAGGTTTTGACAGTTCACCATCAAACAGTTCCTAGAGGGAAACCGCATATGGATGCACCGAGCAAGATTGCCCTCGACAAGTTTCGCACACCTATCAAAGCAAGTTCGTAGAAACATTGAAAAGCAAGTCTATCTCGTAGATGGAAGTCTCCACAATCATAGGAGGACGGTCCTACATGGATGACACCGATAATGGACTTCTGAACAAGGGAATGCTACCCTGTGAGCGTATGAAGTCATAGGATACGGCGACAACAGCAGCCGATTTGAACCGAGACAACATCTTGTACCGACGCCCTTCCTCGCAACCATGGCTCCGCCATGGGCCCATTACGTGCAAATTATGTGCCGCGAAATCCATGAAGGTTCATGCAGATGCATTCGGGACCACGATCCGCCAGCACGCGCCACGAGATCGAGATACTATCGGCCTACCATGCACCGAGATGCGCGGACTTAATACGGAAGTGTAACGATCGCCAAGTGCATAGGCCCGCCCCACGCCAACCACAAAGACGAGCTAACGCCAATAATCACCATGGCCATTCTACAAATGGGGTATTGACATCGCAGTCTTTTCCCCGTCGCAATGGGATTAAAATTCTCATAGTCGCTATAGACTACTTCACCAAGTGGATTGAAGCAAAGGCGGTGGTAACAATCATCGCAACCAGTGAAGCGCTTCAGATGGGATAACATCGATGCCGCTTTGGTCTTCCCTGGGAAATCATCTCGCATAATGGAAAACAATTACGCGACAACCCTTCAGGATCGGTGTGAGAAGCTACGATCACACAAAGACTTAAGGCCGCTTAAACACCCACAAACCAATGGCCTAGTGGAACGGGCGAATAAAAGCTTAGGTGAAGGAATTAAACACGCTGACAAGCACAAAGGGAGATGGGTGGAAGAACTATCACATGTCTTGTGGGCGATCGCACCTCGATCAAAACCAAGACACTAGACACCCCTTCTCTAGTCTACGGACCAAGCCGTCATACCGGTAATCGTATGCCAACCATCCGCACCGAGATAAATGCGGCAACTAATGACGAAGAACGCGCTTGACCTAGATCCGCTAGAAGAAAGGCGTGAACGCGCAGCGACTATAATGTGAAGAAAAATCAAGTCAAGAATGAAGGGATACTATGACGCTTAAGGTAAGAGGTGTCTCATTCTGTACTGTGTGACTTCGCTTCACTACGCTAATGATGCAAGCCACGCAGAAGATAATGTAAGCTTGGACCAAGTGGAAGGACCCTATGAGGTTATCAAGCACTAGGAACAGTGCTGCATAAGCTACGGGCTTGATGGTCGTGAACCGCCACGACATGGAACATCTCGCAATCTCAAAAGATGCTACCTATAGAATGGCTATGCAAGCCGCAGACGCCGTGCATTTTACTAAAGTACTCAATAGATAACTATGTATTTTTTATTTTCCTTAGTATCATGTTTTATCTTCTCACAAACACTTGCAAGTCTTAATAAAACGTTACGGTTTCTAGCTAACTCGTGACACATTTTAATTTGTTACTCCATATGTCGTATGTTTAACAAGCCCTTTTATTTTTGCCTACATGGCGTGCATGCAATATATAAACCCACGATGGTCAAAAGGATAAGTTAACCTAATAAACAACTTGTTGAGTAAGAGGTTGCAAACCCATCAACGCCGGATCATGTATCCTTGTTAAACACCTTGTTCTCAAGACGTTGAATAGCTTTGTGCGCACCCCACCACGGATGCGCAAGAATGCACATGTGCACGTTAACAACTTTGGAACCAAGATACTTGATTCCTTAATTTGGTATTTACAAGACGTGTATATCATTAACATACACGATTATGATACTTGACATTTTAGATCTTCATATTTGATTATGGATTTCTTATATTGTTCAAACTTGCCTATACAGGTTACACAAACATAATTCTTTCATGCAAAGACAAGATTTAATTGCAACAACATTCACACAAACTCGACAAGAGATATTTTCATTAGATAACCATGAGTCATTACAAAAGTTTGTTATGTTACATACATAACCTACCGGCCTATTACAACGCTCGGGAGAGCCACCTCACGCTGTTTTATGACTCCTTAATCTCATCCAACATCTTTAGCAAATCGCATCTTGATACAGATACGGTGACGGCGTTACAGCACCCCGTCCGAACGAGGGAGATGCTGTTGCACCAACGCACACAATATGGCCTTACCCCCGACACCCTTCTTCTTCGCGAGCCTTGTGGCATGAACTTCCGTGACTCAAGGTAACGGGACTTCTTTTTCCAAAGACAAATGGGTTCGTAATGTCACGCTGGCGAACAAAACAGTACCAGAACCGAGATTCGTGGGCTTCAAAAGTAATCGGTTGTGTCTCGGCATCCTCGAACGGTGCTTTGCCAAAGTCAACCCCTCCATTATTACCCAATCGGATAATCTTGGTCTCGCTCCAATTCGTAAATCATTGGAAACCTAGAGATTTCAATCGCCCATGGCGTACAACCATCAAGATATGCTGCAAGATTATACCTGTGCACCTCCCCGAGGCGCATTTCAAGACCTCCCTCATGCGCTTTTTCCATAGCTTCGCCTTACCACGCCCAGGTGCATTGAACAACTCCCGAATGCGCCTACCACTTCCTTGGATTCCGGTCACGAAGCGCAAAGAAGGCGCAGCCATGGCCTATGAGCCATCGACGCCTCGGGTGCAATAGTAGACAAGAGTTGGGATACAACCCTCGTCAGATTCTATACTCGAGTTACATGCTTCATCTCCTGCTCAAGGGCACTCTTGACCGTGGCACCAAACTCTTCAAGTTGCGGCGTCATCGCATCCTTGCCCTTCTCGTATATTTAAGTACCCAGCACGCTGGACTTATACCCGGCTACATCCGCACGCTTGGTTTAATTGGCACATCGCGCCATTTTTCCTTCAAATTGTGTTTCTCGAGCCGCACGCGCTCATATATTTTATTTCAAAGATGGGCATTCCAATCACGCCGGTATCGCCAACAAGGCCCAAAGATTGCTCAGATGTCTTTTATGATTCTTGACTGCCTCCTACCAGATATTGGTCTTTCAAATTTCACAATGAGCGAAGCCTCGATGAGCGAGAGATTGCACCAACTCTTCGACCGCTTGCTCCATGGGCACATCCACATCACGAGCTGTGTCTTCATCATTCGACCAGGCGGCTCAAGATGCGCAGAGCGTCAGACTAGTCTGGGGTGACTTGCAAACTGCTCCTCCCCGCACGCTTAACAGAGACTTGTTAGGCTCCTATATAACACAATAGGCGATCATAAAAAAAAAAAAAAAAAAAAAAAAAAAAAAAAAAAAACATATATATTGAAGACATCACTTATCGCGGTTCAGCCGACGATGGGCGAGGGTGCGAAGACGCTTCATCGCTGGACGATTCTTCCACAAAGAAGGCTCATGGCGTTTTTCCTTGATGGGCTCGCGCCATCCTTTCCGATGGATCGCCTGCTTTAACCCAACCCTGGACTCCTCTTCTTCTTCGTCCATGGGGCGCGCAGACACAGAGGGTGGTCACAACAGAAAGGTATGGTACTTGGGCCGGAATACTTTTGCAATGGTGTCGCCCACCGCAATGTAGGAACTCGCACTGCTTTCCCATATTCATCTCCGTGACATGCTCAAGAAGTGGCGCCAAGATAGGTTCTTCCTTCTTTCGCAGGACGATTCTATCCTTACCTCAACGGGCTTCGCCAACTGCACAACAAAGAAATGTGTCCATCTATGCACACAAGTAAACACAAAACGACATCGGTTATATAATGTGGGGACGAAGGAAGACAACATCCTTACATTAACTTCAAAAAGGGGGTGCGGAAGAGCGAGTACCCACCCTGGCCATTGGCGCCTAGAAAGATCGGGATCTCATCTTCGGGACCAAAGTAGTTACGGCTAATTCCCATATGCACTAAAAACTCCTCAGGATAAGAACTGATATGATCCGTGCAATGGGCACTGCCTCTTGGCAACAGACCGGTGTAAAAATTATAACGCCACCGGAAGCATGTGTCGCCCACCCAAAAGAAGGACTCTTCCACCTCAACAGATCTAGCTTCTCAAGATAGCACCGAAGTTTGCCAACACGCTCAAGAAGGAAACCCACCCATGCCCATGTTGTGTGATAGAACGCGCGAAGAGGTTGATTGTGGGGTTTACCGCTAGCAAACGATAGTTTACCTCAAAATTGGTAATTTTGCCTGCACCAATACAGTGTAATTGGGATAGGTGCAGCTCGTAATAATTTAGCACATCGCACAAAAATTGGGATATAGGCACACGTTGGTTGGCGAACTCAAAGAAACGTGTATACACCCCTATTTTCCTTTTTGGGAAATCGGCATGGAGGTTCGCACCGAACAACCGGATGCACGCCCAAAGGATAAAATACTACGGTGAATTCTAATAGATCACCGTGATGATCGTAGGTGAAATCATGCGCTTGTTTGACCATGGTGTTTTGATTTACAAAGACGTCACGCTGTTACCTTGTAGTGGTTTCGCTTCGATTGCAACGCAGATATGTTTTAACAATGGCGGATTTTTTTTACGGTAAGTGCCATTGTGAAAATGAAACGTGGTTTATATCCTATGTCTCATCCACAAGATACGTGACACGTGGATCCCACTAACTTCACTTGTGTGGTTGAGATTGGTTTGATGGACACGGACAAAGAACTTTCCGAATAACGAGGCGCATCGTCCGGGCTTTTATGTCTAGGTACAACGCACTCGAGGGTATATGTTTATGGCTTCACATACGCCTAAGTTTTTTTTTTACCGGCCCGATTATTAGTCTAGCATCCACAATTAGTCACTACGCATCCTAGACCTGGGGACATGATGACGATAGTCTATACCCGTCACGAACCCGCCCCAAAGCCCACACCGATAAAGCCCACCACGGATGGGCTAATACGACAAGCTTTTAGCCCACGGAGGCCCAAATACGAATCTATTTACGAATAGATATTGATATCTCCTAATGAAGGAGATAATCATTCCTGAACCGACTTAGCGGGATACGCCGAAGGTTGAGGAACACGGAACCAACAAGGATTCTGCACAGATATAAAGGGAATCACATCCCTCGCTTAAGGTACGATCTACAAACCCTAACTCTCCTTAAACCCTAAACCGACATTTACTCTCACGCCGAGGATAATCGAGGAAACAATCCCACGATAAGCCTAACGGTGTCTTTTGTCTTTTAGTGCGCAGTCCCAAGCAACAATCCTCAATTGGTGTAGGAACCGAGCTCCAAACAAGGAACGTCCAACTTTTGCATCATGTGACCGACATGCTCACATTCGGATCATGATTTCTTCATCGAGTAGCGAAAGCTTTAGTTGATTCATGATATTTGCAGAACAGAAAGGAAGCATGGAGTGAAAATATCGTAGTTGTTGATGCACTTCATCATGATTTCTTTAGAAATGAATGTGGTGAGTGAGCATGCGCTTTGATTGACCGCTCATTCTCGATCACCGCAAACGTCAGCGCACTCGCACAACAGCTTAGCAATAAAGTGCACAAAGTGTCTTTGATCACTTTCGTTGAATTGAGGTACACGCCATGGTTCCCGTTGATCAAGACAAGCATCGCTCGCGATCGTGTATAATTCAAGAATTTCGATGTGGGTTTCGCAATGTCTAGTCGTTCTCAAACCGAACGCCTCAAAGAAGACAACACGGAGTTGAGTGAACCGCGACTTGAGATTCACCGATTGATGAGAAGAGATTTGAACAACAATCGCAGACCGCTTCAATAGAAATTGTTTTGCAATACAACGAAGGTTTTAATGAAAATCAATTATCAATCATAAACACCTTTATTTTGAAATATTAGTACCGATGTAATGCGCTAAAGAAAGGAGTTTTAAGCACCACGACGTTTTTCAAAGGTATCCGCTAATCCATAACTCGAACCGTGATTGATTCAAAAGATTGAATCGCCCCATTGTTTCTCGCTCGCTTGTCACATGGTTGATCTATTGATAGATCTCACATGCCACCCACCAGAGCTTGTTTGATGTTGGCTCCAAGGCTTTCCATCTTCATCAGGAATATGTTTGCATATCACTCGATGTTCCGCAATACCACAAGGATAATGCGAAGACACATAAGATATAATCTCTTTCACATTGTGGGAAACAGAGAGTCTTCATTGACAAAGGTCCTAAAGAGATTTAAATGATGATCTCGTGGCTCTAGACTCAATTGTGCACATTTGGTTTCCTATGCCGGAGACTAGGGAGAGGGTCCTCTTCAATATCAACAAACCCCAAGAGAAAGTCGATAGATAATGTCGGTTCTCGTGAGAATGAAACAAGCCCTTTAAGAGGAGCTTGAGTGGTTTGGGAAGTTGTAGTGGCAAGGCCATCGGGTCCATGACGCCTTGTCTTCAATACCGATGTTACCTTAGTAAACACCAAGAGTATATGTATTGAACCCGCCATCGCCCTAAGGTTGAATTATCGAGGCTATTTCTTTTCACCCTTTTCACATTCAATTATTTTTCATTCTTCATCTTCTTCAAGCTACCGAGATTTCATAACTAGAACCTTGTTTGGTTTATTCCGCTCTAGCTCTATCTCAACCGCACTCTTCCCATATCTCACTTTTCTCCTTTTTTCATCATACCTAAAGACTCTACACTATCTAGTGGATTGTCCCTCGTAGATCCCTCCGGTTCGCGGATCGGGGAACGAATACCTAACCTAACCATCCTTATATCACCATACATAAAGTAAATTTGGTCGGTCTATTTGGTATTGTTCATCCGCCGTTGGAACCAATTGAAAACCATTTGAAAATCAATCCGGATACTTGTGATATATTATCAAATCATTTTGTACCGAATTGTTTTTGATATTTTTAGAAAAGAGCTCCCTCAACATGTGCATCATGTATTATAAATCGCTTTAGCACACGGAGGCAAGAGGAAGAATTAACTTTTTGATTACCATTTTCAAAAGATATCAACATCACTTCCTAATCAAATCAAGTATATAAAGCATATTGAGGAAGGATGAGGTTTTCATAAGTTTGTTCCCCTCAATATGTGCCTCGAGGTTTCAAAGAGTTTTGCACATATTAGAAGGAACCGCACTTAGAGACAAATCAATCACATTTCAATTATTTGTGGTTTTAAAAGGATGCTCCCTCAATATGTGCATGGAGAATTTGAAATCGTTTGGCACATGCGGGAGGAAAGCTTGCAAAACACTTGTGAAACCATTTATCGAATCATCGCTTTAACCAATTTAAATCACAAATTCTCCCGATCACAATTTTCTAATCATTTGAGATTTGTGATCTTTGTAGATTTAAATTGATTTTGAAAGCTGAGAGAATCGCGACTTGATTATGAAAACATTTTAACCGATAAGGATCGGATTATGAGACTTTAAACCCATTGATGAAACATGCATGATTATCTTTTGAAAACAATTGTATGACGAATAACCTTGTGATTTAATTGAAATTATTCTCCCCTCAATCAATGACATAAGTTGTTGATCGAGATAGATATTTATGACACGTTAAGACCCGTATGATTTTCAAAAATAGAGTCCGAGTTATTTTTTCAAAGCAATTAGTTTTCATTGATAGTAAGTAATTGTTTATAGAATCGAGCATGAGATTTGAAAACAAGATAAAGCATGGCTCGTTTTTCTTAGAAAACGGTTATCACCAAATGACAATAAACCATCGCTTCACTTTCTACTAAAAATATTTTTGAATTTTTTATTTTATTATTTTTAGAACATTCGAACAACATCTAAATCCCATGTCATTCTTTGAATGACAAAGACAAAGACCGTAGATATTATCGAATCGAGAAAATCATGACAAAAGACAATATTTTTGAAATTTTCAAGATTTTCAAATTTTTATGGATTTTGAAAGTTTTATATTTTTCTATTTGCTTTTGAATAAATATTTACAAGAGATGGATGAAGAAAGACCTTTACCCTCGCCTTCCTCTTGAAGACGCTTTGAGTGTTTCCGGTTGTAGACTCTTTAGACCAAGTCGTGGAGGATAAACTCAAACGCTCCCTAGGAAGAGCTTTGGTGAAGATGTTCAAGCTAACCGGTATTCGCACTCACAAAATAGAGTTCCACCACACCGCTTTCTACTTGCTCCCGGATGAAATGATGTCGAATGTCGATGTGCTTTGCTCTTGAGTGTTGTACGTTGTTGCATGAGAGCAATAGCACTTTATTATCACAAGACAGAGGAATTTTGTTGAATTCAAAGCCATAGTCGATAATCGGGATCTCATCCATAGGATTTGTTGATACAAAAGTTGGGCATGCCTTGTTCGGGGCCCGCTCGCATCAATTGAATATTGTTGCTTAAGACCCGCGACTAAGTAATAGAAACACCGTTAGCTTATCGGGGATTGTCTCCCATGATTATCCTCCCATGAGAGTAAGTAATCGGTTTTAGGGTTATGGAGAGTTAGGTTTAGATCGTACTTTAATGAGAGATAGGTTCCTTTATATACACACTGAATCCATGTTGGTTCCGTGTTCCCCAACCTTCTTGCGATCCCCGCCTAAGTCGGTTTGACAAATGATTATCTCCAAAGATGTAAGATATCCGATATCGTATTCCATAAATAACTTTGGGCTTGGGCCTCATGGGCCCAAACACTCATCGGCCTAGCCCGCTTTATGTTGGGCTCGCTAGTATCGGACTTTGGTCGGGTTCGCGACCAATATGACTATACGCCATCATGTCCCCTACCTAGTATGCTAGCTGACTAGTCATGGATGCTAGACTAATAACCGCACCAATAAATAATCAAGCATAACAAAGAAGCCAAAAAGGCCCCGCTTTGAAAAATACACGTGGTATCTAGTCATAATATTGAAAATGGATGCCTCGTAAATCGAGGGAAAGCAACTGTAACGGCGTCCCTTCAATTGATCCTATCCACACATTGGAGATAGTGGGATCCACGTGTCATTCATCTTGTGGATGAGAAAACTTATATAACCTTCGACCTCTATTTCACTGTGATTATCACAGTAAAAAAAACTCAATCCGCCATTGTTAACAAACCTTCAACTTGCAACCCAGAAAATTACTATTCGAAAGGTAACCGCGCGTGCGCTTATAAAAACGATACCATGGTCAAGGTGTTATCTGATTTCACATCCGACATAACGGAGGGCGAACTTTTAGAGTTCGCTTCGGATTATTATATTCCTGTCGCAGTGCATCTGGAAGTTCCAGCGGCGTGACACCGCGGACTTCCGGGGGAAAATAGGGTTTACACGCTTTTTCGAGTACGCGAATCAACGGTGCCAATATCTTTGTTCCCGAGCGACGTGTTAAACTACTACCGCCTTCATATATCCCACCGCACCGCATAGTGCAATTTAAATTACCAACTTCGAGGTTAATTGCCGACATCGCAATTAACCCGACTATCCACCTATTCCGCTTGCTTTATCACACTACGTGGTCACACGGGTGGGTATCGCTCGCTAAGCTACCGGCGCCTTCGTTATAATCGAAAAGTAGACGCGCCAGAATTGAGAGAAACATTTTCTGGCAGATGAAGCGTGCTTCCCATCGCACTTTGATTTCTATACCCAGGTTCATTGCCAAGGACGAGTGCCCTCACCGGATCGATAACGCGGAGGATGCGGACACAATAAATACCAATCGCATCCCCATCAATTCCTATCCCGAGGAATTTTTGTGCACATGGGCATTAGCCGCAACTATTTTGGTAGACCGAGGAGGTTCCAATCTTTTGGGCACGGATGGCTGTGGTGGGTGCTCGCCCTTCGCATCCCTTTTCTTTGTTAATGTAAGATTTTCTTCCTTTATTGTAGTTATAATAACTTGTGTGTTGATGTCGTCTGTGTCGCAGAGATGGATCTATTCGTAGTCGTATAACCGCGAAACCGCAAAGAGGTTAATGTGGGCCACGCCCAATCGAAAGAGGAGTAAGAGCCCATACTTGATGCTACCGCAAGGCGCACTCGAAATGGATCTGGGAGAAACAGGACCACCACTGTCAAGACTGAAGCGACGGCACCGCAGCATGCCGAGCCCTAGAGTGCCTTCTCTCAATTGCGCAACCATCGTGACGAGCAGAAGGCGCAAAGACATGGAGGAAGAGGAAGAGAGGAGGACCTCGGGTTGAAACACAAGAGATCACTCAAAGAGGATGGCGCAAGCTCATCGAGGAAGAAGCTACCGTTATCCTAATCGTGGAATCATCATCATGATGTTGCGCCACCTCCCCTACCGATACATCCGCCCATGCAGTAATGTCGACAAAGTTTTTGCCAATCAACCGCTTATGTGAGATATTAATAATTCTCTTCTAGCAGCAGTTTGAACAGCCTCATGAGTCGCCCCCGTAGATAGTCCGTACACTCGAGCCAATAGCAAAATGCCGAGCCAGCTGGCGGCCGGGATGCGCCCATGGATCACCGGTTGAGGAATTGATGCCGGCGGTCCGCCATCAAACTTCACTTGTCGGAAGCTAAAAGCCAATATTTCTGGGAAGACAACAAGGCGCTTAAAGGATCAAAAATTGCGCCGCCGAGGCGCACTGGCTAGCGCCAAGGTCAAGTAGAGGGCTCAAGTTTGTACGCCCAAAGGTCGCCAAGAGAAAATGGCGCTATGGGTCAAATAAGCTGTGAGCGCCGAGTCGCTAGGTATAAGTCTTCATGTCACCGGGCATCAAGTATCCGAGAAGGGCAAGGAAGAGTTAACCTCTCAGCTGGAAAATTTTGGTGCTACTGTGAGTAATGCCTTGGAGGCGCAGGAAATGAAATTACGCAAGCTGAGCCTAGATTACGATGCGGAGTTATATCCCCAACTCCTATCTACTATCGCGGAGCGCAGATGGCTCATTAGCCATGGTATTCGACTTGTCGCCTTAGAGCTTTGGAGTCACGGTGAGGTAGTGGACCTGCTTTGGGGAGTTGTTCAATGCACCGGGCGGGGTGCGCCGAGGCTATCGAGGAGCTTCAAGAGGCTAACTTGTTAAAGGCGCTCCGGATAAGCGCTCGGTATAATGCACGATCATATGATGAACCGGTGGTTGCTATGGAAAATGAAGTCATTGGAGTTTCTCTTGATTTCGAGTTAGAGCGCCACCAGATTATCCGATAGGGTCATTATGGAGGGTTGACCTTAGCCCGCATCGCGGTGAAATGCGTAGTTGTACCGACTTTTTTGAAACCCGATGAATCTCAACTTCAAGTGCCTATATTTGTGCGCCTAAAGATATCTTGAATCCATTTGCTTTGAAGAAGGAGTTCATAAACAAGTCTTGGAAGCCCATGCTACAAGGCTCGCCAAGAAAAAGGTATCATGGCAAGGCCATTTTGTGTGGTGTTGGCGCCGCCACCTTCCTCGGTCTAACGGGTGCTGTTAGTGTTGTAACGGTATCCCGCCAAGACTCACTTGTTGAAGAAGTTGTTAGGTTAAGGAAGCAACAAGTCGCTGTAGGGAGTTCTTCTCTCAAGCGTTGTAATAGTTTCTAGATTATAACTTGTATTTGTAAATATCCTTTGTAAGCACGCATGGTAATGAATGGGACATTTATTTTTGTTAAACGTTGTTGCTACTTATAATATTTGCACTTAGTTACTTGTTTTTCCATAAAAAACGCACGTATTGTCTAAGAGGCAAACTGTTGTATAAGCGTGGGTAATATGTGAAGTTCATAATCATGCATGAGATTCATGGTATACTTAAGCCATAATTTCTAAGTACTTTTTATCATATTCGTGTATGTGGTGATATGCAGCGTGCTGTAAATATCACATGTAAGGAGTCAAGTGTCTTGATTCCTAATTTGTTAAACGCATCGTGATACGCTTGTTGCGCACTCCATCGTGGGATGCATACGTAACTTATTCCAACGCCTTGAGACCAAGGTGTTTAACAAGGATACGTGATCCATCGTTGACGGGTTTGCAACCTCTTACTCAACGAGACATTTAGTAGGTTTACTCATCCTTTTACCATCGTGGGTTTTTTAGGTGCATGCACGCCATGTAGGCAAAAGATAAAACACGTTAAGACATAAAGTATATGGAAATAACAAATTGAATATCACGCAGCACTTCACATCGGTTAAACATCCCCAAACAAAGCGTTTGACCTGATTGCCATAGACTATTCAATTGTTTCCCTTTGTGCTTGTCCAGACGTGCTTTAATTCCTTCTCCTAGACTTCGATTTGCACGTTCTACAATATTGTCCCAAACAAAGCGCTTGACCCGATTGCAAGAATTGTTACCATCGCTTTTGCTTCGATCCACTTTGTAAGTAGTCTATGGCCACTATGAGAAATTTTAATCCGTCACGAACGGGAAGCGGACCCGCAATGTCTATACCCCACTTATAGAATGGCCATGGCGCTGATGGGCATTAGCTCCGCTGTGGTTGGCGCGAATGGGTCTATGAACCCCGACAATTGGCGCACTTTCTTATTAGTTCTCGCAAGATCGCGTGCACGGTGGGCCAATAGTATCCTCGACCGTAGAAGCTACAAGAACCACGGACCGTGGTCCCGAATGCATGTATGAACCTCGTGTGATTTCCGTAGTACATAATTTGCTTGTAGGGGCCCACACAATGGAGCCATGGTTGCGAAGGAGCCGATATAGTACATCGCCCGGTGCTCAAACCTCGTCAGGCGTCGATTCTTCCGCTTCCTTCGCTCTTGGGGTAATATGCCCTTGCTTATGAATTCCCCATCGGTGTCATCCACGTAGGGCCTTCCTCCTCGACATCAGAGATATTTCCATCTTCTAGATGGATTTGTTCTTCAATGTTTCCACTAGAACTTGTTTTGACAAAGTGCGAAGCTTGTGGAATCGATCTTGCTTAGTGCATCCGCTTTCGATTTTCCCCTTAGGGACCCGCTTGATGATAAACTCACAAAGATTCGATTAGTGACTTGGTCTTGTCGAGGTATTGATCATATTCTCCTTTAGCCACGCATCGCCCAACACGTGGTTGGCTACTAGCCGGAATCTACATTTGCTTCCGTGTCACAGACACCCATTCGAGCCGCAATGCGTAGTCCGCACGATTGGGCTTGGTACCGCCTTCATTGTTTGTCGCCGTGAATTCAAAACGAGTGCATAAGTGAATTACATTCCTTCCGACTTACGAGGATGAGGTCGCTCCCGACCCATCTACACACGAAGATCCATTCGTAAACAAGATCCATGGATCTTGTAGTTTCTTCGCCTAGTGCGGTGCAAGATCGGTGTCCGGGTTTTTGATGATGAAATCTTCTAGTATCCGCCTTTTATCGCCGACGTGGTCCGAGGAGATGTTGTGTTCACCTAGCAACACGCCCACTTCGTAGTCGCCCGATGCGCCAGTTCGAGATGATTTTCTTGATTGGTTGGTCCGTGATCATCGCTATCGATGCGCTTGGAAGTACTGCGCACCGCTTAGCGCGAATACCAAAGCCGTGACCAACTTTTCCATTGAACTGTAATTGATCTCCGCTTTCTTGCGCTTTGCTTACAAAGTACACCGTGTTCAGACCGACTCGCTCCTATCGCCAGCATCAGTTGGACCGCCCATGTGTCGCAGAGCACATAATTAACTCTTCCGGTCGGGTGCGACTAATGCGGGAGCGCCAGTGGTGTTTAAACCGTGAAGGCTTCTTCCGCCTCCGTAGTCCAAAGAAAATCTCCCTTTTATACACTTCGAGGTCTTGAAGAGAGGTAGTGACTTGTCCACCGACTGATAAGAATCTGCTTAGACCAGCCGGCCCGTTGAGATTGACTTCCTTCGCCAGCGCGTGAAGGAAGTTCGATGACCGCTTTGGTTTTTTCTCGACATGGTTTGATGCCATCGTGTTCTATCAGTATCCGAAACATGCCTTCAGAGCGCCAAAAGTGCATTTTTAGGGTTTAGCTTCATGTTGATCTCTTCGAGTCTCCTAAATGTTTCTCAATGTCGCCACCAACTCATCCTCGTGATGGCTTCATGTTGATCTCTTTGGTCCGTGATCATCGCTATTGATGCGCTGAAGTACTCGCAGCCGCTTAGCGGCGAATACTAAAGCCGTGACCAACTTTTCCATTGAACTGAATTGATCTCCGCTTTCTTGCGCTTTGCTTACAAAGTACACCGGTGTTTGCACCGACTCGCTCATCAAGAAGATCAGGTTGACCGCTCCATGTGTCGCAGATAAGTACATAATTAACTCTTCCCGGCCTGGGTGCGACTAATGCGGGAGCGCTGTGTGGTGTTTAAACTGTGAAGGCTTCTTCGCCTCCGTAGTCCAAAGAAAAATCTCCTTTTTATACACTTCTTGAGTGTCTTCAAGAGAGGTAGTGACTTGTCTACCGACTGGATAAGAATCTGCTTAGACCACCCGCTTTTCCGTTGAGAGATTGACTTCCTTCAACAGGTGAAGGAAGTTCATGATATTTTGGTTTTTTCTCGACATGGTTCGATGCCATCGTGTTCTATCGTATCCGAGAAACATGCCTTCAGAGCGCCAAAAGTGCATTTTTAGGGTTTAGCTTCATGTTGATCTCTTTGAGTCTCCTAAATGTTTCCTCAATGTCGCCACCAACTCATCCTCAAGATGGCTTTTTATGACTAGGTCGCCAACGTGAACTTCTAAGTCATGCCCAATTGCTTTTCAAATGCATTATCTACTAACCACGATAGGTGGCGCTCATGCTCTTCAAGCCAAAGGGCATTTTGGTATAGTCAGAACGCCTTGGCTTGTATGAAAGGCCGCTTTTTCCTCATCTTCCTTAGCCATCCGGATTTGGTGGTATCCTTTGTATGCATCTAGGAAACACTCAGCGGGTATCCACACAAAGATTCTACCTTCCGCCTATCTCCTAGCGGGTAGCGCCTTGTGGACATGCTTGTTGAGATATGTGAAGTCCACACATCCGCCAGCCTACCATCGCTTCTTCTTTACCATTACCGGGTTGGAAAGCCGACCGTGGTAGTAGACTTCTCTCATGATACCGCCCCACAAGCTTGTGTACCGCCGGAATTGCCAGCGCTGCTCGAGCTCACGCGCTTTCACAGACAGTGAGTATCCTTGTTTGATTCTCGCCTATGTTCTATGATCGAACGTGGTACCCCGCTCATGTGCTTTGGATCCCATGCAAAGATGTCCGTGTTCTTTGCAAGAGTGCAAGATACAGATGCCTTGTCGTTGTCCGACAAGGACCCTCCGATCGATACTTCGCTCGGGTAATCGGATGAATTGCAACCTTCGATTTGGAACTTTGGTCTACCGTTTCAGGATAGATGTCGCCTCGCATGTAATCGTGTTACATTCTCTATGTGGTACAAGGGCATTGTAGAAAGTAACAATAACACCTTCCATCGGGAATTTGAGCATCACATGTGTTGTAGACGGTATTGCGCGCATGGTCGATATCCATGGTCTTCGATAATGCCATTGTATGGAGAAGGGATTTGATCACCATGAATCCATCCAGCTATCGCGAGTGTTCTTTATTGCCCACACCGACTAGTAGGCGACGGCCCCATAGCCATATCTTTCTCCCAGAAACCGCCAACCGCCATGATGGTTTAACCGATCGCAGATCTCGTGTCGCAAATGCTGCTTGAAACAAAGCTCGTGACATTATGTCGGGCGGATGCTCCTCCATCAACATACATGCGTGGATATCGCGACCCCGCATGACACTTCGATGGTGAGCGGCTTCTACCGCGTTGTCCGCAGCTAGGGTGGGAAAGAGATTTCACTTCACGGAAAATTTCGTCGACCTTCCGCCTAGTTACTCACGCCATGATTGTATCATGTAGATGGTGTCAGCCTTGTCTTTGGGTGTCTCTTTCTTGTTCCCATTCTTCTGTCTATCCTTTCCTTACAATGATTCTTAACACAAAAGTACTTACAATGATTCTTAACACAAAAGTACACCCAAAATTTAAACTTTAACACTAGAAATGATCCAAATGATGCAAAAATCACTAAACTTTTTCAAACTCAAAAACCATCTAAAACCACTAGAAATCCAAGGATATGTAAGAGAGATGATCAAACCATGGCTCTTGATACCATTTGTAACATATTGATTTTACAAACACATCATATCATAAACACAAGTAGGCGACAAGATGAGGTTTTAGAGAGAAAGAGTTAGAGGTTTGGGAACTTAGTGAGAGAAATGAAAATATTATTATGAGTTCCAACCTCTACCTTGGAGGTGAGAGTATTTATAGTCTTACACAAATCGCCACCTATGGGTCATGGATCGTGCATACAATGGTAAAGACCCGTCTGTCCTCCACGGTGTTACTTAACTAAATACTACTTAACTTATAATAATCTACGATCACGAGCTTTCTAACCATTACATATACTTGAGGTGACCGACTCTTTAATAACTGGATTTACTAAATCCTAACACAGATCCCACGGATCCCTTACATGAGGGATCCGTCCAGTGTAAACTGGGAGGATCCGTAGGATGCTCCCCCTAAATGGGTTATGGGTCATGGGTCATAGACTTTGGACCATGGGTATCCAAATAGATACAATGTATCTTAAAGATGCAATGCATCTAGTCAATGGGTCATAAGTTAGCTCCATGGGTTATGGTTTTTACCCATCCTAACAAACTATTACAATAAATGAATCATTACAACAATTAATGTTAAATGATTATATACATAAATGCTTTACAAAATAACATGTATCCTTATAATTTTACTTATGATAACTTTATATTTGTTATCAACAAAACACAAAGAGATCGCTAAATATGAATAAACGTTTTTACGATTTATTTGTATTAACAAAAACGCTATTTATATTTTACGATCTTCTAATGTTTTGTCGATAACAAACGAAAATCATTTTAACGAAATAAATAAAATACGTAAAAGCTTTGAATCAATAGTTTACTAACACACTTTTACTAAACATATAAAATCATCAAAACATGTTTAGTTAAATAAGTTATATAAAAGTATAAATTGAAAACCATTTTTATAAAATAGTTACAAGTAATGTTGTTTACTTATATTTTATAAAAATGTATATGTGCTTAGTATAACTTGTAATGGGTAAAAACCAAAGTTCATAACCCATGATCCATTGACTAGGTACAATGTATCTTGGTGGGAAAAAACAAAAGTACATGATCCATACCCATAGAGCATGATCAATGACGCATGACCCATTGCTAGACATCATGCATGAAATCATGTTGGATATTATCCATGATCCATGACCCAAAGTCCATGACCAATGACCCAAAATCCATGACCCATTGACTAGATACAATGTATCTTGTTGGGTATCCATGATCCAAAGTCCATGACCCGTTTTCCATAACCTATAACCCGTAACCAGGTTTGCAACCCAAAATCCGGACTAGTCTCACCCAACAACCGGATCCCATAGTTTGCATTGGCCGGATCCCTTGGGTAAGGGATCCGCCAGAACCGTAGGTACTGTAGGCAGTTTGCCTATGATGCAAGTGTTTTGGTTGGTGAATGGTGAGTCGCACATTTATAGTCTCGGTCAAGTATATAAAAAACAAAACTGATTGGAAATAAGAGGACCTATATTAAATGAGACGCGATAAACAATCATAAATGTCAGCTTGTTGCTATCTCCTATATCAATACTTAATGCGCCATTATTTCGTACCATAATTTTTTTATAAAGAAGTTATTATGCATTTGAAAAGAGAGTATTATTATGATGGTCATTAAAGTTATATAACATTTTAAAATTTTGTTTTATACTAAGTATAAAAATATTTCGACATGATAAGGATTTAAAAGGTACCTTTTGAGGGTCATTTAAGCCCTTAATTGATCAACGTTAGAATTAGAAATTCTCGATTAAAGAGTCGGTCACCTCAAGTATATGTAATCATTTGAAAGCTCGTAGTCGTAGTTATTTTAAGTTAATTAGTATTTAGTTAAGTAACACCGTGGAGGACGGACGGGTCTTTACCCACCGTGACGCCCGATCCACACCCTCGTGTGGCGATTTATGTAAGATTATAAATACTCTACCTTCCAAGGTAGAGTTGGAGCTCATAATAATATCTTTCACTTTCTCTCACTAAGTTCCTAAACCTCTAACTTTCTCTCTAGAATTCCATCTATATGCTACTTTGTGTTATGGTTTGATGTGTATGTGAAAAGTTATATCTTACAATTGGTATCGAGAGCCATGGTTGGATCATATCTGCACATCTTGGATTTCTAGTGGTTTTTAGGTGGTTTTTAAGTTTGAAAAGTTTAGTGGTTTTTGCATCATTTGGTTGATTTCTTGTGTTAAAGTTTGAATTTTGTTAGTACTTTCATGTTTAGAATCATCAAAAGTGTTTAGGTTTTCATTCGGTAAGCTTGAATTATCTTGGTTGGGTTGTTTTGGATTGAAAAGTGATGTTTATATGGTTTTTCTTGCTAGCGACTTAGCTCACGGTTTATTTTCCTTCATAGCGACTTGCTTTACAAAATTGTAGCGAAGTTACGCTTTAAACCCAGCGAGTTAGATCTAGCGAGTTAAAGCACAAGTAGTGGACTCTCCACCACTTAGTAGCGACTGGTGGTAGCGACTTGGTCCAGAGCGAGTTGCTCTTTAGCGACTTGCATCGTTAGCGACTCGAGTAGCTAATTGTCACGAAATTTTGCTAGCGACTGAGTGTTAAGCGAGTTACTAATTAGCGACTTGCATTTGTGTAGCGACTGGGACTCCAGCGACTTAGTGGTGTAGCGAATTAATGTTAGCGACTTAGTGCATATCTTCAGCGACTTAGTTCATTATCTTCTAGCGACTTAGTGCATTATCTTCAGCGACTTAGTGCATTATCTTCTAGCGACTTGAGTGATTGTTTACGGCTTTCTCTTGATTTAGTAAAACCCGTGAAAGAATCTATTTCCGCTTAATCATAGAGTTATAAAATCCCGTGATAACTGTTAACATGTCTACCAACGCTCCCATCGTCATCTCCATCGCTGTCGAGGATGTTCAAGTCACGCTCGATACTCGCCCACCCATGCTCGACAGAATCGACTACGACTCTTGGGCTCAACGAATCGGATCAGATTGCCTTGAAAGGAAAATGGTGTCAACATCCTCAAATCCATTGATGAAGGACCATATCGAGTTGAGACGACTAGAGACATACTTGATACTAATGAAGATGGTACTTGCTACTTTAATGGATGCACCTAAGATGTATGATGAGCTTGATGATAAGGATAAAAGAGATTTGATGCGATATCGTGGCTTCAAACATTGTTCTTCAAGGTCTTCCTAAAGACATCTACAAGTCGATCAATCATAACACCGATGCTAAGGCGCTTTGGGACAATGTTAAGATGCTTCTCTGTGGTCGAATTAACTATGGAAGACAGAGAATCCCAACTCTATGACGAATTTGAGCACTTCAAGATGAAACCGATGAGAGTGTCTATGAGTACTATGTGAGATTTCATAAGTTAGTGAATGACATGAGGAACATCGAATGACTATGCCTAACATTCAAATTGAACTCAAAATTTGTGAACAACATGAACCTCGAATGGCACAAGTTTGTTATCACCGTGAAGCTTACTAAAGGATTGAAGAACACAAACTATGAGCAACTCTATGCCTTCCTCCTTCGTAATGAGAGACATGCTATGTTTGAAAATTGATTCTCAATCGCTCAAAACCAACCCGGAGAGACAAGCTCGCCTAATGATTCAACCGCTTTCTACTCAAACATCGGAATCACAACCAAAGCTTCACAAGTCATACCTTGGGTAATGGTAATCACAAACTCATTCCCGATCCTATGTACAAACAAGTCGATGCCGATGCACACGCTGGAAACTTCATTAATCAACTAGCTCTTCCGATTAGCCAAAACATGAATTCTCTCCCACAAACCAACAACAACCTCGTAACAACATCGAACCCACACAATCAAGCTATCAAAAGATGGAAGGATCGTGTGCAACCAAGCTCAGAAAGACAAGATGATCAAGGAAGAGGTGGTACTGGTAGAGGTTATGGGCAATCGAATCGAGGAAGGAATGGTAACCAAGGTCAAGCCAAGCCGATCAAATGCTATAACTGGTGGTGAGGGACACATTGCAAGGAACCGCACATCTCCAAAGCGCCCACGTATCGCCGACACTTGAGATAAGATGTCCCGCACAAGCTCGTGACAATGGGCCGCTTGAATGAAGAGGAATTGTGCTTTGCCGAGGCAATGCCAAGACCTATGATGCGATGTGGATGAGCAACCTATTCAGAGATAGGTCACAATCATCGAATGCCTTCAAGTCGCCGACCGTGATGCATACGACTGATGTAGATGATGGACCCACCGCACACACAAATTTTCATGGCTAGCATTTCTCCAATGGTTTCTCCCAAGGTCTCTTCTTCACCACAAGTCGGCACATCCAAGGACAAACTCATCTCGTAGGTATTAAACTATACGATGATGTCGATGTGCAACAAATGCATGACAAAGTACAATCAACTCAAACTATTGAATCAAATGTTGAAAATACGGGTAATAATAATATTGTCCCATACGATCAATACGTGAAACAAAGTGAAAGTGAAGTTGTACCAAGTGATGCATCTTCCGCAGTCAACAATGACTATGTCTTTGATGAATACACCGATGTGCCTCGATGATTCCGTAATTTCTAACTAAATGCCTATAAGGAACGTGTTGCTATTTATGAACAACGTGCAAAATTTGAGTCGACCACCGCGGAAGCAGTGAAATGGATGACCAAGCCGAGTACAAGAATTAGAAAAGTAAGTTTAGAGAAGAAGTATTGAAACAAGAATTACATTCCTTGCAAGAAAAACTTTCTAAACAAATTTAAACAAAACAAGAACTTCAAGAAAATGTGAAAATGCTTAAGCAAGAATTTAATGCAAAGGAATCAAAACTCTTGAGAGATTTTTCCAATCAAAACTTTGAAAACAAACTTGAAAATAAGTTGTACATACAAGGAAACACCATTCAGATCGCTTCACATGGTCACTAAACATCGAGTCTTAAGCGATAAGCATAGCATTCCCTTGTTGAGGAACCAAATCCAGAGGTAATTAAAAGGCTAGAACCGCTCATAAGGTGCTTTATGATGGTAATGAAATCCTTAAGCCCAGGCGTAAACCTAGTTGCGCTGAGTGCACCGAGGAAGATAAGAAATCAAATGAAATCACTAGGGAAAGGATGAATAAGAAACAAATGATCCCAAATGCAAAGAGAAAAACATAATTATCACTCCTCATGATTACAAGAAGGAAAACCGATTTCCTTGAACAAGTTTAAGCCTCGCACTTTGTCGACTTCTAACAAGTCTTCTCGAAAAAGATTTAGATAAGCGTAGTTTAAAAGTATTGTTGAAACAAACCCTCCCTTAGGAAAATACCTAGAGACCGTGTATCCTCCTAATACACCAATGCATCTTGTACCTAGAACAATTACCACTAAAAGCAAGACATTAATCACCAATACGTTATATTTCAACTATTTGTTGATTTTGAGAAAACTTGCAAGAAAAGGATCACACCCACGTGTATAATCAAGGAGAAAGGGTTTTGAACAAATGAAAGAATGTTATTTAACTGAGGTCATGCCCTTCTTTAAACTTCTAAAAGATCACTTTGGAGTCTTAAAAGGGATAGAAACCGATATTAAGGAAATGGAAAAGGAATTTGATGAAATGGTTGTCAAGCAGCGACTATGAGCGCAGCACCGAAATATAATGAGATTGAGAGAAAGAACTCGCATACATTAAATGAGAATCTTATTATCGAATGTGTTGCTCAAGATGTTTTTTTCATCGCTTCAAATTGCTCTATTAATGCTTCCAAATTTCATGAACTATCTGTGGCCCCGAAAGTCTCCCATGATCGTGTCATTGAGCTTGAAAAACTAATTCTAAACTAAATGAGAAAATTGAACCGGATGATCACGACAATTTGGTTAAACATTTTTCTAAACTAGAAGTCGAGTATTTTAATCTACAACTAAAATATCAACATCTCAAAGAAAATGTCAAAACTTCAAATATCAAGACATCTTCGTGATGCTCCGTAGTTTGATGCGCTTTTCAAATTAACAAACGAGATGAATGATTCAAGCTCGTGTAACACGATCGTAAAGTTGAAAGCCCAAATCTCTCAATTAAAGGGTCAAACGAACAATATGACAGCTCCCAAATGCCTCCTCCTTTAGATTCTCATAATTTCAAACGTTTCATCTTCAAAACCTAGAAAATGCTTTACAAAAGGAAAACGAAAGTTTTCTAGAAGAAATGAAAAGGTTAAACGTCATTTCAATGAGTTATTTGAATCAATTAAAGTCACTGTAATAAAAACAACGAACAAATAGCTTCATTGCAAAAGGAAATCGAGAATCAAGGGTCGTAAAAGGGAAAATGCCAATGACCAATGGGGAGAATGTTGTATCAAAGGTTCACTCTTGTAATAAATATGCTTTATCCGCGACATATGTCCTCCTCATCTAAGGAACAACAAACTTGCCATTCAAACATACTTCATCCCTTAAGGATTGCTTAGAATGTCTCGCGCGAGATTGTTGAAGGGATAAGCTAGAGAAACCTCATGATAATGCAATTGGACATGCATGCTTATATGCCAAACGATCTCAAGAAATCTTAGAATGCTTGATCACAATATGCCCAAAGACATTAAAGTAGAGAGTTAACCCTTTGATTCCATGCTCGATGCCTAATGCCAATATGATATGCACTCGATTCCCAATGTTTTGAATGTGAACCGTAGTGTACCCTTGAGTAGTTCAGATTCTAGATCCACAATGCTAAGAGAGAGAACTCAAAGATGCCTTCTAGGAGTACTAATCTCAGACTCTAGTTTTAAGAAAGTGAACCTTAGTGCACCGCATGTAGTTCATATCCCAAAGACATCTAAACAGTGGTGCAAAGAGTAGTAAACAAACTAATGTTCCCATTCCTCTACAGAGTAATCAGTGACATTAAAGGGAGCAGTCAAAGTCTCAAGACAATACAAGGAATGATAGACCTCTCAAGCTAAGAATGTGCACCGAAGAGAGTAGAAGAACAATCTAGGAACTTTAAGCTTGAATCAATAAAACGAATCGTGTTGATTCTAGTATTAGCCATAGGCGCATCGTAATTAATTCAATTCGATACTATTTGCAAACCATGTACCGATGTCCGCTTGAATTCGCCTCTAATCATGAATGTGGTGTTAATGTTCGCCTAATGATGTTAATTGTCCAGCTAATATTGTTAATGCTAAAATTCATGCTAAGAAGGCTAAAAGGCAAAACTAAAGAAAGTTAGAAAACAAAGGAAACCCACAGAAGAAATATTCAAGAAAATAGGCTTTTTATTGGACACATGTTGGTCTTAAGACTAATCGATAATGCCCACTAGAAAATGGATGCCTACCGTAGAACTATTCCCTTAAGAAGTGATCACACCGTGAATGTGGCTAATATCGACACTAGTATCGCATCTATTTACAACGATTCCAAAGGCCTCACTTTCTCGATATGAACGCTTCTATTTCGATGCGGGTGTTCCAAACATCACATTAACCAAATGGAACCCATTCTTGCATGGGGATCCCAATTATCCGCTTATCCATTCTTGTCTGTGTTCAACCGCAGATCGCTCAAATCGCTCGTGGTACCGGACTCAGTCGCTCCAAGCATATGACCGAGACCGTCATGCTCATGAACTTTGTGAGCAAATTCATCGGATCGTTAGATTTGGTAATGATCATTTCGGTGCTATATGGGTTATGGAGATTATGTTGTTGGTGATAGTGTCATCTCTAGAGTTTACTATGTAGAAGGTTTGGGCCATAATCTATTCTCTGCTGGTCAATTCTGTGATTCTCGATCTAGAAGTTGCATTCGTAAAACATACCGCTTGTTAGAGATCTTAATGGTAAGGAACTCTAAAAGGAACTCGGGTCAAATCTTTACACCATCTCTATCGATGACATGATGAGGGCTTCTCCAACCCGCTTGCTATCAAAGGCTTCAAAAACAAAGTCATGGTTATGGCATCGCTGCCTTAATCACTTGAACTTCGCACCATCAACCATCTTTCCGTAAAGGACTTAGTTGTAGGTTTACCTAGACTAAAGTATGAAAAGGATCATCTTTGTTCAAAGATGTCAATTGGGAAAGCAAGAAGTATGCCCATAAACCCAAACCTACTAACTCGTCACAAGTTCTTCATATGATTCATATGGATTTATGGACCCATGAGGGTGCGTAATATCTGGGAAGAAATATGTGTTAGTTGTGGTTGATGATTACCTAGATTCACCTGGTCAAGTTCTTATGGACAAAGGATGAAACTCCCGATATCATCATCAAACTCATCAAACAAATGCAGTTCACTAAACAAAATCATAGAATTATCGTAATGCATAATGGAACCGAGTTTGTCAACAAACAACTTAGTGAATTCTATGAAAGCGTTGAATCACCATCAAAGAAGTGTTCCACGAACCCCTCAATGTAACGGTGTAGTTGAAAGACGAAATCGCATTTTGTTGAAGCCGCTAACAATGCCGATATACTCAAAGGTTCCAATGTTTCTCCTGGGTCAAGCAATTGCACCGCATGCTACACACAAAATCGCCCTCGATTCACACTGCTCATGGAAAACCCATATGAACTTGTCCACAATGTAAAACCTAATCTATCTTTCCTTCGCGTGTTTGGTGCATTGTGCTATCCAACTAATGAGGTCAAGACTTAGGCAAACTTAGGGCCAAAGTCGACATTGAGTATTTGTAGGATATGCATCAAACAAAAGGATACCGAATCTACAACAAAAGAACCTCGAAATATCATGGAAACAATTCACGCACGCTTGATGAGTCGATCGGTCAAATGGCTCCCGGACACTCCACCAGACCCGCACTTCAAAACAATTCCCATTGGTTCATCTCTTGTTCCAAACTCCTCTCAAGAAACTCCATATGTACCTCCATCCAAGATGATGTAAAGAAATTGTTTGATCCTATGTTTGATGAACCGATGATTCAACTACTAATGAGGTGCCGATCCCTACAACAGAGGATGCTCATATTCCAGTTGAATGAAGTCAATCCTTCCGCCTCAATATCTTTAAGTCAAGAAGCACTCGTCACGATCCTTCGCCTCATCAACAAATCATCATTCTTCAAATGTACATCATGGAATTGTTTCGCATCAATGATGAAGTTAACCTTTGCTACCTCAAGATGCTCCATTTGAAAACATATTTGCTACTCCCGAATCATCATCAACCATCTTCTTCGTGAGACATCGACTCAGCCTACCCGCGCCTCAACAACCGCCACATGAACACCTCGTAAAATGGACTCACGATCATCCATTAGACAACATCATTGGAAATCCTCTCGCCTCAGATCAACCCGAAACAACTCGAAACCGATGCCTTATGGTGCTTCTTCAACTCCGCACTATCTAAGATCGAACCAAAAGATGTTAAACCGCCATGAATGAAGATAGCGGTTCAATGCCATGCAAGATGAAATTCATGAGTTTGATCGCCTTGATGTACGGGAGTTAGTACCGCCCGCATCGTAAGCTATGATTATAGCTCTAAAATGGATCTTCAAAGTAAAACTTGATGAGCATGGTGATGTCAAGAACAAGGCTCGATTAGTTGCTAAAGGATATCGCCAAGAGGAGGGTATAGACTTTGAAGAATCTTTTGCTCCAGCTGTTCGAATCGAGGTAATCGTAATCTTTCGCTACGTCGCTAGTAAGAACATGGTAGTTTATCGATGGATGTAAAGACGGCATTTCGAACGGAGATCTTAAAGAAGTCGCTCACGCCGCCCAACTCAAGGATTTGTGAATCAAGAGCATCCTACTCACGCTTATCGCTTGAAGAAGGCTCTTTACGGCTTAAAGCAAGCTCCAAGCGGCATGGTATGATACATCACAAAGTTTCTTCTATCAACCGGATTCATCAAAGGAGCATGATCCTACATTGTTCACCGTAGTTAGGCAAACATTTAATTCATGTTCAAATTTATGTTGATGATATTATTTTTGCCTCGATGCACCCAATGGAATGTGATCGCTTTTCTAATGAAATGAGTTCAAAGTTTCAAATGTCAATGATGGACAAATGTCATTTTTCTGGGATTACAAATTTCACGAAGTCCCGCAGGCATTTTCATAAATCAATCTAAATATGCATCGAGATTTTAAAGAAATTTGGATTTGATTCATGCGACCGCTGACACCCCCATGATCGACCGAACCAAACTAGATGAGGACCTCTCGTGGATCATGATCGACCAAACAAAATATCGGAGTATGATTGATCCTCGATGTATCTCACCGCTAGTAGACCGCATATCTTGTTCATTGCTTGCATGTGTGCTAGATACCGTGCTAAGCCTACTAAAAGCACCTTGAAGCGCTTAAACGGGTCTTTCGGTATTCCAAGGAACCATCAATATGGGTCTTTGCACCAAGGACACCGGTATGTCACTAACGGCCTATGCGTATGCCGATCATGCAGTTTGTCAAGATACACGCCGGCACGCCGAGGTGCCTCGGCTGGGTGATAAGCTTGTGAGTCGGTCTTCAAAGAAGCAAATGAGTACTTCTATTTCTCTACAGAGGTCGAATACATAGCCATGTCATCTTGTTGTGCTCAAATCTTATGGATGAGATCTCAATTATCTCGACTATGGCTTTGAATTCAACAAAATCCTCTGCATCGTGATAATAAAGTGTTATTGCTCTCTCATGCAACAACGCTCAACACTCAAGAGCAAAGCATATCGACATTCGACATCATTTCATCGTGGGAACAAGTGGAAAAGGTGGTGGAACTATACTTTGTGAGGTCTCGAATATCAATTAGCGATATCTTCACCAAAGCTCTTCCAAGAGAACGCTTTTGAGTTTATTCTTCCACGACTTGGCTTGAAAAGCCTTCAACCGTAAACTCTCAAACGCCTTCAGAGGAAGAAGAGGAGAAAGGTCTATCTTCATCTATCTCTTGTATATATCTATTCGAAAAACAAAATACAAAATTATAAAACCTTCAAAATCAAATAGAAAATATAAAACTCTCAAAATCCATAAAATTTGAAAATTCAAAACTCTTCAAAAAAATATTGTCAATTTGTCATGTTTTTCTCGGTTCGATAATATCTACGGTTTTGTGTGTCATTCAAAGAATGACACGGGACTTTAGATGTTGTTCGAATTTAAAAAAATATATATATATATATATATATATATATATATATATATATATATATATATATATATATATATATATATATATATATATATATATATATATATATATATATATATATATATATATATATATATATTTTGGGAGAAAGAGAAATGGTTTATTGTCATTTTCGTGCAATAACCCGGTTTTAAAAGAAAGAACAGAGCCATGTTTTATCATGTTTTCAAAATTCCATGCTCGATTCTATAAACATTCATCTCATCGAAAACTAAATGCTTTGAAAAATAACTCGGTCTCTATTTTTGATAATCATCGACTTATTTGTCAAAATCTCTATCTCAATCAACAACCTATGTCATTGATTAAGGGGAGAATGATTTCAATTAAATTAAAAAGTTATTTGGCATTAAATTGTTTTCAAAAGATGTACATGCATGTTTTTATCAATGGAGTTTAAAGTCTTAAAATCCGATCCTTATCAATTAAAACGCTTTCATAATCAAGTCACAATTCCCTTAAAAGCTTTCAAAATCAATTTAATCATTAAGAGATCACAAATCTCAAATGATTTGATAATTGTGATCGGGGAGAATGTGTGATTTAAATTGGATTTAAACTAATAATTAGGTAAATGGTTTTATAAGGATGTACATGCTATCCCGCCCACATGTGACAAACGATTTCAAATTTTCCATGCACATGTCGAGGGGAGCATCTATCTTAAACCTATGATTTGAAATGTGATAAACTTATCTCATCGTGCAAGGTCCTCTAGTATGTGCAAAACTCTTTTCAAACCTCGAGGCACATATTGAGGGGGAGCGAATTTATGGAAACCTCATCCTTCCCGAAATACTATATCTACTTGATTTGATGCGGAAGTGATGTTGATATCTTTAGAAAATGGTAATCAAAGAAGTTAATTTTTTCTTTGCCTCCGTGTGCAAAACATTTTTCAAATACTTGATGCACATGTTGAGGGGGAGTTCTCGTCTAAAATATCAAAACAATTCAGTACTAAAAGCTTTGATAATATATCACAAGTATCCGAATTGATTTTCAAATGGTTTTCAATTGATCCAATGGCGTATGAACAATACCAAATAGACCACCAACTTTACTTTATGTACGGTGATATAAGGATGATAAGGTTAGGTATGTGTTCCCATGATCCGCCGTAACCGTAGGGATCTACCCAGGACAATCCACTAGTTAGTGTAGAAGTCCTTAGGTATGATGATAAAAGGAGAAAATGAGATACGGGAAGAGTGCGACTAAGACCGAGCTAGTAATCGAATAAACCCAACAAGGTTCTAGCTATGAAGTCTCGTAAGCACCAAGGGTTGAAGAATTAAAAGAATTGAATGAGAAAAGGGTGAAAACAAATAGCCTCCATTTATTCAACCTGTAGGCGTAAACCGGTTCAATTCATATGCTACCGATGGTAACATCGGTATTGAAGACAAGACGTCATGGACCCAAAGGACGATCCGCACTTCAACTTTCCAAACCACTCAAGTTCCTCTTAAAAGGACTTGTTTCATTCTCACGGGAACCGACATTATCTATCGACTTTCTTAGAGATTGTTGATATCAAGAAGGAGACCTCTCCTAGTCTCCCACACAGATCCAAATATGCACAAATTGAGTCTAGAGCCACGAGATCATCAATAAATCTCATTAGGATACTTTCAATGAAGACTTTCGCTTCACACAATGTGGAAAGAGAGATTATATCTCGAGTCCCACGCTTTATCCTTGTGGTATTGCCGTAATATCCGAGTGATGTGTTTACATATTCACAATGAAGATGGAAAGCCTTCTCGAGCCAACATCAAACAAGCTCCCGGTAGGTGGCATGTGAGATCTATTATATAGATCAATCATGTGACAACCGAATGTAAACAATGGGGCTTATTCAATCTCATGAATCAACTCGTTCAAAGTTATGGATCGACGGATACCTTTGAAAAACCGGTCTTGTGCTTAACAACTCTTTCTTTAGCACATCGACCGTACTCATTTTTCAAACCAAAAGGTGTTTTATGATTGATAATTGATTTTCAATAAAACCTTCGTTGTATTGCAAAACAATTTCTATCGAGCAATACACCATTGTTTTTCAAATCTCTTTTCATCAATCGCTGGACTTAAAATTACCGGTTCACTCACTCCGTGTTGTCTTCGAGACGTTCGGCTTGAGAACAAATAGAGCAACATGAAACCCCGTCAAGGAAATTCTTCTAATTATACCGATCACAAAAGACATGTATCGATCAACGGGAACCGCGGGCAGTGTTCTCAATTCAACGAAGTGATCAAAGACACTTTCGCGATTTATTGCTAATCGTCAGTATGCAGTACACCCGACGCTTGCAACCGATCGTAATGAAGCGGTCAATCCATAGCCGCATGCTCACACTACACATTCATCTCAAAAGAAATCATGATAAGTGCATCAATGACTCGATATTTTCACCCATGCTTCGCTACGCCGCCAATATCATGATTCAACAAATGCTTCCGCTTACTCATGAGAAGATATCATGATCCGTATTACGAGCATGTCGGTCCTAAAGTCACTACATCACATAATACCAACACCACAAAGGATGTGTCGAGATTGTTGATAGTGATGATCTCAAAAGATGGCTCAAAATTATTATCACGTGGATCAAGAAAAGACCTCCACTGAAGTAACCAAACATGCAATGTGAAGAATCAATTACTACGAGCTTAGGAGCAAATGACTACATCAAGAATGCAAGATCAATTATTAATGTATTATCCGTTGTATTCAATGTATTTTGGTACATGATTGAGGCGACTCTCCTTGTGGGAGATTGTTAGGAATTAGAAATTCTCAGATTAAAGAGTCGGTCACCCAAGTATATGTAATCATTTGAAAGCTCGTAGTCTTAGTTATTTTAAGTTAATTAGTATTTAGTTAAGTAACACCGTGGAGGACGGACGGGTCTTTACCCATCAGATGCCCGATCCACACTCGATGTGTGGCGATTTATGTAAGATTATAAATACTCTCACCTTCCAAGGTAGAGTTGAGCTCATAATAATATCTTTACTTTCTCTCACTAAGTTCCCTAAACCTCTAACTTTCTCTCTAGAATTCCATCTATATGCTACTTTGTGTTATAGTTTGATGTATGTGAAAAGTTATATCTTACAATCACTTTGTATCCGCTACTACTTAATTTCATTCCTTTTCACTTTTTAGGTCTCTTGAAGGCAAATTGTCGGAATGACACTTATTCGGACTTAAAAGGCGCGAATATACGAAGAAAATGGCCAAAGTCAAGAATCGAGACACTCAGTCATTGAACTCAAGGGACGGCCAGTTCTATTTGTGACGCCTGCTGTAACATGTTTTGTGACGACTCAAGAGCTAAATTGCTTATTTACAAGTCGACGCATCGTGTTAAAAGAGTAGGCGTCGCACCGCACGGCCTATATTTGATCCAGACGCGCAAAGATCAAGGCACGACGCCACGGGCATAAGGTGATGCCGCCACAATGATAACGCGCCAAGAAGAAAACTTAATGATTTGCTGGCACCGACGGGCGCCACAATTAAAGAGCGACTGTGCAGCTTGTAACACTATATATAGAATCCGAATTTTTCAGCTTTAGAGAGGTAGTTTTGTGGAGTAAAACCTAAACCGAACCAAGGTCGTTTTGTACAAGATTTTAGGGTTCCATACCCTATCTTACATCAAGATAAGTGTTTTACTTCATTAATTCAATTATGTCTTCAATTGATTGTGTGTATGCTTGCATGTTCTCCATGTCCCGCTAATTTATTTGTGTGTTTGCTTAGGTAATATGAAACGAAGTTATTGAATATTGATTGGTTGTCTCTTATCTTAATTGTGATTGACCTAGTATTGTGATAGGTCATTCGTTGTGTTATTAATGCTTGATTAATCTTTGTTGAACCTTAGTTTATAATCACCTAGAGTTATTGTAGGCTAAACATCCAAAGAATACCTTAGTGTTAAGTTTATGAATCCTAGAGATTTTGTAGTCATTAACCTTTGGTAGCTTCAAAGAGTTAGAGATAAACGCATACCCTACGACTTTAGAAACACAACGCGTTAAGAATAAGGACGTGACAATTCAACCATCGATAGGAGATAACTAGGGAGTAATAAAACCTAAGTAAATATGTTGATGCAAAAGTTGGACGTTCCTTGTTTGGAGCTCCTGCCTCGCACCAATTGAGAATCGTTGCTTAAGACCGCGCACTAAGAGACAAAAGACACCGTTAGCTTATCGGGATTGTCTCCACGATTATCCTCCCATGTGAGAGTAAGTAATCGGCTTAGGTTTAAGGAGAATTAGGGTTCCGAGATCGCACTCAAACGAGGGATGTGATTCCTTTATATACGCACGAACCTTGTTGGTTCCGTGTTCCTCAACCTTCGCGATCCCGCCTTAATCGGGTTGGAATGATTATCTATCTATTTAAAAGATATCGGATATCTATTCTATCAATAGATCCGCTTGGGCCTTCATGAGCCCAACGTTAATCCGCTTAGCCCGCCTCACGTGCCAAGCTAGTATTGACTTTAGTCGGGTCCATGACCCTGATATAGACTATACGCCATCATGTCCCCCGCCTAGTATGCGCAGCGCGAACTACGATGCTAGACTAATTATCGTAGTCTATGAAAAATAAACAAAGCGAGCTGTGAAGCTAAAGAAAATATGCTCGTGATACATTGTATCCACCATAAAAAGGAAACGGCACCTCGTGAACGGGGAAAGGTTACCGCACCCTGTCCCATCAAACAATCCCCACCACATATGTAGGGTTGTGGGATCCACGTGTCGATCATCGCGTGAGGAAGAAGATTATATAACCCTTCACTTCATTTTCACCGCTTCAACACATAGTAAAAAAACTATCCCCTTTATCAAAGCTTCCAACACATCCAAGCCTTCGATCGAATATCCTCTAGTAATCGCTACCGCTACTGTTCTTTGTGATAACAATACCATGGTTAAGGAATTATCGGATTTTACGTCCGGCACATAACGAAGAGGAGCTTCAACAGCTTGCATCGGATTATTATATCCTCAACAGCAAAGACATCCGGAAGTTCCTACCGCGAATGCATCAATAGCGGATTTCGATGGGAAGATTGGTATACACGCGATTCTTTGAATTCGCAAATCAGCGACATACCCCTATCGTTATTCTCGAGTGACGATGAATTATTACCGATTCACTTGTCCCACCAGATCAGATAGGCGGCAAAATTAATTAATTTCGAGGTGAATCGCCACTTATTGGCCATTAACCCCACAATCCACTGTTCCGGCGCTTTACCACACCACGTGGTCAAACGGGTGGTTTCCTTCGCTGAGCGCCGGGTCACTCCAATGTTATACTGAAAAGTTAGACGCTACGTAAATTGAGGAAACCTTTTTCTCGGATTGACAACACTTGTTTTCCGCCCCATTTCGATTTTACGCTAAGGGACACCGCTAAAGGACGAGCGCCTCCCTCGGATCATATAATGCGTGAGGATGCGAAACAATAAATGCGAACCGCATCCCTATAAGCTCCTACCCCGAGGAGTTCTTGGCATATTGGCCCGAGCCATAACTATTTTGGCAAATGTAAGAAGTTCCTATCTTCTTAGACGCCGATGGTCGTGGGCGGTGCTCATGTTGCACTTCGCTGAATTACATTATCGTAGTTATTCACCGCTTGTTCTTCGTATTTGTTCGTGAACCGTGTATTTTTTTGTTGTTGCAGAGATGGACATGTTCAATTGCACAGCACCGACAAAGCCTATGGATGTAAAGGGTGGGAACTCGACCGGGGAGGAGAAGAGCCCGTGTTGTTGCGGTTGTCGGGCGACTTCTAGCGCTGGACTTAGGCGAGGCAGGGAAAGTTCATCCGGCGCCCAAGCAACACCTTTACGTAGTATGCCTAGTACAACAAGACTGCACTCCCATGCAACCACCATAGCGCGGAGCACGCGGAAGAAATAGAAGAGGAAGAGAGTCCGTAATTGAGCGCAAAGGAAGCGCAATGACGATGGCGCCGCCACCTCTCAAGAAGTGCCCTGCTATTTTTAGAGTGAAGTCATCTTCAGTGATGTCGCTGTCACGCACCATCACCGACACATCCATTCCGCCGTAAGTATCCTTGCAAGATTATGTATCAAATGCATCCGGATATCATCGAATAACCGTGATATTCGTGATCATGTTTGTAGGTTTGAACACCGCAGAGTCGCCTAATCAAGTCCAATTGTGTTGAATCATCCGGGCCGAAGAGCCAAGCGCTGAGCTCCGAGACCACTGGGATGCACCCATGGAACAACCGGTCGATGATCCGTCTCACTGCTACGCTAAAAGGTAAAGTACTGGGCGAGACTAGCCAAGGCGCGGAAAGACCAACGAATTGCGTACCGCTGAGGCTCAATTGCTAGTGCTAGGGGTGAAGCGGAGACTCGGGGTCATATGCTAAAAACCGCCGAGGATAAAATGGCACCGATGTGTCAAATAAATCAAGAGCGCAGAGGTCATGGCTATAAGTCTTCTTGTCATTGGGCTATGAAATATTTGGAGAATGGTAAAGACGCGACCGACCTCCCGTACTTTGAAGACTTTGGCTAATGTGAAAAGTGCCCCGAAACTCGTGGGAGGAGAAGTTGCGCAAACTAAGCCCGAGTACGACGAGGAGTTATATCCTCAACTTTTATCGCCATTGCGAGCGCAGATGGCTCATAAGCCATGGGCTCCGCCTTGCGCGCAGCACCCTAGAGTCGCAAGAGGTTGTTGACTCTTTCGGGATGTAGTGAAGTGTGCGCCGAGCGTGGTAAGTCGGGTTATTGAGAAGTCGCAAGAGGCCGAGCTTCTAAAGGTACCCGCTGGAAGGTGTACCTAATTATGACGCCAAGGCTTATGATAACTGTCACGCTATGAAGAAAATGAGGACTGATCTCCCCAAATTATCGAATCGAACGTGATCGTGACTATCCGATAAATGTATTTTTGGTGTCCGACTTCAGCCCGCCATCTCGTGGAGAAGCCGCTATGCAGCTGCACTATTATCTTAGACCCGATGCATCCCAACCGCACGCTCCTATATTCAAGGCGCCTGTGGATATCCCGAATCCCTTTGTTTTGGAAAAGGAGGTCCCTCAAGGAAGTTTTGAAGCGCATGCGACGAGGCTTGCTCAAAAGAAAGGTGGCGGCAAGGCTATTATGTGTGGTGTTACGCCACGACCTCCTCGGTCCCGACGGGTGCCCGTGAGTGTTGCCACCGTGGCTCGTCGAGATGGGATTTGTTGCAAGAGTCGAACAGAGTTGAATGCTACTAGCCCCATGGGTAGTTCATCCTGAAACGTAGTCATAGTTTTTAGAGTGCCTCTCTCGTCAGAACCACCTTTGAGAAATAGCGATAGTTATGAAATAAATATCCTTTTGTTAAGTGTTTGTGAATATATTTTTCAATTCGTGATGTACACACTTATCCGCTTGTCTTTACGTAAAAGAAGTATTTGTTGTTACCGATATGCAAGTGTGAATAATACAAGAAATCCATAATCATGAAAAAAATGTCAAGTATCATCATAATCGTATGTTAATGATATGCAACAGATCAGAATACCAAATTAAGGAATCAAGTGTCTTGGTTCCAAAGTTGTTAAACGCACATGCGTAGTTGCGCATCCGCTGCAAGTGCGCATAAAGCTTATTCCAACGCCTTGAGAACAAGGTATTTAACAAGGATACGTGATCCGGCCGATGGGTTTGCAACCTCTTACTCAACAAGTTGTTTATTAGGTTAACTTATCCTTTTACCATCGTGGTTTATATGTTGCATGCACGCCATGTAGGAAAAAATAAAAAGTTGTTAAAACATACAAGATATGGAAGTAACAAATTGAAATGTGTTACTGAGTTAGCTAGAAACCGCAACGTGTTATTAATACTTGCAAGTGTTTGTGAGAAAATAAAACATAATACTAAGGAAATAAAAAGAAATACATAGGTATCTATTGAGTATTCTAGCAAAATGCCCGAAAGCTCGCGGCTCCGTCGTAGCCATTCCTATAGGTAGCATCTCTCGATGTTGCAGATGTTCCATGCGCGTGGCAATTCACGACCATCCAAGCCCCGTAGCTTGTACGCGCCTATTCCTAGTGCTTCAAGAACCATAGGGTCCCTCCCACTTCGTCCAAGCTACTCGGTGTCTTCCGTGGCTTGCATCATTAGCGCGATAGACTTAAGTCACCGTCCGAATGAGACACCTCTTACCTTAGCGCCATAGTATCCCTTCATTCTGACTTCGATTTTTCTTCACGATAGTCGCTGCTCACGCCTTTCTTCCAAAGCAGATCTAGGTCAATACCCGATCGTCGCCATTAGTTGCCACATTTATTTCAAAGAAAGGCGGATGGTTGGCATAATCGATCTCGGGTTGGTACGACGGTCATTCCCGTGAGACTGAGAAAGTGCGGTATCTCCGGCCGGTTTTGATTGAGGTGCGATGCGCCCACAAAACATGTGATAGCTCTTCCACCCATCTCCTTTGTGCTTGTCCAACCGTGTTTTAATTCCTTCGCTTAAGCTTCTCGATTCGCCTGCTCCACCAGGCCGCTGGTTTGCGGGTGTTTAACCGACGCTGGGCGCCGGTAATGCTTAGTTTCGCACCGCCCTCAAGGGTTGTCGCTGCACTGTTTTCCGTTATCTCGAGATGATTTCGTGAAGACCAAAACGCATACAATGTTATCCCATACGGCGTGCTTTACCGTCACGGTGATTGTTATCACCGGCTTTGCTTCAATCCACTTGGTGAAGTAGTCCGTGGCGACTACGAGGAATTTTAACTCACTCATGGCAGAAAAGGGCTCGCGATGTCAATACCCCACTTGTAGAATGGCCATGGTGATGTTATTGGCGCTAGCTCATGCCGTGGGTTGCGCTGGATGGGCCTATGCACTTGGCAATCATTACACTTCCTTATTAAGTCTCGCGCATCTCGGTGCATGGTAGGCCAAGAGTATCCTCGATCTCATGGCGCGGCGCTAATGGATCGTGGTCCCGAGTGCATACCGCATGAACCTTCATGGATTTCTCGCAGCATACACCGCCTGAATGGGCCTACACAAATGGAGCCATGGTTGCAGGAAGGAGCGTTGAGACAAGATGTTGTCTCGGATTTCAAATCTCTGTGTCAGGTATCGTATCCCGCGAGCTTCCTTCGCTCCCTGCAACATTCCTTTGTTCGTAGTTCGTTATTGGTGTCATCCATGTAGGACCGCCCTCCTCTATGATCGCGAGACTTCCATCTCCGAGATTGACTTGCTTTTCGTTGTTTCTACTAGATTTGCTTTGATAGGTGTGCAAAGTCGGGTCAAGGCAATCTTGCTTAGTGCATCCGCCTGCGGTTTTCCCTCTAGGAACCCGCTTGATGGTGAACTCACAAAACCTTTGATCGTTGTCTTGGTCTTGTCAAGATATCGATCATATTATCCTCCTTAGCTACGATTCGCCCAACACGCGGTTGGCTACCAGCCGGAATCCATGTTTGCTTTAGGTTATGTACACCCATTCGAGCCGCAATGCGTAGTCCAAAAGTAGAGCTTCATACCGCCTCGCTGTTTGTCGCCAGAATTCAAAGCGCCGCCGTAAGCGATTTCCATTCCTCCGGATTTGTAAGGATAAGGCCCGCCTCGAACCATCAATGCACGAGGATCCATCAGTAAACAAGATCCATGGATCATGTCGCCCGCCTTATTTGGTGTGGTACCTTCATCGTGTCTCGCTTTTCAATGATGAAATCCGCGTAATCGCCCTTTAATTGCCGCGCGGGTCTCAGAAGAGATGTTGTGTTCGCCAACAATACACTCCACTTCGAGTCGGCCCGATGCCGTGTTTAGAGATAACCGCTGATTGTTCGATCGGTGATTATCGCTATCGCGCGCTCGAAGTACCTACGCACCGCTTAGCGAAGAAACACCAATGCAAGAACTAATTTTTCCATGGCGGTATAGTTCATCTCCGCTTTCTTTAGCGCTTTGCTTACAAAGTAGATAGGAGTTTGTACGAATCCCTATCTGTTAAGTAATCGCTACCGATTGCTCCATCGCCAATGATAAGTACATGATCGCTTCTTCCCCGGTCGGGTGCAACGAGCGCTGGGAGCGCTGCCATGTCGCTTAAGCCGAGTGAAGGCTTCTTCCGCCTCCGTAGTCCACTTGAAATCACCCTTCTTTATACACTTCGAGTGTTTTGAAAAGTGGTAATGATTTTTCCGCAGACGGATAGGAACTGCTTAGGCTTCGCCAACTTTCCGCTGAGAGATTGACTTCCTTCAACGCGCGCGTGAAGGAAGTTCGATGACCGCTTTTGTCTTTTCTCGACATGGTTTTATACCGCCGGGTTCAATCGTGTATCCAAGGAACATGCCTTCGAGCGCTCGAATGTGCACTTTTGGGATTCACTTCATGTTGATCTCTCGTAGAGTTTGAAACGCCTCCTCAATGTCGCAGACAGCTCATCTTCAAGATGGCTTTTGATGATCAGATCATCGACATAGACTTCTAGGTTGCGCCCACCTGCTTTAAAGCGTTATCGACCAACCGCCGATAGTGGCACCTGCTTCAAGCCAAGGGCATTTTTGTGTAACAAGAACGCCTGGCCTGTGGAAGGCCGCCTTTTCCTCGTCCTCTTTAGCCATCCGAATTTGATGGTACCCTTTGTACGCATCTAGAAAACACTTCAATGGGCACCGCGACGAGACTTATTTTCCGCCTATCTCTCGTAATGGATACGCCATGGGTACGCTTTGTTAAGATCAAGAAAGTCACACACATTCGCCACTACCATCGCTCTTTTGACCATTACCGGTTAGAAAGCCACCATGGTAATAGACTTCACGATAATTCCCGATCAACCACCAGTATATTCGCCAGATTGCTTGCGCTGGCCTCCGCGGCTTCGGCCACGCTTTCTTCGGGGATAGGCGAGTACCCCTTGTCGGATTCGCAGCTTGTGTTCGTGATTGAGCGGCGGCACCCCTACCATGTGTTTCGACCCCATGCAAAATGTCTAAGTTCTTTGCGTGAGCGCACACACACCGATTGGCGGCGTTGTCCGACAGTGACCCTCCGATGGCTATTTCCGCTCGGTAGTCCGGTGAATCGCTACTTTGATTTGAATTCGTCGTCATACCGGTCAAGGTTGGTGCCGCGCATGCAATCGTGTTGCATTCTCTATGTGGTACAGCCGGGCGTTGTAAAGAGTAACAATACCACCTTCCACCGGGAATTTAAGCATCCCACGCTACCGTTGATGGCAATCGCCGCATAGTCGATATACCCGCCTCCCAATAATGCCATTGTATGGCGAGGAGATTTAATCACCATAAATTCCATCCAGCCGCTATGGAGTGTTCTTCGCTTCCAATGTCGACAGTAATCTTATTTGCCCCATAGGCCATATTTTCACCAGAAACCAACAACGCTGCTCGACCGGGTTAACCGGTTGCGTATTTCAGACGCAATGCTTGAAACAAATTTCATACATGATGCTCCGCAGAGCTCCACCATCAACATACATGCGGATGTCGCGACTTCGCGCTTATCTCTATAGTAAGTGGTTCCACCACCGTTGTTCGCGTTAACGTGGGAACGAGATTTTCCACGTGAAAAACTCGCCACCTTTCGCTTAGGACCACCGCCATGATTGTATCATGTAAATGGTGTCGGGCTTGTCTTTAGGTGTTTCTTTCTTATTGCCACTCTTCTCGCTTGTCCTTCCTTCCTTGATATTCTCGACCGATGGTCCAATCACCTCTTGACCATCTTGTCAATAAGTTGGCGCAGCTTGGACACATTCAGTTGGTGGTGTGGCCCTTCGCGTGGTAATCACAAGATCCACCCCTACACGCCGATCCTCTAGAGTGCGATTTGTGGTGGTCTCGAAGTTAGCACCTCATAGTATTTCCTTTGGCGATTTGGTAAACGGGTGTATTTGTCATTGTCGTCCCATTCCCTTTGGTTGCGATAGTTCCCGTTATTGCCATTATTCCAGATGTGGATTGTCTCCTGTGTTGTTCCTCGCGACCGGTAGTTTGAATAGCTTTCGCTATCCGCCGCAGCAGCCTTCTCCTTGTACAAAGGACCGTGCGCTTCATAACCTCATCAAGGATTGGGGAACTCGCTATTCAATCTTTAATAAGTTCCGGGTTGCCGATCCCATTCATGAACCCCCAAATTTTGAGTACTTCGGGCATGCTTTGACTTGCATGCACTCATCCTCAAGCGCCCATAAAAGCGCCATGGATTCTCCTCAATCGCTTGATTTCAGCGAGTTCAATGGGGTTTTAGCGCACTTTTTCGTTGAGTAAAGTTTAGGCGAATGCCTTCCTCAACTCTTCAAAGCCATTGATGCTTCCGCGGAAGCTTGTTGAACCGCCTCGGCGATTTCACCGCGCGGAATCGAACATGTGGCACCATACAAAGTGTGCTGGCCAATGGTCATACCGATTCGAAAATTTTAGGTGATCGCTGTGGTCACCGCTCCATCATAGGTTTTAACATTAGTAGGCATGCGCCTCTTTTTGTTCTCCTCGAGAAATCATTGATGCCTAGTAAACGCGCCACCTTCTCCGACCACGCCACGGGAGTAGACATATCCTCCTCTTCGTCACGGTTTTTTCTTCCGGATTTCCAATGTCCGCCTCACCGCCTCGTTGTCCGAGGAATTACTAGAAGATAGTTCTCTCCTTCAAGGCCATACCGATTGTCCCTTTAATTTGTGCCGGGCTTTACTGGGAATATCGCCCCCGCCTATCTTGTACTCGCGCTACCAAGTCTAGCGCTGACATTGGTGCCGCCTCATCTTCCTCACTTTCGTCGATAGGTCGTGAAATGATGTATCATCTTCTCGACTTTCCTTCCGATTCTATTGAACACTGGGGTCGGCCATTATCCCTCCCGCTTTCTCCTTCCGACGACGCGGTGGAGATGTCTCATACCGGGCCAAAGTCGAGCCGAGCATGCAGACCCGACTGGTCTTTTCTTTGCTTCCTCTTGCACGAGGATAGTTAGGCTTCGTAGTTTTGAGAGACAAAACTACTTGGCTCTAATTCGAACCACTTCAGGACAGGGTATCCATTTCTATCAACACACCCTTGTTCTTGTCAAAGGCCGGGCGCCAGGGTTAGCTTCAGCACCGATCGAGTGGAGGTGAGGAGCGCAGCGGATCTCCGCACCGTGGTGGTAGTTGTTGCCTGGTTGTTCCCAGAGTGGTTCCACCGTGAGGAAGGCCAACTCGCCTCGATCCTCGATTTTAGCAAGACCGGTCAGTCCCGTAGATCCGCTGGATTTGGCCCGCCGCGCCTTCTTTCCAAAGAAAGTCTCGATTGCATCTCTTCGCCATCCTAGTTCTTGGTTCTAGTGAGTGGTCCCACTGATGGCGCCACTTGTTGATGCAAAAGTTGACGCCTTGTTTGAGCTCCTGCTCCCGCACCAATTGAGAATCGCTGCTTAAGACCCAAGCACTAAGAGATAAAAGACACCGTTAGCTTATCATGGGATTGTCTCCCACGATTATCCTCCCGCGAGAGTAAGTAATCGGTTTAGGTTTAAGGAGAATCAGGTTCGAGATCGCATTCTTAAACGAGGGATGTGATTCCTTTATATACGCATCGAACCTTGTTGGTTCCGTGTTCTCAACCTTCTGCAGATCCCGCCTTAATCGGTCGGGAATGATTATTCATCTATTTAAAAGATATCGGATATCTATTCTATCAATAGATCCGGCTTGGGCCTTCATGAGCCCAACGTTAACCGCTTAGCCCATTGCATCTGCCAAGCTAGTATTGATTTTAGTCGGTCCATGACCTTGAGCATAGACTATACGCCATCAAAATATATTTTAATCATCATATGAGCACAAAAATAGACATAGACTTAATTAGATAATTAGATAAGTAGAGTAATCGTAGAAATACCAACCCCAAATCCAAACCCCGAGATTCGTGCCTTCCATTTCCTAAAAATATAAAAAGATAAAAATAATCTTCCTCAACCCCAACCTTAGCGTAGTAACTTCTCACTAGCATTACTATTCCCTATAGAACCATATCAATACCCGCTTACCCTAATACTACACTACAACGATTAGGTTCACCGCTTAGGTGTTGAAAACTTGCTCGATTTAAAAGGAAGTTCCTTCAATCGAACGCTACTGTATGCGATCAGACATCCAAAATTAAAGTTGAAAATCAAATTGTATTGTCGGAGAAGACAAATTTAGACATCCGAAATTATACGTGACATCATGTGGGCAACAAAACTTCATTTAGGTATATGAATGTTATTTTTATTTGTTGTAAATGAAAGATTTGATATAGTTCAAGCATAATTTTAAACGATACAAAAACAATAATCAAGGCATGTAGTTTGTTATCAAGTATATCAAACTCGCTTAACAAAAACACAAATAAATAGATATGGGACACTACAACTAAAACCAATATATCTGAAGGCTATGCATGATATGAGTAGCCTCTTTGTTCTTTAGGTTATAGTGGAAATCACCATCACTAGCATGTACGAATCCTCGCTCACCATACATCTATTGAGGTACCCCTACTTCTTCTTCCCAGCTGATTCACATGCGGCTCAAAGTGAATCACCGTAAGATGCTCTTTCTTCCTCAAGATGAAGTAGTGGCATTATAAAAGTGCTAATGGTGGAGTTGTCAAGGTAACAATTGTCAAGTTGAAAATGCCAAGCCCGAGGCTCCAGTTGACATCTCCACTGCTTGAGCTTGACCCAAGTGTCACATTGGCTTCAAGTGCGACACCTGTTAGTTACAATTATGTGCTTGACGTACATATCTTGTACGACGTACATATCTTGTACGTCAAGCACAGAAACCTTCATGGTACCCACATTGATGATCAGGTGAATTATTAGCAAAGCGCTCACAAACAAGAGGAATATGGAAGAGAGTGCCAATACTATGACATTTCTCATGGTTCAACTTCTTTTGTTTGATGGCGGGGGTTCGGTGGTTGTGGTCATGGTGGTTTGTTGACGGGGTTGCATTTTGATTCTCGATACCATTGTAATTAACCTAACTAACTCACTCTAAACTCACACACGATACTCAATCAAGTATATAAGAATAAAATGATGCAAGTGTCTTGGTTGATGAATGGTAAGACGAGCATTTATAGTCTCATTAAGTATATAAAACAAAATTGATTGAAATGACACGACTTATATCAAATGAGACGCGATAAACCATCTTAAATGTCACTGTTGTTATCTCATGTATCAATACTATAGGCAAGGTGCCATTACTTTTGTTCCATAATTTTTTATAAAGAAGTTATCAGGCATTTGAAAAGAGAATATTTATGATGGTCATTAGAGTTATATAAAATTTTAAAATTTTGTTTTATACTAAGTATAAAAATATTTTGGACATCCGAAATTAAAGTTGAAAATATGAAATTGTATTGTTGCAGAAGACAAATTCAGACATCCGAAATTATACGCCACATCACGTGGGAAACAAAACATCATTTCTTTATATGAATGTTATTTTTTATTTATTGTAGATGAAATATTTGATATAGTTCAAGCATATCTTAAGAGATACAAAACAAGAATTGAAGGCATGTACGCTTGTTATCAAGTATATCAAACCCGCTTAACAAAAACATGAATAAATGCATACGGGACATATATCCGAATGTTTGATACGAGCAGAGCCTCTTTGTTTCTAGCTTCTAGTGGAAATCAACACTAGCATGTACGGATCCTCGTCGCCATCCATCTATCGAGTACCCATACTTCCTCTTCCTACAGCTGATTCACATGTGCTCAAATTGAATCACCATAGAAGTCGCTCTTTCTTCCTGGAGATGGAGTAGTGGCATTCTGTAAGGTGTTGATGGTGGATTTGTTGAAGGTAACTATTATCAAGTTGAAAATGCAATGCTGGGGTCGGCCGACATCTCCACTGCTTTTGAACTTGACCCAAGTGTCGCATTTGCTTGAAGTGTGACACTTGTGTTGTTACATTATGTGCTCGACGACATATCTTGTACGCCAAGCACATAAACCTTCAAGATACCCACATTGATGAGCAGTGAACTGTTAGTAAAAGCACCCACCAACAATAGGAAATGGAAGAGAAAGCCAATACTATGACATTTCATGGTTCAAATTCTTCTATTTGACGGGCGGAGGGTCGTGACGGTGGTGGTAGTAGGGTGGTTTGTTACGGTCGGTTTAAATGTTGCATTTCAATGGTGGATGCCATGATCATAAAAAAGAGAGAAAATAAAAGAGTAACCACCAACTTTGCATTTCATGCTAAAGTAAATTGATTTGTTTTGGTTTTGTAGCCGATGACCGAAGGATAGAAATTGCGTAGCCACCAACTTTGCATTTCAATGGTTTAACTTTATAGCCACCAACTTTGTTCATGCTAAAGTAAATGTTTTCCTTTTTATAGTTATTCGTCTCACTATTATTTTGCTTTTTATTGTTGTTTTCTTGTTATCTTGTGGATGCCTAACAACTACAACTGTGTATATTAGGAAATACTTACCTTAGCAGGTTATATTTTTCTTTATCATACTTTTCATGAAATAATAAAAATCCAATTCATTCACAACACAATTAATATATTTTGCATGGTATATGCTATGATGTCGTTTGAAGTATATTTTTTTTATATTTTTGATTAATTACAAAATTTTGATTGAAATGTTCTTGTTAAACTTTTTGAATATCAATGATTTATATAAACCATTGTTTTTTGCATACCACTTCAATTATGTTTGTCTACATTGCATATGATATTAACATCCTTCTATTTTGTTTTTACAAGTACACATAGGAGGATAAGAACAAAAAAAATGTTGATATAATTGTATTGTATATATGTAAAGATAAGAGTAACCGAAAAAGGACACGATATAGCTATACTCTTGACCAAAGATGAGGGAAGTTTCCAAACTGCCAACACCCTATAAACTCTTCTAGTTTTCTTGAAATGAAGAGTTAAAATTTTGAGACGGACATTAGAAACAAACCAAATCAAGAACTTGCTCGGTCCTTTTCGCTTTCTTGAATAATCTCCGCCTTTCTTGCGAAATAAAGTAAGTAGATCCGCAAATACGAGTTTAGAAATTACACTTTGAGCGGATCTTTTCTTTGCTATCGGATCAACCAATCAACAATTTAGAATAATAATTTAGTTAATTTTGAAGTAAAAGTTTTATCTCAAAATTAGGTCGAAAATGTTAGTTCATATATTTTACTTTTCCTTACTAACAAAAAGTCAAAAATTAAGAACCGAACATTTATA
>CM040243.1:91103414-91208991 GCA_022545495.1 Chrysanthemum lavandulifolium | reverse complement strand
GATATTAATTTTTGGAAAAAATAGATGAAACTGGGTTTGTTATCTATTCTATCCATCATATGTCTCCAAACAAGATACAAACAGTTTAAGAAAAGTGAGGCTACTAAACTCTTATTTGATTGGTTGACGCATGAAGATTGACTATTATTTTGAGACATTAACTTTGGGAGGGAAGGAGTGATATAAAAGTTGAGTTGCTCGAATTGATCCATTGATACAACAAAGAATCTATGTCCATGATTACACATATCTACGAAACAACAAAGGCAACTTCTCAAAATGAAAGATATGCTTTCTAACGCGATATATATGTACACTATACATAATCGCAGCAATTGTCACCAACCCATATGACAACAAGTTCAACTTCCAGAAATCCTAAGAACACAAAAGAAAAAAGCTATGTGAAAAAAACAAAGCAAAATAATGATGGCCTAAATCTATGAAAAAGTGAAACTAATTGGTATGACTGAAAAATAATCACCTGAGGATTGGAAATGATTAACCCCATAATGTATGTCATCAAGTCCCAAAAAGACTGGATCGAGTTTTGAACACCTCCAACAACAGCTCGGTCACATTCAGAAACTTGATCCTGTTTCAAAAATGAAGCTGATGTTAGAAAACTCAAATTTAATCATTTTTTACAAATTTCAGGATTTGAAGTCACCTGCATTTGTTGGATGACCGATAGATCAAACAACCATAGTCCCAGACGTGACACTGCTACACCCCCCATCAATAAATACGAGGATGTGGTGTGATTTTTAACCCATATCGAGCCGACACAAATCAAGAGGCAAGTCCACTACATATAACAAACATATTACTTTAGCTAGCATTTCAACATCTTTAGAAGAAAAGGCCTTAGATTACCTGTGACCAGATTGACCAAAGTCCTGTTCGAAGTGTTGATATTCGTGACTCCATAAAAGGGTACAAAAATGTAGCCGAGATACCAATGATCGCGCTTATTCCTCTGCCTGTTCCAATTATGTACGCTGGTATTCCATCCCATTGCAATGTAGCAGTCATCAAAGTCCCAAAACTGTCACGAAAACAATACTAAATAAATCAAGAAAGGGGCTCTCAACTTTTAGGGCAGTATATATTTTTTGATTTTTTCATTGAAAAAAAACAGTTATTCTTTTTAAAACACATCTAGTACCGTACCTGAGGACTGTAAAAAAGAGTAAAGCTAGAGATAGCCCAGGTAGAACGACATCTTGTTGAAGGTACACACGCCAAGCACGAATAAACATACTTTCAGATACCTTTTTGACCATTTTTCTAACCATCAGGCTACCTGAAGATACACCTTCTGTATGATCTAATTTCTCGTGATGTCCGTTACCTTGTTCCCAAGAAGTAGAAAGGGCTTGTTCTTGATCTTTTAGTATGGTGCTTTTTAGGCCTCGTTTTTTGCTACTCTCTGATAGAGCAGGGATCCCTTTATATACCGAGTGTAAGAGCCAATACTGCAAGAAAACCGAGAATATGTTCCAAATTGCTAAACTGACAGCAGAGGCAATCATTGACACAAAACTGATGATGAATCCAGTGACAACAGGCGCAAATAGTGTGCTTATTAGATCGATTCTCCGTATTATTGAATTCATCTTTGTTAGAAAGTTTGAAGAATGCCCTTCGGATATCACCACAATCCTGTCAAGATATATATAATCTATTTCACTGTCTTTGGCTAGAAAAATGATCGATAGTTTGAGTTTAACTTTTGAGGTCAGAGTGTCAGACAGGACATGACGACATCTAAACGGTGAACGCAGTTCTCTATTAGGGTCTTCATGTGAACTTTCTATATCCTAACAGAACTAGATTGAGCTATAAAGGTTTGAACAGGACGGTTTGACCTCAAAAGTCAAACCAACAATTGTACTATGGTATATAACACAATATGACAATATAGTTTGACTTTTTTAGATGAACATATTTCTAGATTAGGGTAGTCCTCAAAATTTCTACATGCTAAAAGAACTAGTTTAATTTATGAAGATTGGAACCAGAAAATTGACCTCAAAAGTCTAACTAACTACAGTTGCATAAAAAGCAGTTTGACTTTCAAGGTCAAACACCAAAGTTAACTGGTGATAAGTTTTTTAGACAACTGGTTTTTGAATCTGTACATATTTTAAGAACTATACCAATCTTTAACGGTCCGAATTAAACTGTTTGACCTCAAAAGTCAACTCAACTAGACTGATCTTTTTTTACCCAAACTAGTTTATGAATATACCATTCTCTTTCGATCAAAATGGTTCCAGCAAGAGTTGAAAGAGCAGCAGTAGCTCCGGAGAGATTGGTCAGCACAACAAGTAAAGTGAATGCGGTGACATTTGTGATTCGCAAGTCTGGGGAGATTAAAAGTGCGACCACTGTAATTCCGGCAACCATGAATGAGAGGTTTTGTGTTAACAGCCAAGCTCGTAGAACCTATCATATTAAAAAGTACTAAGATTCTAATTTTTAAATCCATATATGATTGACACGCTCGATCAAGCACTAAACGTGCTGAAGTATCCAGCGGTACATTCTATAACAATGATATATTACTCAATGCCCAACTTTCGCATGATTGTCTTGGAGTTATATTGTGTTGAATTTTCTAGCTACTCGATGTCAGTCTTTAGTGGTTTTCGTGTTTTTGGTTTCCTAGTGGATCACTTGTGTTTCTTCAGTTGTTTTTTATCGATGTATGCCCACTAGCCTAGCTTGTGGTTATTGTTACAGTGACTTTTTGACCCGGTCTATTTGGTTCTAGAGTCTAGACTGTTATTTGTTCTCTTGATTACTATTGTTTTACTTGAGTTCTCTTTAACTTATGTCAAAGAGTCTCTTTTATTCCCTCATTTTTGCAACCAAAAAAAAAAAACCCTCGACTTTCGCACTTTTTTAAATGTGAAGATTCACGAACAAGTTCAGGCTTAGCGACGAAAAGTAATTATGATAAATTTAACTTCTAAAATAACAATGAATATGATTTACAAACAAAGTGATTTTTCACAAGCTTGCTTAGAATCACTTCCTTATCAAACTGATATAAGTGATGACAATTAATTAGATTCTTTATTAATAAATTTGTTTTAGTGACCCAACAATTTCCATGATCATATTAACATAACAATAGTTTGCTTAGAAATACTTCCTTATCAAACTGATATAAGTGATGACAATCATGACAGATAACGACCCTTGTAAACATACTAAAGAACTAAGGCGGTGTGTGCACAATTTGTCTCAATCTTATGTATTTGTACGTGTTGTTTTATTGGACATATGATATACGATTAAAAACAAACACATAATAAAGATCGAACCTTTGGATAAGTAGATTTTTCGATCCATTGGCCTACGAGGGGACCAAATATGGTGGTTGACGCTGACTCAACCACCCCATAAGCGGCAGCCATAAGCAAAGAATCTGGCCAAACGTTTATCATATACAACCCTACAGAAAACTCCCACATCCTATTTAAATCCATAAAATGCGCTTTAGAATCATTTAAACAGAACTTACACTCAAACCAAATTGTGTATAACAATAAATCCAACCCAGAAGAAAACAACATATGAAGAATATATATAGAGCTATATATGATCAAATAAGAAGTTCAACAAAAGCTGAAACCAAAGTAAATCGCCTTGTTTTGTAACGTTGAGCAGTTTTCACTAGTTTTGGAGTATTTGGCACAAAATGTAACTCTAAAAAACTGAAAATCCAATCTCACATTTCTCACAGATATTTAGCTCTTCTTACAGGATACTACAAACATGCATGTATTTATTTGAGTATATAGAAAGAGGTTGTATAGAACCTGGCACCCCATCTGGCTAAGAAGTGGCCTGCATATAGATAAATCAAAAGAGATGTAGTGGCCTTTGGTTGTCCTCTCTCTTCCAAACGTCTCTCTCCCCAACATCTCTTGCTCTCTCTAAAAGATAAAGCCAGCATCTTCTTTAACACTAAATCTAATACCACCACTGCACACACAAACCAACATCTATATCGCTGCCTTCTATTGCCTATTTATTTACCTTTATTTATTTATTTATTTATTGGGTTAATAACATTTAATAGCAACGAATATTCATATATGAACCAAATAAAATACCACAATACCAATCAAACTTTATTTGTTTTGTGTTGATATTACCAAAACCCTATTTTTTACCTCCAAAATCCACGTCAACGACAAATGTATATGCCAAGTCGTAAATTTGTACCGTTATGATCCACGTCAGATAGGGTCCATGTCTAATAAGTGAACATTGGACAAAGTTTAATGGGTATTTTGAACCATTTGACAAAGTTTGATGGGTATTTTGAAACAGATAACTTTGCGTAATTAATTTAAAAAAAAATTTTAAAAAAAAAATCCACGTATGCAATTTAACCGGTGTAGCCGGTTGCCGATCATGTCACGTAAGAAAAAATATGATATCGAGCTAAAAATTAAAAGTTTGATGGCTATTATGGTATTTTATTAAATTCATAACTGATATGTGAACATTTAAGAAAGTTACTTGCTGCCATTAACCTTTACTAGACGAAATCTGCATGGCAATGGCAATGATGTCTAGTTTTCGCAAAGTTCCGACGACCCATAAGTTTCTTTCAACAAACCGTATTTGTAGATTGAGAATCGTTTTGAATAACTACAATTCGATGCGTGGTTGCATAAAGCGTAAATATATAGTTTTAAAAAATTATGTGGGTCGATCTAAGTGTGTGAGATATTTTCTAATAGGATTGTTTTAAGTTATTAAGATTTTTAGTAATAATAGATTCAAGATTACAAAAAATCAGTATTATGTAGTTAGCAATATTATATTGTAGTTTAGAGGTATAGCCAATATGTGACCGCTTTTTCTTGTTTTGTCGAGAATTTAGGCGATGATAACTATTTTTTACATGTGTAACGTTTATCATTTGGTGTGTGGCTTTTAAAATTGTAACTTTGCAAATTGGATATCACCATATAAGATTGTTTTGTACTATCAATTTGTATAGATATTTATCATTGTTCAAAGTTTATTTGTTTGAGCTGACAAATAATTATCGCTAAAGATAACAATATTATTTATATTTTGTGATTTTAATAAACTTACATAACATTATTGATACACCTGGACAAAGGCTATACAATATATATTAACTTTTAAACGACGATTCATATATGTTAGTCCTTAAATGGTCAAGAGCAACATTTTTTAAAATAAATTACATGTGTCAAAGCAAAATAAACCAAAACTACAATTACTTGGTCTCTCATTTAAAAAAATTGTCACGGTTCCACAACTACTTCATCATTTCTCATATAATTTTGTCAAATTTGAAACCCGATTTCACCGGGTGGTTCAACCTGGTTGAACTGTTCCGATAAAAAACAGTCGATTAAACCGAGTCAAACCGACAGGTTGGGTCAAAAAATGTCAATTAAACCGGTCACCACGGGTTTGAAGCGTCCGGGTCAACCCAGATCGGTTTCAACGGTCAACCCGTGATCGGTTTGAATTGATTGTTTTAATTTGGTAGATGTCTTTTAATTGGGTGTCAATGTGAATAAATTATCAGTCTTTTAAGAATTGGGTGTTTAATAAAGTATTAATTATATTATTTATTTCTCTCCATCGATTCATATTTTCAACATTCAACTTTCAACATTTTTCACTTTTTACACTTTGACCATTTTTCCATTTTATATAGTATAGATTTATTTCAACTTGTTTGATTTTTTATGTTTTTTGCTTTGTCGCTGCTTATTTTTGTTTCTTGTTTGGTTTGTCTTTTGTATTTTTCTCTGTTATTATAGTACTAGTACTATTTATTGTGGACGGGAGCAAGGAGAAAATATTGTGACATGGCATTACAAATCAAATAGAGTTAATTACATAATTGGTACTTGTGGTTTGTCGGATCTTGCAGAAAATGTTCCTGTGTTTTGTTTTGACGGGTCATGTCCTCGTGGTATGCAAAGTTCGGGTTTGGTCCTTTTGACCAATCATTCGATAGTTGACCGTTAACTGGGGGTATTTTTGACTTTCCACGTGTTTAAGAAACCACAAGACGATTTATATAACTAACAAAAAATAAATAAATAAATAAATAAATAACTTTTGAAAAAAAAAACTGGTTTAAAAAATTAAAAAAACATTTAAAAAATATTTATTATACTTAATTTGGCTTATTTATAATGTGAGGGCTTAAAAATTTATTAAACAGTTTTATACGCTTAAAAAATTTATCGCATTAAAAAGTTTTTTATACGCTAAAATTTTTAATTAATACTTAAAACCCTATTTAATAAAAAGCGAAAGGGTATAAAAGCATATAAGAAGCGTATAAAATTGATAAAACTTATAAAAGTATTTAAAACGTATAAAACGAATGAAAATATACAAAATCGTACAAAATACGCATTAAAAAGTTTTTTAAGTATTAATAAATCTTTTAACCCTCACGTTGATATTATTAGCAAAACAAAATTTGGTTAATGTACAACGTGAGGGTTAAAAATTATTAATACTTAAAAACTTTTTAATGCGATTTTGTACGATTTTTAGATATTTTCATCCATTTTTATTCGTTTCGTGCTTTATATGTTTATATCAATTTTATACGCTTCTTGTTCGCTTTTATACCTTTCGCTTTTTTATTAAATAGGTTTTAAGTATTAATTAAAAATTTAGCGATAAAAAACTTTTTAATGAGTATAAATTTTTTAAGCGATAAAACTTGTTTAATAAATTTTTAAGTTTTAATAAATTTTTAAGCCCTCACATTATAAATAAGCTCAAATTTAAGTATAAAATATTTTTTTTAAATGTTTTTTTTTTTTTTTTTTTTTGTTAGTTACATAAATCGTCCTTTTGGTTTGCCAAAACATGTGGAAAGTCAAAAATACCCCCCAAGTTAACGGTCAACTAACAGAATTATTGGTCAAAGGACTAAACCCGTAACTTTTGCATACCACGAGGACATGACCCGTCAAAAAAAAACACATGAACATTTTCTACAAGATCCGACAAACCACAAGGACCAATTATGTAATTAACTCAATCAAATATGAGCCACATAAATTAATAGCCAACATGCCTTGATTAACTTTCCATACGTTTAGAGGAGTTTTTAAAGGGTGATATTCGCGTCACATTTTTTGATTAACGTTATAATTTGTGCATTACAATATTGACGATCTGTTAATACACAAGTTGTTGTGCAGATTAATCAAAAATGAATGTAAGATCAATTCTCCTTTTAAAGGGATAATGACAAAAATACCCAATTTTTCAAATCTACTTCACAAAATACCCAATTTTTTAGTCAAAAATCGAAAATACCCATAAAATCCGCAAGTTTTGAGACCCTTGCGAAATAGAAAAAAAAAATCGATATTTTTAGAAAATATCGCAAATACTTTGCGATTTTTAAGAAATATCGAAACATTTGCGAGATCAAAAAATTTTGACATTTTTAAGAAATATCAAAAAATTTCGATATTTATTAAAAAATTCGCAAATGTTTCGATATTTCTTAAAAAATCGCAAACTTTTGGATAAAACTTGCGAGATTTTCATTAATTTGCGAGATTTTCTTGCAGTTTTTGGATAAAACGTGTTTGATTGTTATTTCTTGCTCATTTTAGCTCCCTTCACTAAAAAAACTCAAAATTTTCACAAAAAAACTCAATTTTGCCATGAAATTCGTCAAAGAAACCGTCAAAATACGTGTATGTAAAGGAGGTACATGGGAAAGAGTGGATGGTGTGTTGGAGTATATGCCGTTAAATTGTGTAAAACGTACACTAATTTTATCATTGTTGTCATCATATTCATGTTTACTAGAAGCGGTATCCGAGAGGCTAGAAATCGATGCTAATAGTGGTTTTATGGTAACTTACAATTCGGATAATGATCATTTTACGCGTGGCCCATGGCTTAGCGCGATTCAGTATCTTGTTGTTGAAGGGAGTATCGCAATTGGTTGTTTTGGCGGTATGAAAACCTTTTTGAAGAATGGGAAACTTGAAAAGGTTGTAGCGGTAATAAAGTCTTGTACGCCGAATGCGTTGGGTGACCTAACAGTAACACTTAAAGATTCTTTGGGTATAATTTCTGGTATAATTCATTACAAAGTCCTTAAAGAGGAGGGTTATCGAAAGGCTATTACCGTAGGAGTTGTTTTGATACTTCGTAATGTTTCAGTGTTTTCTCCTAAATCATCGGGCCATTATCTTAACATTACATTGAAAAACATTGTTAAGGTTTTCCACAAGAATATACTTTTTAATTTATGAATGTTTACGTTTTTATTTCGTACGTGTACGTTTTTAATTATTTATGTAACGTTTTTAATTTATGAATAAAAGTTTTAGTTTTTAATTATCCGTGTAATCTTATTCAGTTCAGAGTTGTTGTTGTCCAATATTATTTGACTCGATATAGTCATAACTTCATCACAAAAGAGACGGAATTTCATTTCTAGTAAAATACTTCTACTAAATAACTTCCACCAAAGTACTAAAACATAAAAAAAAAAAAAAACTAAAACATCCAAAATGGTCTAAACATCAAGAAATGTTTTAGTACTTTAGTGGAAGTTTTAGTTTTTTTGATATTTTTAGGAATGGGTTACTATTATGGGAAATGTTAGACCCACATAAGAAATTCACACAAAAAATTCACACGCTGATGTGTCAGCGGATGATTGGTCTAATCAGAAAGAAGAGAGAAAAACTGCCACAAAATTCACTAATCATCTGCTGACACATCAGCGTGTGAATTTTTTTGTATGGATTTCTTATGTGGGTCTACCGTTTCCCTATTATTATACATAGAAATTTTTAAAGTTTGCGCGAAATTTGTCTTAAGTCACTAAAGTTTCAAAGTTATCATTCAAGTTACTAACCTTATGAAAGTTGTCATCCAGATTACTGAACTTATGAACGTTGTCATCCAGGTTACTGAACTTGTAAATACATGAACTTTATGTTACTTAACATATCAAAAAAATATACGTAAAAATCACTGAAATTATAGACTTGTTTGCTTTTTATAGTTTATTAACCTGGATGACAACTTTGAAACTTTAGTGACTTAGGACAAATTTCGCGCAAACTTTTAGTGACTTCTTTGTATAATAACCCTTTTAGGAAATATCGCAAATACTTTGCGATATTTTTAAGAAATATAAAAAAAAAATCAATATGTTTAGGAAATATAGCAAATACTTTGCGATTTTCTTAAGAAATATCGAAACATTTGCGAAATTTTTAAGAAATATCGAAAATTTTCGATTTTTCTTTAAAATATCGAAAATTTTCGATATTTATTAAAAATATCAATTTATTTTTTATATTTCTAAAAAATTTCGAAAATGTTTCGATATTTCTTTAAAAAATCGCAAAGTATTTGTGATATTTCCTAAAAATATCGAAAATTTTCGATATATTTTTTTTTATTTCGCAAGGGTCTCAAAACTTGCGGATTTTATGAGTATTTTCGGTGTTTCACTAAAAAACTAGATATTTTGTGAAGTAGCTTTGAAAAATTGATTATTTTTGTCATTATCCTTTTTTTAAATGACTACTGCATTTACAAAACATATTTAAGAGACTAAGCACTTCTAAACATATTTTAAATAATATATTTATGGGAGAATTTCATCTATATCCTTATTAAAATAACAAATTACATCAATATCCTTAGTAAAATCCTAATTACATGAATATCCTTCCAAAACTTAAAAATACTCTTATATGCCCAAATCAACAATTTAATAAATATTAAATGATTTTTTTTAATAAGATCAATTTTTCTAGATGTCAATTAAAAGCTCTATTACCTTTATACCCTTTTAACTCATCACAAAAGTCACCATATTGTATTCGTCTCTTCCTCTTCACGTTATATTTGGTCTACCATTAATTTCTTCTTGAATTATCACCTTCTTACTCTTGCTGGGGAGGCAATGAATGATTGAACTACATTTTTTTTAAATGACCATTTTTTAATCCTTAATTTAATTTAATTATATTTTAATAAAAATGAGCCATCATCTTATACTATCATCTTATACTCGTATATGTAATTGTTAGTGCTACTGTTGGTTTTATTTGTTGAGGCTGTAGAGAAGCGCAAACCAAAGAGATGACATTGATTGATTTTAGCGATCTTAATATATGTGAATGTTAATTATTCTGACTCTATGGCATGTGATGATTAATTAGAATACTAATTAGATGAAGGTGACTAGCCATTGCTAGAAGAAGAAAACGTTAAAGGATTATACATGATTCCAGTATTAGGATTTTTTTTCTATTTATTTGAGAAGGGTATATAAGTAAAAAGGTAATAAAATTATTTAACTGGAAATTTAGAAAAAAAATTAAACTATTTAATTAAGATTAAATTGTTGATTTGGATATATAAGAGTATTTTTAAGTTTTGGAATGATATTCATGTAATTAGGATTTTACCAAGGATATTGATGTTATTTGTTAGTTTAACAAGGATATTGATGTCTTCTTCTATTATAAAATCATTAAAATCCCCTTAAAAATAATGGAGGAGCTAATAGGTGGCCATTAATCCACCGTTTTGTAGTCATATCTTCCGGGGTCATCTAAATAGAAATTTTCCGATTTTAATAACCCATTCCAAACAAATTATAAAATCGAGATTAAGGGCGAGAAGTTAATAAAAAGCTAATTATCATTTTGTGTGAGATTGACTACCTATAAACAACATTGCGTTTCAGCAAATTATAAAAAACGAGATTACTTTCATATGAGCAACAATGGGTTATATTTTGTTCCTTGGTTTGTTATGACAACACCGTCATGATGGCGGGCTTGTTACCGGTTCGTGGTCGACAACAATTGTTTCGTTGCTGGCTATCGATCGAACATACCATGTTCGACTCTCATCGAGCTTTAGTATTAAGTGTCCTATTCAAAACTACTTCATTTTGTAAAAAGCATTTGATGATTATTAATTTTGTTAGTTATGTTTACAATGGCTTTCATAATGTTCGACACTTAACCCTTGCCATGGTGGTACAAAATTAGAACCAATCAATGAACATAAGTTATCATGTTTAAATGTCACTTGATATTAATAATTTTTTAATTTGCTTTCATTTATCATGTTTAATATTGTTCTATATAGAAATTAACATGATTTAAGAAACTATTATGTACAATAAATACACGTAAACATATGTCATTGTGGCATATATTAGAAAATCCCATTCAATAAATGAATTTTTTTTATTATAAAAGTTAAAAGCTTAAGTAATCAAAACAACTTTAGAGAGCAATAAATTGAGTGAGCAAATCAGGAAAAGATGATGCTCCCTTGCAAGTAGTTTTTATTGGTTTTCTAACAGGCGATATGCTACAAAATAAGTATGATATGATAAATAGTTTTAGAAATACTTCGTCTGTCCCATAATAATTGTCCATTTTGATTTTTTTTAGTCTTTTTTGTTCAATTTTTACCATTAATATTTTTATTTGTGTTATTTAATATTTGATGAAAATTATACCAAATAAAAATACATTTAAAACCCAATCTATTCATATATTATCTCATCAAGTTTTATATCACATAAATAAAAATATTTATAGTCAAAGTTGAATAAAAAAACTTAAAAAAATCAATGTGGACATTTATTATAAGACGGAGTTAGTACATATTTTGTTAAACATTTGTTTGAAGTACAATAGTCATTTAAAAAACTCACGTTTAGAGATCGAGTTTAGTATTGTGGCACGTTCAAAATATAGAAAACCAATAGAAACACCCTTACTTGCAAGGCATCATAAAATAATTGGTAAAAAATCATAAAAACCAATAGAAACACCTCTACTTGCAAGGGAGCATCATAAAATAATTGGTAAAAAATCATCGTCCATCAATGAGCATATGATTCTTCAATATAAATTCGTTTGGCGATAGACTTTTTATTATTCTTATTGCCATCTAATTGTATGAAATACTAACATTTGTTTAGTAAAACAATTGGTCAACATAATATACAGTGTTTTAGTTTGCAATCTGCATTATGTTGTCATACTTTATGTGTCTTCTATATGTTCCAAACGTTTAAAAGATTAAGATGGCAAAGCTACCATTTTAATCTCTCAAGTAATCATGGACACAACAAAGAGGTAATCGAACATCAATGATGTTTATTTTATTAGTCATGGACATACAAAATGCACTATCTTTTAAAAATGACTCAGAACTAACACGGGAAAAATAAACCAAAAAATCATGAATATAACTTGATCGAGATACTGATCGAAAGTGGAACAATGTGATTGTCATGGAATATTTAAGTATATACTTTTCAATTTTTGGGTCTATTTGAATGAAGATCATAGCTCGGAAATTGTGAGTTGATATCAATTAAGGTGTCGTTTGTTTTTTCAGAGCTTTTACCTCTTCATCTGCAAACCATGTTTGCAAAGTTAAGAGCATTTAAGTTCTCTTCATTCGCAGAAGAAAATCGTTTGCTTTTGTATTATCAAGATTTCTTTCCTTTTCTTCTTTTCTTTTCTTTTTCTTTTACTAGTATTTTTGTGCTATTGAAGTAACTTTTTTTTTTCCTTTTTCTTTTCACTAGTTTTTTTGTCTTATTGAGTGCAAAAAACAAGAATCGCTTAAAATACTAAATATTAAAAACAATACATAATGGTTCAAAATATACCAATATCGACCGTTTTTGTGCTATAAACCATTTTGTCATATAGGTCAAATGGATCATTGGTTTTCTTCGTTTGGTATTTTTACGTTTCGTCGCTTTTTTATGTTTTCGTCTGTTTTCTTTCGTTTTCATCCGTTTTCTTCGGTTTTCTTACATTATCTTACATTTGGTTAGGTAAGATAAAATAACATACAAAAAACTTATAAAACTATATGAAAACGGATGAAAACGTAAAATAAACAGACGAAAATATAAAAAACGGACCAAAACGTAAAAACGAACGAAAGCGTAAAAAAACAGATGAAAACGTAAAAAATGGACGAAAATGTAAAAAAGCGATAGAAAACGTAAGAAAACGGACGAAAACATAAAAAACGGACCAAAAAGTAAAAAAAAAATATCGGTGAAAACGTAAGGAAATGGACGAAAACGTAAGAAAATTGACGAAAACGTAAAAAAATGGCCGAAAACGTAAAAAATGGATGAAAACGTAAAAAAACAGGCGAAAACGTAAGAAAACGGACGAAAACGTAAAAAAACGGACGAAAACGTAAAAAAAACAGGTGAAAACAAACAAAAACGTAAGAAAAAAGGTGAAAACGGACAAAAACGTAAGAAAACGGACGAAAACGTAAGAAAATGGGCGAAAAAGTAAGAAAACGGACGAAAACGTAAAAAAATGGCGGAAACGTAAAAAAAGAGGTGAAAACGTAAAAAAACGGGCGAAAACATAAAAGAACAGAAGAAAACGTAAAAAAACGGACGAAAACGTAAAAAGACAGACGAAACGTAAAAGAGATGTAAGACGATTAGTATTAGGAGGATTAGGCATGTTATGTGTTTAGGCACATATTGTATTTTATATATATTTATCATGTACCGAACATAATAATTAATCAATAAACGAATTCCTATTATTCTACATGGTATCACAGCCTAACTTTGATCCACATCAAACCTAACCCTAAATTTTTTTTTCGGCTCACAGTTTCTTTGTTTGTTTGTCGACCTTGTGTTGTCGACATGTGTGTTTGTTTGTCGACCTTGTGTGTTTGTTTGTCGACCTTGTGTTGTCGACCACGTTTCCAAGTTCTAGTCGCTTGTTTTATTCATCATCTACAAACCCTAAACCGTCTCCTGCAAACCCTAAAACATCACCATGACTACCGATCCCCTTCCTCCCCCACCGGTTCTCACTTTGTCTGATAAACTTATGGCTATGAATCACTTAACTACCTTTGTTCCTATCAAACTTGATGTTGATGAGATGAATTACTCATCATGGGTGTATTATTTTTCTCATCTTTGTCATGGATATGGCATCTTGGATAATCTCGTTGATCCACCCGCGTCCTCCTCTACTGAACCTCCTACACCACCCACAAAGGATGCGGAATGGCTCAAGGTTGATTTTATTATTCGGTCTAGGATTTTCTCCACACTTGCCTAGAATCTTCAAAAACGGTTGGTTGTTCTAAATCCTACAACTGCCAAAGCAGCGTGGGTCTACCTTGAGACGATCTTTCAATACAACAAACGCCCAAGAGCTATGGCTTTGAAGGCGGAATTACATAACTTGAAACTTGGGAACTTAACTATTGATGCTTACTTTCAGAAAATTGAATCCATTGCTTCGGTTTTGAATGGCCTTGGTTCTCCTCTTAGCAATGATGACATTGTTACGTTTGCACTTGAAGGCTTACCAAACATGTATGATGTGATTTCTACCGTTATTGTTAGTCGGGAACCCTATCCCGATCTCAAAACGGTACGTTCTTTGTTGACTACCCAAGAGATGCGCATGAAATCTAAAGTTCAAGACCCGCTTGTGGAGGCTACATCCGCGTCTCATATGGTCTTATTGGCCAATCCTAATGCTAATACTCGGCTTTTATCCAATCCTTTGGACAAAGTGCACAAACCGTGTTTCCTTTTTGCTAAAGGTTCTTGTCGTTTTGGTGAGGCATGTCGATATCTTCACAATGGTGTTCATGGGAAATCTACTTTACTTCCTCGTAGTTCTGGTTCGTCCCCTACGGTGTCGAGTTTTAATTCTTCGGATATGGATGCATTGCAACAATTGTTAGCTAAGTTGGGGTTTAAGTCTTCTACTACCAATTCACCTTCCCAAGTTGGTTCGTCCCCTGTTGCGTATCACACTACCACTTTCCCCTCTGGGCCGACCCAACCAAACCCTCAATTTAACCAACCTTTATATATGGCCCAACCTGTTCTTGGCCCATCATTGGGGATGTCCGGTTTGTATGGATTGGGTTTATACGGATGTATTGCACCAGGGGGTTCACAAATAGGGATGCCCGGTTTGTATCAACCAGTTGCAACAGGGGGTTCACCAGGGGGTCCACTGATGACCGGTTCACATCTGCAGCAGGGGGTTCACATTCCAGCAGGTTCACAGCAGATGCATGCCAGTTCACATCCGCAGCAAGGAGTCCAGTTTCCAGCTGGTTCACAGCAGCCTGGGGTTCAGCAAGGGACTTCGACAGGTCCGGTGTTTGGATCAGTTTTTAACCCGAGTCAACTTCTTGCGTCGGGTCAACAAGGTTCGGGTCACGCGACTCTCTTACCGCATGCTTTTACTACTAACACTCTTTAGGACCCGTCTGCTGGAAATTAGAATATGGATACAGGTGCGAGCTCTCATCTTAATGATTATGTGCATTGTCTTAGTGATATTCTTAATGAGTACATTTATCCGTCTGTCGCGGTTGGTGATGGGCGTTTTATTCCCGTTACTAACTCCGGTTATAGTATCTTGTCTACTCCCTTTCGTCCTCTTCGTTTAAATAATGTTTTAATTACCCCTCAAATTGTAAAAAATCTTATTTCTGTGCGTCAATTTGTTCGTGATAATTATTGCACTGTTGAATTTGATCCTTTTGGTTTTTCTGTGAAGGACTTCCTAACTCGACGGGTACTCCTCCGTTGTGATAGCACGGGTGATCTTTACCCTGTTACAAAGCCTTCTCCAATTCCTCAAGCATATCTTACCAGTCAGTGTACGTGGCATCAACGACTTGAACATCCAGGGAGTGAAGTGTTGCGGCGTCTTGTGTCTAGTGATTCTATTTCTTGTAATAAAGAAAAGCTTCCCGTTCTTTGCCATGCTTATCAGCTTGGTAAACATGTGAAGCTTCCGTTTGTTAGTTCGTCTAGTTCTGTTACTTCTTGTTTTGACATTGTTCACTCGGATTTGTGGACATCCCTAATTTCGAGTCTTTCCGGTTTCAAGTATTATGTTTTGTTTCTTGATCATTATTCTCAGTATGTTTGGGTTTATCCATTAATGAATAAATCTGATGTTTTGTCTAAATTTCAGTTATTTCGTAGTTATGTTCGTACTCAGTTTAAGTGTGAAATTAAATCGTTCCAGTGTGATCATGGTGGTGAGTTTGATAATACTGCCTTTTATAAATTATTTTCAACCCATGGCATCCAGTTTAGATTTTCTTGCCCTCGCACCTCTCAACAAAATGGAAAATCTGAACGCATGATTCGTACCATCAATAATCTTATTCGTACTTTATTGTTTCAAGCACACTTACTACCCAACTATTGGATTGAAGCTCTTAATATGGCTGTTTATTTATTGAATATCCTACCTTCCTGTGCCATTCACAATAAAATACCCTTTACTCTCCTTCTTGGTGCTACACCTGATTATAGTGTCCTTCGTATTTTTGGATGCCTTTGTTACCCACATATTGATACCAACCATAAATTAGGACCTCGTGCTACACCTGCTATATTTTTGGGACACGCTGCCAATCATTTTGGCTATCGTTGTCTTGATCTTCATACCAACAAAATTATTATTTCTCGTCATGTTACTTTTGATGAAACGGTTTTTCCGTTTCAATCAAATCCGTCTAAGCCCACCCCCTCAGATAATTTTTTGGAAGATTCTTCCAATATCATTTCCACCATTATCAACACCACACCAATTGGCCCTACTTTAAACCCGATTCTTATTCCACCAGTCGACATACCTACATCACCTGAACCACCTACGCCTCCACCTAACGCACCTGTTCCTGAACCACCTATGCATCCATTTAATGATCCTGTTCCTAACCCCCCAACACCTCCTTTACCACCGCCACCTCCATCTGTTGTATCTACTCATCCCATGGTCACACATTCTCGTTTCGGGACTACTCGTCCTAATCCTAAGTATGCTGGTCATGTGTCCACTGTTTCTCTTTCACTTAGGTCGTATAAGGATGCTCTTAATGATCCAAATTGGCGAAATGCTATGTATGATGAATATAATGCGCTTATTAAGAATAAAACTTGGACTTGTGTACCTCGTCTTGAGGGTGTCAATGTTGTTAGGTGTATGTGGTTATTTCGCCATAAGTATTTAGCTAATGGCACTCTTAGTCGGTACAAGGCACGTCTTGTTGCCAACGGTAGCACACAGGTTGAGGGAGTTGATGTTGATGAGACATTTAGTCCGTTGTTGCGGGCACAATTCAGATCGTTCTTAGTTTAGCTATTTCTCGACATTGGCACTGCTCACCGACTTGATGTCAAGAATGCGTTTTGCATGGTGATTTGGCCGAAACTGCTTATATGCATCAACCACCGGTTTTGGGATCTAGAGCATCCAGATTATGTTTGTTTATTACAGCGGTCTCTTTATGGTCTTAAGCAGGCGCCTCGGGCATGGTTTCAGCGGTTTGCTGCCTATATTACTACTGTTGGGTTTACTCCGAGTCGGTGTGATTCTTCTTTATTTATTTACCGAAAGGGTGATGATACTGCTTTTATGTTACTATATGTGGATGATATTGTGCTTACTGCTTCCTCTGTTAGTTTATTACAACGGATTATTGCTTCTTTGCATAAGGAGTTCTCTATGACTTATTTGGGTGCTCTTAACTATTTTTGGGTGTGTCGGTTACGCGTGACTCTTCTGGGATGTTTTTGTCACAGCGTAAGTATGCTATGGAGATCTTGGAGCGTACACATATGGTTGGTTGTAACCCTTCTCGACTCTGCTGACACGATTCTAAATTGGGTGATGATGGTGATCCGTTTCGATCCTAAGTTATATCGAGTCTTGCGTGTTCTCTTCAAGATCTCACCTTCACTAGACCATATATTACATATGATGTGCAAGCAGTTTGTCTATATATGCATGATCCTCGCGAGCCTCATTTCACCGCTCTCAGCGGATTTTATGGTATGTCTGGGGACTCTAGCTTATGGTTTACGCTATTTTCTTCTACCATCGAGTCCTTGGTTGCTTATTCGGATGTCGATTGGGTGGTTGCCCTACTACTCGACGGTCTACATCGAGTTATTGTGTTTTTCTTGGCAACAACTTACTTTCATGGTCCTCTGGCGCCACCAACGATTTCTCGTTCAAAGGTCGAGGTCGAGTATCATGGTGTTGCCAATCTTGAAGTGAGACATGTTGGCTTGAATTTACTACGTGAGCTTCATACACCTTTTTCTCCGCTATTATTGTTTATTGTGATAATGTGAGTGCGATGTACTTGTCCTCTAATCTCATTCAAGATCGCACACAAAGCACATTGAGATTGATATTCATTTTGTTCGTGATTTGGTTGCTATTGGTCAAGTTCGAGTTCTGCATGGTCCTTCTCGGTTTCAGTATGCTGATACTTTTACCAAGGTTTTACCTTCTGTCTTGTTTGCTGAGTTTCATGACAGCTTGATTGTTCGGTCTTCTCCCGCTCGAACTGCGGGGGAGTGTTAGACGATTACTATTAGGAGGATTAGGCATGTTATGTGTTTAGGCCCATATTGTATCTTATATATATTTATCATGTACCGAATGATAACGCTTACACAACGCGTTCGGGGTCAAAGGAACTTCCTTTTCGTCGAGCAAGTTTTTCAACACCCTAGGCAGTGAACCTAATCGTTGTAGTGTAGTATTAGGGTAAGCCACGGGAATTGACTTCAAGATACCTAAAAAGTGAAAAGGAACGATATTAAGTAATAACGGATACAAAAGTGATCAAATAAGGGCTTAAACGACCCCTCAAAAAGGTACATTTTAAAACCTTATCACCGAACATAATAATTAATCAATAAACAAATTCCTAATATTCTACATTAAGTGTGTAGACACAGTAATGAAGAACAATAGTCGGCCGGATTAAATCCAGCCGAAAGTTTATTGATGGATTATAAAGAAAGTACACAAAAGATTGAGTTTGTGAGATAATAATCTCACTAACGAAATATAAAAGTTACAAGCCTCGGAACTGATTAAAAGATCATACTGAACTAGTGACTGAAAAGGAGAGGGAGAAAGAGTCGGGTGTTTTGTTTTGTGATAATTATGTGTCTAAAACCCGTGAGGGGAAGACACATATATATAACTAAAATGAGCACTTCAGTCCTCCATGAAGTGACCTTCACAAGACTTCTAGCTACCATTAAGAATCCAATAATTACAAATAGGCCTCTGAAATTTACTCAACACAAGATAAGCACAAGAATAAGCAAGGCAATAATCAGATTATAAGCTCTTATTCCAACATACCCCTTAATCTGATTATTGAATAAGTTAAACATGCCAAATTTTTCAGAAAAAGATTGGAAAATATGAACCAGAGGGTGCTTGGCGAGAATGTTTGCAACTTGATCAATGGACCCAATTTTTTGAGTTCTAATAATCCTAGTTGCAATTTTTTCTCTGATGAAATGAACGTTTATTTCAAAGTGTTTAGATCTCTCACGGAAAACGGGGTTATTAGCCAGCTGAATAGTATACTTGTTGTCACGGTGAAGGGTAATAGGAAGACAAATATTAGCCTTTAGATCTTTAAAAAAAATTGAATCCATATTATTTCACAAGAAGCAGAGGCCATAAACCTGTACTCTGCTTCACTTCAGGAAATATAAAGTGTTACACGTTTTTTGCTTTTCCATGAGATAAGATAGCCATTTAGAAAAACACAGTAACCAAAGATAGAGATAAATTTTCTAGTTTTATGGTATTTCGCTAAACCACAGGTACCATTTATGTAATTTACTCTAAGGACGGCGAATGCAATTCTCGCAAATTCACAGGACAAAATGGTCATCACAAGTTTTCAATACCATGATAAGGATTTTAAACATACGTTTATAGGGGTCAATTAAGCCCTAAATCGATACATTTTGTAGAAAACTATAAGGGGGGTTGAATAGTTTACCAATTAAAAACTTTGTTTTGAAACTTATTGAAAGATCAATTGATATTGATCTTGGATATGTTGATGAAATATGCAAGCAATATGTAAAGTGTAAATAAGGAAAGAAATGATCAAACCACAACAAGTTGTTTATAGTGGTTCAGTCTACAAGGACTCTTTTTCCTTGCCCTACTCCACTCCCCGAGTCTCACACTCGAGAGTTTAACTTCACTAGTCAACAAGCTCCTTTCACCGGCGTAGAAAACCTTTACACTTCGCTTACACTATTTCCGACACTAAGCTAGATGTCGAGTTCTTTCCAAGGGTACAACTACTCCCATACACAATGTATTTTGAGGACTAAAATACTAACCACTCACACTCACAAGATTATGATGGTTTAATACAACAATGAAGTATGAATCAACACTAGATCATACAACACTAAACAAACAAGACTTCCAACTTCTCGTTTGAAGCTTGAATGTGACTTGATCTTCTTTGCTACAAAAGAGATCACTAATATGATATGAAACTGAGTTAGAAAGGTTAGAGAGAAGATATGTATGAGAGTATGATGGAAAGGGATGAGAAACTACTTGGTTTGGCTTTGCTATTTATAGCCAAAACCATCAGAAGATTCACGGACCGCGAACCCTTAAAAGGGTTCCGCCTGGTTGTGGATTTTGGTGCCGCTGGTCCGATGTACCAAGATATCAAGATCTTGCCAAAGTCAACCATATCTATGTAAGATTGTGTAAGATATGAAGAGTACAACCACACAAAATATCTAATGAAGTCTTTCATTGATTTTCATGATGCATTACATGATGTCATGTGTTGTCTTTCTATATTTAGAAATATGCAATGCATAAGTAATGTTTAGTTTTAAGAAACTAAAACATTCTAAAACGACTATCATACATTATGCTTAGACTCATATTGAGATATGATTAGTCACAATGTAAATGCTTAAATGATGAAGATATTGTTTGAAAAAGCTTGTTTTAATATCTATTAAACTTTTCAAGCTTTAAGCTTTTATACAAATTAAATTTACTTTTGTCGTTAACAAAACTTAGGTAAAGATCAAAATATAAATAACGCTTAATGACGATATTTGTATTAACAATCTCCCATTTTGTTGAGGACAAAATATAAATTTTATTTTTATAATGATACAAAGTTTGTACAAGAGTTATAAAAATATTAGTTTTAGAACTTGAAAAGGAAATGATAATGCAAGTGTATAATGTTTGACTTTTCGTAAAGTCAAAGTATTCACTAGTTGATGCATGATGTTGACTTTTTGAGAAAGTCAAAGTATGCATTGACTTTTAAGAAAAGTCAAGTATTACCAATGAAGTATCCTGCTTGACTTTTTCAAAAGTCAATGTATACAGCTTGACTTTTCGGAAAAGTCAAATATAAACAAGTTCAAGTTCTATATTTTCTCCCCTTTGTCTCAACAAAAGAAGAGGCGATGCGGAATGTAATGAGCGAGCCATTATCTCCCCTTGATCAAAGCTCCCCTAAATTGGGTGCTTAATGGGAAGATACATGGATTGTGAAATTAAAGCTACAAAAATGTTAGTAATAATGATCATTCACAAACATTTCCAAACACTATGTAATGGCACCAACAATATAATAAACATCATTCATTAGTTAAAATTTTTCATGAATAAAATCATGAAAAGAGAACACAATGATGTGTTTTAGTACAAGAAAAAAAATTAATCCTAAGAAAAGAAAAACTTAAAGATGATAATCTATGACCATTCTAATGAGATGGTGGATGAGAAAAGCGTTGAGACGCTCAAGGATGCGATTGAGGATGAACCTCATTTCTTCTTGAAAGTCATGGACCATAACCCGGTCCTATCAGCGGTTTGGGCCGTTTGCTCACAAGTTGAGCAACCATGCCTAGGGGGTAGTATGTTTGGGGAGGTTGTGGTGGTGGAATGGTAGATGTGTTGGTGTTGGTGGGAATGTTTGGGGTGGTCATGATGGAGGCTAGCAAAGCATTTTGCATTTGCATAGTCTCACTTAAGTGAGAATCCACTATGCCTTTGAATTGGTGGAGATTGTGGAGTTCCGCTTGAATCTCCTCTCTTGTGGGATTAGCATCCCACATGCACTCCTCAATTTCCTCAAGATGAGGGGACATTGATGTGGGGAGTGGATGGTCCCCATACAAAGGACCATGAATGTCTTTGTGAATGGGGTGGAAGAGAAGAGGTTTAGGCCCTAATGGGGCGTTTGGGTCAAAAGATGACCGAGGTGACTCATGAGCAATCCGCTCAATTGTGCCAAAGGATGGCAATGGTGGTGGATGATTTGGCCTAGAGGCAAGTCATCCAAGTCCTCCAAGAAAGGATTTGGTGAAGTTGGTGGAGTGGAAAATAACTCCATAGGAATGAGAGTTGGAGACCTTTGTGGTGAATGTGGTGATGGTGTTTTGGATGTTTGGATGGGTGCCGGTGGAGGTGAAGTTGGTGTTTTGTAGGTGGTGGAGTGGTGATCACAATGTGTGATTGAGTAGGTGTAGCAAGGTAAGGCTTGTATCATCTCGGATGTGAGATGAGATTGTGAGTGAGAAGACTCGAATGAGGAGCTAAGGTTAACGAAGCAACAAGGCCTCACACTAATTCTAGCGCTTTTCTTGCAAGGTTTAGGAGAGGATTTTGTCATTTTGACTTGGGTTTTTCTTTGCTAGATAATGATAAGAATGAAGAAGGTGTGAGGATGATCATGGTAAAACCTCTCAATTTATAGAAGTGAAAATTATGGAGAAATGTGTTTGATTTGATGTTAAACCATTGAAGAGATGAGGTTCCTAATGATTTGGAAGTGGGTTGAATGCTAGTCATATCACCCAAGTCAATCCATACAAGAGAGATGGAGTGAAGAAGAAAATATTTGCAATAAATGTGTGCTAATGAGTGGAATTTTCTAACAATCGATTACCACGGATTGAAGGTACCAAAATTTGGTTCCTTCCTTTATGCCAAAGGGCTCCTTGGGTGGATTTTTCAAATTTTTGAATTTTGGTGGAAATGGATTTCTTATATACCTAAGTGAATTATACTAGTTCTAATAAGAGTACAAACTAGTTAAGATTGACTTATAAGTAATGGATGGTAATTTGGAATCACGAAAGAGTTGAAATTCATAAAGTTACCTGGAGGATCCACGGCACCAAAAAATTACACGGCCGGAACCCTAAAAAGGGTGTCGTCTGGTCCGCCTGTACGATGTAGTAAGGTAAATTGAGTTGGAATATCAATCATTCTCCTAGCGATGTAGTAAGGTAAATTGAATGGTTGACGGGTGGACAAGTTGTAGAGCATGTGACAAAGGCAAGCGTTAATGTGATCCCTATTTCCTATGGTGCTAATGACGTTGGCTCTAAGTAGCTCCTCCCATTTCTTAAACTCGGGCTTAAGTTCATTTAGCTTCATTCCATATGGATCTCGGTTTACTTCCTTTCCCTTTCGGGTAACTCGGGTTGTATCACCCCTTGGATTAAATAGGTGTTCACGGATAACATCCTTATCGGCCAAACGGGTTCGGTAGGGAGAAGTGCGGTCATTAATTGCATCAAGAACGGTGAGTGACCATTTATCCGAGTAGACACAAGTCCCTCGGTTGGGAATTCCTAGCACTTGAGCAAAGTTGGCTAAGGTGATGGTGTAGTCGTTTTGATTGATTCTAAACCTAAGACAAAATTCATCATCGTCTTCATCACTAAAGCCGGTCACACTAGCATAGAATTCTAACACAAACCTAGGACAAATTGGTTCATGATAACGCTACACGCGTCGTTCAGGGTCAAAGGAACTTCCTTTTCGTCGAGCAAGTTTTTCAACACCCTAGGCAGTGAACCTAATCGTTGTAGTGTAGTATTAGAGTAAGCCATGGGTATTGATATCGTTCTCTGGGGAATAGTGTCGTTAAATTGAAGTGTATGTCGATTTAAGTCTAAAGGTGAGGATGATTATTTTGTATTTTTATATTTTATGAAATGGAAAGGTACAATTTCGGGTTAGGATTTGGGGTTGGTATTTCTACCGATTACTCTACTTATCTTATTAACTAAGCTAAGGATAGTCTATGTCTATTGTTGTGTGCTCGTATGATGATTTAAATATGTGGTTACTTAGGTTTTATTACTCCTTAATTATCTCCTATTGATGGTTGAATTGTCACGTCCTTATTCTTAATCTCGTTGTGTGTCTAAAGTCGTAGGGTATGCGTTTATCCCTAACTCTTTGAAGTTACCAAAGGGTCTCGTCTACAAAATACCACTAGGGATCATAAACTCTAACTCTAAGGCCTCTTTGGATAGTTTAGCTTACAACCGCTCAGTCGATATAACCAAAGGTTCACAAAGATTAATCAAGCATTAAACACACAACGAATGACCTATCGCATTACTAGATCATTAACAACTAAGATAAGAGACAACCAATCAATATTCAATAATTAAGTTTCATATTCCCTAAGCAAACACACAAGTAAATTAGCGGACATGGAGAACATGCAAGCATACACACAATCAATCAAACATAGGATAGACATAATGATAAATTGAATATATGGATTAAGATATAATCAACAAACCATTACAAGATGTTTTGGAGTGATTGAAACCTTCAAAGTTCTTTGGAAAAACACCTATCTAAACCACGGAATCGGAGTTAGGGTTTAGAGCCTACAAAAGTGAAGTTATAATGTTCTATTTATAGGCGATTTTACGTGGCAAGCGATTCTGGCCACACTTATAGATTGACGCCACGACCATTTTTTCACCAAATTGTAGATTTTCTCGTTCGATCGCATGGGCTTTTGAACCACCTAAACCGAGTTCGATGCAAACGTTATGGCCAAAACAATATCAACTACTTGCGCATGCGATGATAGTCTTGATCGACTGTGACGGCGTCACCTTATGGTTGTGACGCCGTCCCTTCGCCTATGACGTCGTCTGGATCAAATCTAGGGCGTCGAGTTGCGACGGTCTACTCTTTTATAACTTGACGCCGTCACTTGAAAATAAGAGTTTTGGCTTCGTCCGTCACAAAATCCTCCGACGGCGTCAGTAGATTAAGCGATGGCGCCGCCACCTTGTGTTTTCAGAGTTGGAGTGTCTCGATTCTTGACTTTGGCCATTTTCTTCAGATATCCGCGCCTTTTCGTCCAAATAAGTGCCATTACAGCAATTTGCCTTCAAGAGACCTAAAAAGTGAAAAGGAACGATATTAAGTAATAACGGATACAAAAGTGATCAAATAAGGGCTTAAACGACCCCTCAAAAAGGTACATTTTAAAACCTTATCAGTTCATCGATGTCAAGAAGACAATCGAATTGAATGGCGGCTAGTTCTTCACGGAGATTGGTATTTTCAAGGAAGGATGAGTGAATGGTTCTACCCTCATGGAAGTACCTTGATTCTAGACCCCTAAATATTTCTACTTGTTCCTTGGAAAGTCCTTTGGTTTTGTGATGTTTGGGAATATACCTAAGGGTGTCTTTGTGATCATAGAATCTTGCGGCTACCATGGTTATTCCTAAGGACAAGAATTGATATGTTAAAAATGAGAATAAACATTAACGTTTTGGTTCTAGTATGTGCCTATATGAAAACAATTTGGAGTTGCGGTTATCTCGACTCATTTTATGCACAAAAATGGTTTTAGTGGGGTGTTTGGAAAAACCATGAGATAACCCAAATGCTCCTAATTCAATGTGGCTTCATTTGAATATACCCGGGAATGCATATTAGTTATGCAATACCTTTAGTATTCAAGAGCATGCAAGTGATGAAAATCTAACGTTTCTATTTGTATTAACAATGAAAAAATTGTTTTCCTACAAGTGAGAAGCTTTTCAAATTTTTTGACATGGGGTGTTTGGTTATTTGAATAAGGCCTTATATTCATTATCTATTGATTAGTGGGAAACATGATTTGTTTATGCAATATGATAATGTAGTACCTAATTTCAATGACTAGTTATGCATTTTGCCAATTGAATTCATATTTGGTATAAAAGCATACATAAAACTCCATGTAATGATTTGTGATAGTTTTGTGCATAAATAAGAATCCTAGACTCGAATTAAGAGATAAAATGTAGTTAGGATACTTACAATGATGTTATCTTCGTGATTAGTGGTGGGAAGGTATCAATAATGAGCTTGGTTTAATGTTTACACGCTTTGGTAAAGTGGGTTTTGAGGAAGAGGATGTTTTGTATATAGCGCTTTTGTTCAGAGACACCACGGACGAGACGGTACCAAAATTTTGGTTTAAATCGTGTTGTCGCTTGGTGTCGTACTACTGATAGTGTGTACAAGACAAATTTGTTTTGTTTTGACTATTCTAATGTTTTGGGCTATGTTTATCCTACATGTTTGGTTCCATTAACCCTAAACCAAGTCTAAGAAGATTAAAAGGTTCTCGTTTAAGAGGCTTAGTTAAGATGTCGGCAATGTTATCTTCGGAGGATACTTTCTCGATTGAGATGTTTCCTTTTGAACATTGTCGCGAAGAAAGTGATGACGATTTCAATATGCTTTGTACGAGCATGTTGAACGGGATTTCTTGCCGAGATCGATGGCTCCTTTGTTGTCGCAAAGTATCACAATATCGTTGAGATGAATTCAGTAATCACGAGAGCTTGCTTCATCCAAAGAGCTTGTTGACATGCTTTTCCGGCCGAGACGCGTGCGGCTTCGAGAGTTGAGATGGCTAAGGCCGTTTACTTTTGCAAACCATGAGGTGAGACAATGTCCAACAAAAGTGCAAATACCACTTGTACTTTTTCTATCGACATAATCACCGCATGATCCGAGTCGGCATACACTATGGTTTCTACACCGTTCCTTTGGGATACCATAATCCTAAACACTGCTCCCTTAATGTATCTAAAATCCTTTTACGGCTTCTAAGTGTGATGCCTTTGGGTTTTCTTGAAAGCGAGCACATAGACAAACACTAAACATAATGTCGGGTCTACTAGCCGTAAGATAGAGTAGGCTACCAATCATTCCTCTATATTTAGTGTTATCTACGGATTCACCTTCTTCGTCCTTGGTAAGTTTAGTGTCTGAGGACATGGGTGTTTTAGTTGGTTTGGAATCTTCAAGACCAAATTTCTTAAGCATGTCTTTTATATATTTAGATTGGTTAAAAAATGTGCCATCTTCTAGTTGTTTAATTTGAAGTCCTAGAAAGAAATTTAACTCACCCATCATACTCATTTCAAACTCGTCGTGCATGATTTTAGAGAAATCATCACATAGCTCTTGACAAGTTGATCCGAATATAATGTCATCAACGATATTTGAACAATAATAATATGTGATTCCTTTTCTTGGTAAAAGAGTATTATCTACTAATCCCATAGTGTATTTATTATCAATAAGAAAAGTCTTAAGTCGGTCGTACCAAGCTTTTGGTGCTTTCTTAAGACCATACAATGCTTTCTTGAGTTTGAAGACATGATGTGGTTTCTCAAAGTCGGTGAAACCGGAGGTTGAGCAACATACACTTCTTCGTTAATAAACCCATTAAGAAAAGCACTTTTAACATCCATTTGAAATAATTTAAAGTCATAAGCACATGCATAAGCAAGTAATATTCTAATAGATTCGAGTCTAGCCACCGGAGCATAAGTTTCATCATAATCAATACCTTCTTGTTGATTATAACCTTGTGCAACAAGCCTATCTTTGTTTCTAGATATTATACCATTTTCATCCATTTTATTTTCGAAAACCCATTTCGCTCCAATTATGGTTTGATCTTTAGGTTTTGGAACTAATTTCCAAACATCATTTCTAACGAATTGGTTTAATTCTTCTTGCATGTCAATTACCCATGATTCATCTTTTATTGCTTCATTTATGTTTTTCGGTTCTATGGTGGATACAAAACAAAATAATTACTTTGATTTTGGGCTTGTGACCTTAAGGTTCTTTGATTAAGTTGTCCTATGACCTTTCTAAAGGATGACTTTTAGATTCTTTGATGTTGACAATCTCCTTATTTAATGGTTCATCTTCCTTGTTATTTTTAATTATTTCTTGACTTTCTATCATTTGACTTTCAACTAAGTCATCATCTACCAAAGGTGATGTCTTAGAGGGAGGTGGACTTTCGTCGAATGTTATGTTCAACGATTCCTCACTATCATTGTTTCTTTGTTTAGGACAATATAAGCTTTACTAGTTTGAGAATAACCAAGAAATACACCTTCATACAACTTTGGGTCAAACTTGGTGAGATAATCCTTAGTATTAAGAATAAAGCATTTACAACCAAAGACTCTAAAATATCCTAACGTTGGCTTTTACCTTTATAAAGCTCATATGGTGTTTTGCTTAAGAAAGGACGATTAAGACTCTATTCAAAATATATGTAGAAGTGTCAGCGTTACACCAAAACTTTTGAGGAATGTTTTGTTCATTAAGCATTGTTCTACTCATTTCTTGAATTGTTCTATTTTTACGTTCTACTACTCCATTTGATTGAGGTGTTCGTGGAGCGGAAAAGTTATGTGTTATACCATTTGTATCACAAAAGTTTCCAAATTGAGTTTCGTTGTCAAATTCACGACCATGATCCGTTCGGATCGACACAATTTTAACACCTAGTTGGTTTTGAATTTTCTTGCTAAGAATTTCAAATTTATCAAAAGCTTCATTTTTGGTTTTCAAAAACAACGTCCAAGTAAACCTTGAGTAATCATCTACTATGACCAAAGTGTATAAGTTGCCTCCGTAGCTTCTTATAGCGGATGGTCCAAACAAGTCCATATGTAATAATTCTAGACATTTAGATGTGGACACCATATTTTTAGATTTGTGACTACTATGGGTTTGTTTACCAATTTTGCAAGCGTCGCAAAAGTGTTGGTCAAATTTTAGTTTTGGTAAATTCCTAACTAGCTTTTTTGAAGATAGGTTTTGTATAAGTCTCATATTAGTGTGACCTAAGTGTCTATGCCAAAGAGATGAGCTATCGTCTAACGTTGTTAGGCAAAGTTTGTCATTAGATGTTTTATCTATTTTCATGATGTATATGTTATTTTTCCTAACTCCTTTAGCTATGGTGATACCATCTTTAGTATTTTACTACCATTTTCATCAAATAGTACTTTATACTTTTTATCACATAATTGGCTAATACTAAGTAGATTAAATCCTAACCTATCCACATGAGCAACATTTTCGATGAGTTAGGGAGTTATGAGCAATCGTACCTTTGCCAATAATTTTGCTTTTGAGATTGCTACCAAAAGTGACATTACCTCCGTCATACTCTTGGTATGATGAGAAGAGACTTTTGTTGCCCGTCATGTGTCGTGAGCATCCACTATCTTTTATCCATTCATCAGGTTCCAATCCAACTTTCAAGCATACCTAAGAAGTAAATAACTCAATCATTTGGTCCCCAATATCTCATGGGTCCGTTTGGGTTAAACATACCATTTATTTGATTCATGTATGGAAATGATGGGTAAGAGTTCCATGACATGTAATCTGGAGTTTGATATGGTCTAGGAAAGTTTTGATTCCAACCGTTGTGTTGGTAGTTGGGTTGTATGTTGTGGTTGCTCTTAGGAAAGGGCGTTGGCAAAGGGTGTTTTATATCGTTGTTGAGTAGTTTTGATCTAAATTCATTTTGGCAAGTCCTACTCGATGTAACAAGTGGTTTTAGCTTAACACTATCATTGGTTTTCTTTGTTACTCGACAAATTCAAGACGGTTCAGATTGCGAACATTTCATCTCTTTCAAGTACCCACGCACCATTTTGTTCAACGGACGGAACCCTTATTTGGTTCCGTCTCGTCCGTGGCCGCATCAGCAGCGATTTTGATGTATCGTTCGCCCTTTGGCCGCTTTGCTTTGACTCTTTGGAATTAATACTTCATTAAATCCTAGCCCATTCATATCTCCCGGTGTTTTATGTATTTTAACTATTTCATCGGCAAGTGCGATGTTTTTGTTAAACCTTTAAATTTAGAATTTTGTTCGATTAGAACATCTTGTGTGAGCTTTAGTTTTTCTATTTCAAGATTAAGCTCTTGACATGATTTACAATCATCGCTATTTTCTTTTCCTTTTCAAGTCGTTTTGCTTTTCTTTCAACTCATAAACTTCATTTTCCAAAATTCCTTTTGGGTTTTAAAATTTATTTTTAGTTATGATTTTTAGACTTAGCTCACACAATTGATTATATTGTTTTTGCAAAGTGTCATCATCAATAGAAGAATAAGAAGAGTCGGAAAGTACCTCGTTTGACTCATGTGCCATTAGAGCGATCTCTTCCTTGCTTGATTCTTCATCGTCTTCACTATCACTCCAGCACCACTTACAAAAGCTCGCTGAGTTTTGCTTTTAGGTGGCTTGGGACATTCTTCTATGAGATGACTTGCATCACCACATCTAAAACACTTTCTTTCACCTTTACCCTTTTTATCATCCCGATCTTTTCGGAATGGCTTCTTTTCTTCTCGAGTTTGTCTTACAAACTTTCCTCTTCTTCTAAAGAACTTCTTAAAATCTCTAACGGCCATGGCATACTCCTCATCTTCACTACCGGAGCAAGATTCGTCGTCATCGCTGATTCCGTCTTTGCTTTTAGAGCAACGGATTTGATCTTCTCCTTCTTCCTTTGATGATCTCCGAATCTTTCTCCATTACCATTTCGTGAACTTTGAGGTTGCCAATTAGCTCGTCTAGTGACATTTTGAGATCTTTTGATTCTTCAATAGCGGTCACTTTAGCTCTCCATTTGGGATGAAGTGCTCTAAGAAATTTCCTGACAAAGTTCTTACTACGAAAAGATTCATCAAGTGCTTTAAGTGATGTAATAATAGTATTAAAGCGAGCAAAGCCACAATCAATGGTTTCATATTCAGGGATAACAAATTGTTCATATTTTTGAACAAGAAGATCAATTTTGTTATCCTTGACTTGTGAATTACCTTGATGTGTAACAATTAAAGATTCCCAAATATCTTTGTCGGTTTCACACATAAAAATTCTTTCATATTCTTTTCTAGGTAAAGCATTATAAAGCATCATTTTAGCTTCATTATTTTTAGCAACTAATTTCTTTTGTTCATCAATGTAAATATCCTTTGTTGTAGAACTAAATCCCTTTAACAATAATAAACCAAAGATCTATATCTTTTGATTTTACATATGTTTCAAAACGTTTTTCCAATAGATAAATCCATTGGTTTCAAAGAGTGGTGGTCTTTGCATAGATTGCCCTTCTTTAAAGTTTTCGAGAATCCATGGATCGCTTCAAGTTTATAAAATACAAGTTATTTTAGAAATTCTTGAGCAACGAGGCTCGTACCAATTGTAGAAAACCGGAAGGGGGTTGAATAGTTTACCAATTAAAAACTTTGTTTTGAAACTTATTGAAAGATCAATTGATATTGATCTTGGATATGTTGATGAAATATGCAAGCAATATGTAAAGTGTAAATAAGGAAAGAAATGATCAAACCACAACAAGTTGTTTATAGTGGTTCGGTCCACAAGGACTCTTTTCCTTGCCTACTCCACTCCCGAGTCTCACACTCGAGAGTTTAACTTCACTAGTCAACAAGCTCCTTTCACCGTGGAGAAAACCTTTACACTACGCTTACATCGCTTCCGACACTAAGCTAGATGTCGAGTTCTTTCCAAGGGTACAACTACTCCCACACACAATGTATTTTGAGGACTAAAATACTAACCACTCACACTCACAAGATTATGATGGTTTAATACAACAATGAAGTATGAATCAACACTAGATCATACAACACTAAACAAACAAGACTTCCAACTTCTCGTTTGAAACTTGAATGTGACTTGATCTTCTTTGCTACAAAAGAGATCACTAATATGATATGAAACCGAGTTAGAAAGGTTAGAGAAGATAGGTATGAGAGTATGATGGAAAGGGATGAAAAACTACTTGGTTTGGCTTTGCTATTTATAGCCAAAACCATCGCAAGACATCACGGACCGCGGACCCCTTAAAAGGGTTCCGCCCGTTGCGGATTTTGGTGCCGCCGGGTCTCGACACCAAGATATCAAGATCTTGCCAAAGTCAACCATATCTATGTAAGATTGTAAGATATGAAGAGTACAAATCCACACAAAATATCTAATGAAATCTTTCAATGATTTCCATGATGCATTACATGATGTCATGTGTTGTCTTTCTATATTTAGAAATATGCAAATGCATAAGTAATGTTTAGTTTTAAGAAACTAAAACATTCTAAAACTACTATCATACATTATGCTTAGACTCATATTGAGATATGATTAGTCACAATGTAAATGCTTAAATGATGAAGATATTGTTTGAAAAAGCTTGTTTTAATATCTATTAAACTTGTCAAGCTTTAAGCTTTTATACAAATTAAATTTACTTTTGTCGTTAACAAAACTTAGGTAAAGATCAAAATACAAATAACGTTTAATGACGATATTTGTATTAACACATTTTATACCGTTACATTACTTAAAATTATTTCCTTTTCACATTTTAGGTATTTTGAAGCAAAGTGTTGTAAAGAAGCATATTTGGACGAAAAGGAGCGAAAACATGAAGAAAATGACAAAGTCAAGAATTTAAGGCTGAATTCCATACCGACAACAGTCCAACCCATAGGCGACTGCCGCTCACTGGGTTTTCTAAAAGTCTCAAGCGACGGCTCAGTCACTTTTGGTTTTACAACATGACGGTGTCACACCTTATCTCGAAGGGTGTCGCCTTTATTTTACACCGTAAAACCAAGACCCATTCCAAGAGGACGCCCTTATTGAAGCCGACGTCATACTTCCTCAACTAACGTCGTCCCAATGATGAGTTATCGCAAACGAAACCCTAATGACTGCGACCAGACGGCGTCACCATCAAAAGGCGATGCCATCGCATGTGTATATCTACATATAGACTTCGAATTTTCTGTTTTTGGTGTGTAATATTTTGGAGAGTAAATCCTAGTTTGTTAGGAATTGGAAAATTTCTTAGTGAAGAGTCGGTCACCCCAAATGTTATCTAGCTTAAGTTAGCTCGTAGACTTGTCGTTAGTTTCGTTATTTATCAGTTTATTAGTTAGTTATTAGTTTAGTTTAGCGAGTGCAACACCGTGGAGGAAGGACGGGTCTTTACCCATCGTATCCCCGATCCACAGCCGATAGAAGGTCGTGTATTGTGTAGATAAATACCCTTCCATCCATGGAAGGGTGGTGCTTCTCATAATCTAATATTCAACTTTTGTGTAAACCTCTAGCAAGAACACCCCCTCTCTACTTCTCTCTCTAAAATGGAAACCATGTATTTTGATCTCCCAAGACCACCCGAATCATCAAACACAATAAATATACGATCCTACAATTGGTATCGTAGACAAGGTTATGTTGTTTATGGTGATTCTTGTGGTTTAACACACGATTTTATGCGTTTGTTATGAATTCGTGTATATGGTTTTTATGCTTGTTGGTATGGTCATTTTTATCGTGGTCTAATCCAGTTTTATTTGATGTTCATCTCTTGGTTTTTGATATGTGGTATAACTGTTTCTTAACTCATTTTGTATGTGGTCAAACTATGATTTCGAAGTGGTGATTTGGTCAAAAAGTTACATTTTTTGTGTCAAAGTCCAATGGTCATTACAAATATTGCATCTGTTTGTGTGTCTAAAGTCCATTTATCTGCTATTGTCCAAACAGTAAGGGGTCAAAACTGTTTTTCTGGGTTTATCATGAAGATGGTCGGAAATACTGTCGGAAAACTCGCCGGAAAAACTAAAACATCTTACTAGCGACTTGTACAAGTTCTAGTTAGCGAGTTGGTCGTTTATGTTGTCCAGTTCATTGTACCTCATTTTAGCGACTTATGTAGCGAGTTGTGTAATGGTGACCTAGCGACTTGTTATTGAACAAGTTAGCGACTTGTGTGCTTTAAGTGCTAGCGACTTGGTTTGGAAAAAGTGCTAGCGACTTGGTTTGGAAAAAGTGCTAGCGACTTGGTTTGGAAAAAGTGCTAGCGACTTGGTTTGGAAAAAGTGCTAGCGACTTGGGCTATGCTATAGCTAGCGAGTTGTTTTGAAAAAGGGTTAACGACTTGGTATATGTTGTAGCGACTTGCCTACTCGACTTACAGAAAGGAAGAAGAAGAGTGCATGAACCATGACTACGACCACAAAATGACTTAAACCATATACCAAGACTCTCAAGTTGACCTCAGTATTTACATCATCAGTCTATTATCAATACCATCATTTGATACAACCAATATCCTAACTATCACTACCCATCAGTCACAAACAAGGAGTAATCATGCAACATAGATCTCAGTAAGGTTCAACCTTTCTTCAATCTTTCAAAGATTTTTTGTTGAACCCTATCCTCACCGACCATAAGTCTGGTTCGGTTACAATAAAACCATTACAAAATGTTATGTCAATCTCGTAATCGCTCAAAGTGTTTGTACAAATCTATATGTGTACACTCGAACTTTTGCATCACGATCCGAATCACAAATTGAATGAGATTGAAAATGAAATGGTTTTTAAGGGATCTCGCTTTGGTCGTGGATATTCATCATACATCAAGACCATCAACGGTCAATACTACGACATAACATCATTGATCTAAGACTCTATAACAATAACTCAAAAGAAAAAAAACCACTTATGATACGAGATCTCAGCTTTGTTCATCTTTGTGAATGGTTCTAAAAACACATAGATCTCGAAACATCTACTCACAAATGAACGTGTGCTTCATTGATCAACTTTGAAGGAACATTTTTTTTTTGTCCGAATTATTGAAGTTAGATCAAAACCATTAATGTTGTCTCACTTCTTGATTCGGTTAAAAAGATAAATACGATGATAATATACGAAGTATAAGAAAATGATTGTAACAAATCATGTTAAATCATTTGATTGATTCGTGTATAACTAAAAAGAGCTAATCGATCTTACCTTGTTACCACAAAGAGCTAATCGATCTTACCTTGTAAATCATTAAATTAATTGGATTCAAGCCATCCTCGTGGCGAATCAAGGACCTTGGTGCCATCTCGTGGCTAGGTCATCGCTCTATCAATGTGCTTAATTAGTTTGCTTCTTTGTGAGTTGAGTTTGGTATGATATGAAATCACGAGGAGATAAGTTTTGATGGGAGAGAAATGGTGTGTTGGAGGCGATACTTTGTGTTAGGGTTTCAATGTGAGATGTTTTAGGGTTAAAATGAGTCATTAGTGTGTGCTATATATCTCATGTAGTTAGGCAGCACTCATTTGAATCGCTTTGTATTTTCATGGGCCGGATGACACTTGGGGTGTATTTGACGTGTTTGGGCCATGATATTGTTGAATGGGTCACGTGACTAATTGATTGGGCCTCAAAATGCTTTCATTTCACGGTTCATACTAGGGTGTTATAGGTTGGCTTTGGAGTGTGTGAGATTTTCATGGGCCTAAACCAATTATCGGTGGTTCAATGCTTAGTATATGAGTTCATTTAATCCGAATTATTTAAGTTAGATTATTACTTATATTCGGATTTGACCGTTATTCTGAGTTGATAACTTGGACCGGATCCGATTTGCGAATGATGTATGTTGGGTCCGTTTCAATTTATGTACTAACGAACTTGAGATACATTTTATGTCATGGATTGGGCCTCGCTAATTTCACATAACCAAATTTGTGTCGACACTTGATTGGGTCGAGATGAGCTTCTCAAGACTTGGATTGAATTTTAAACACATAATTGATACTTTGGTTTATACATTTTCACGAAGAATATTATGTCACGGCTTGAATTGTATTTATTTGAACAAGGTTGACTACGGGTTGTTTGTACGGTATTTCTTATTTGGATTTGAAGTGAGGTTTTTCCGGCGTGTTTACTTATTTCGTCTTCTTTCTTTCTTCTTCTACCTTCCGCCAAGATGACTTGTTTGGGCATTTATAGAGGGTGATAAAGACTTGGCTATTTAGTTACATTTGTGATTCTTTTTCGCTTAACCCACAACGTAGCTATCACTTCGGTGTCTCACTCATTGAGAATGTCAAGAGGTTTTGTACATTGGGTACACCGCTTTTTTTCACAAGGATTAGTACAAGTTTAAGTAACAAACTGGGGAATTTTACTTCATGATCAAGTTTGGTATATCGGGTTTACTTCTCCATGTGGTCACTACAATAGCCGACAAAAAACGCGTGAATGATGTGTTTACCAAAGTGTTGATTGGATGGTTGATGATGTTGATGATGTTGGATAATGAACCGTTGATGAACCGCTGATGTTCCCTAAAATGATATTCACCGAAACCAAAGTTGTCATAACACATTCAAGTCGACATTGTTTACGGTTTTGTCTTGATTTTGTAAAATCCCGCGAAAGACCCTATTTCTCGGTTTAAATCATAGACTTGTAAAATCCCATGACAATGGAAACACCCTGGTAATAGTTTAGTGCATTCCTGGATCTATCTTACGGTTTATTCTTGGTTTTGTAAAATCCCGCGAAAGAAACTATTTCTCGGTTTAAACCATAGAGTTATAAAATCCCGTAATGATGGAACCATCTTGGAGAAAGGAAAGTGTATTTCGGGATCTTACTTGATGTCGGTGCTACGGTTTCGCTTTCAAGAAGGGATAAAAGGTGTACTTCATGAATTGGATGTGTGTTTGGATATTCGTCATGGCGGTTTGGTTATTACATGGTTTTACGGGTTATGTGCTTTTAACCATGGTCGGATGAAACCATTATCAAAGTTCATTTAAATGTCAAAGAAGGCTAGATTTGAGCTTTTTCAAGAAGATGTGACAACGGCGTTAATTCAAGATTATTTATTTGAGGTTGAAGTGAAATATCACGGCGAGTGTACTTAGTATCCAAGGTATCGGGATGGATGGATGAAGATTCTTCATGATCCTTGTTCGAGCTTATTATCAAAAACGAAGACTTGGAAATCTAGTTATTGTTGGGTGACTTTTACCTTTTCTTTTACCACTGGGGAATTGGGCTCTTATCACCTCAAAATAACTATCACTTTAAGGAGTTACGTTGTAGTGCTCAAAGGTCACATTCAATTGTGGATTTTCAAGAGGTAATGTACGCCTATTACTTGATGGTTGGTTGGTTGAAGAGTATAGAGTACTTAGAGATTCAATGGAGCATGAATTCTCGACACCGCTCTTTGTTACATATGTGCAAGTTTAAGTCACGAGTTCGGGTTAGTTTACTTGTGGTCAAATTCATCATATTGGGTTTTCTCCATCACCGTCACTACAAAGAGCCCATCGAATGATAATGGGGTTGATTACATGTTTTGCTAAAAGAGATTGAAAAGAGAGATTATGACGCCTGCTCACACGCTCAGCCTGACTCTAAAGAAAAGAAATGTGTACGCTTCAAGGCGATTATCTTAGAAAGAAGAGAAATCTTCTTATGACGTATGAACACAACAGTTCATGCCTCGCTCTCTCAAAGAAAAGAAAAGTGTACGCTTCAAGGCGCTTTATCTTCAAGAAGAGAAATCTTCTTATTATGACCATTCTCATCAACATGCTTCATACTTTTTCCATGCGCTTCACCATCAAGTGAACCGGCTACCACCGATTGTTTTCTCATTCCACTTGCTCGATTATAATGAAGATGGCGACATCACGTGCCGATTTTATGGGAGAGAAGTGTGAATAGAACATTCGGATGATTTTCACTTATTTAATCAAGAATGGCATCTCCGTATGCAATTCTTGAGGGGAGAAGAAGTGTGAATTTTTGCATTGTTGATTGATATTTGAGAATATAAATGGTCATACGGCTCTAAACTCATGTAAGAACCGAGCTTCTTCTTATCGGGTCATCTTCACATGGAGTTTTTCTTCTAAGAGCCGTTGGTTGACATCTTCACCGGATTGATGAGTTTATCGACAAAGTGCTTCCGGTTAATGCTTCACGATACATCAACATGATGATTCCGAACAATCTCTCGTTTTGTTTGATGTGATTGGTAGTTTGGTGTTACCATCTTGTGTGTTCGCTATGGCCCGATTGTCGATTTCCTTGATGAACATCTTTCGTTCTTGTTTGATTGGGAGGATTTTAGTTAAGGGATTTGCAAGATGTAAGTTAATTGGGATGCTTTTGGTGATGATGCTTTTGGTGTGAGTTGAAGATGTTAACTATCTATTCCCCAACCGCACAATCTTGAAGAAGGTCGAGTCTACACCTGTTTCTACATTTTTCGCTACATGTTAGAAGACTAAAGACGAGTTGCATTTAACGATCTAAAGACTTCTTCTTAATCTGGGCATTTATCAAACAGATTGTCGGTTTAGGGGAGAGCACTAATTGGGAGAAAGTTATCAGATTCAATTCCCAATTAGACTTGCTCATATTCTTTAGCAGTGACTACTCGAGACGTTGATATTGACTATTGTTGGACATTTGACACAAGTTGATTACTTTGGAGTTAATCATTTATCACTTATTTGAGATTGAAGTTGACTTTCACAAAGGCGTGTTCTTATTTGATAACTTGCTCGGGCTTAAGAATTTGAGTTGAAGACTTGGTTTATCTAGTTACCAGCAATGAGGTGGATGGTTGAAGACCGTTAACTATCACTATTAGGAGTTACTTTGTTTTACTCTGTCACACGATATGACGGTGTGGATAATCGCAAGAGGTGTTAATGTCTCATACTTTGTTTGGGTAGTGAGTACTTAGAGATTTGCTTGAAGCATAAATTCTCTACACCGCTCTTCCATCATTAGGTGCAAGCTTAAGATACAAATGTGGGAAGTTGACTTCAGTTTCAAGTATGGTATAGCGGGTTTTCTTCTTCAAATGGTCACTTCAAATTGTCTACATAAGGGTTGATATAAATAGTCGAGAGAGTCTTCAAGAAGTTGATTCTCACAAAGACTTCAAGCAATCTTCTCAACAAATTTCAAGTATTTGGCTTACAAAGAGTTGTCGATTTCAAGTGTCAAAACCAAGAAGGCGGAAGGAGACTCACATATAAACACAAAGCGAGTAAACTTGATGAACTTAACTCTTCTAAGTAATCAAGACATCCCGGAAGACAAATGTTAGTACCGCAGAGAAACTCAAGGTTTGACTCATGGCGAGTAAACTTGATGAGCTTAATACTTCTAAGTGATTGAAGATATCCCGGAAAACAATTGTCATGACCGCAGAGAAACTCAAGGTTTTACTCATCAAGGCTTTTGTGTTATTATTCCAACTACGTGGGGAAGTGATGTTAGAGAAAGTTTCAAGATAAAAGAGGTACACTAGTATGTGGTGATTTCGATGGTATCGCAATGATCGTGGAGAGAGATTGTGTACATTGGGGATGCTCATTGTTTCACTTGAGTGCTTAATCATGATTCGTAGATATAATCACTTATTCCGTGTTGACATCCGCAGATTGTCACCCGCAGAGATAATCGATGACTTGGTCTCGCTTCTTCAATGTTATCGCTATTCATTCCTTGTGTATTGGTATACTTGGATACTTGAGCTTCATACACATTCATCGTGACGAAAGATGTGAACATAGGGAGGTGTTCTACATTACCCTCTTGATGTGTATTCGGAGAGTTCTTGGATATTGGTGTACTTTGGTTCTTGAGCTTCATACACGCTCATCGTGGAAGAAAATGTGAACATGGGAAGGTGTTCTTCATTCCCTCATGAAGTGTATTCGGAGAGTTCTTGAGCATTATACAAAGAGATCGATCGCATCAATTCAACTACTGGGGAATTGTTCTCTTGACACCTTTTGGAATGGATCGCTTTGGACTTCAAGTGGAAAAGAAATTTGAGAAGATTATTTATGTGTGGATGATACGTTGTCGTTTTTGTTGGATGATATAACCCCGAACGGAGAATCTCGATTATTATTCTTAAATGGAGCAATGGATTTATGATAATGGTGTGCTTCTCTCTGCACCGGCTAAGGCAAGCTTGAAATAGAGCTTCAATCGCTCATCTAAAGGATTTTCGGTTTGGGGAAGTCGCCAAAGTCTCACTTTCGATGGTTCAATTTCTTTCTTCGATTCAAGAGCCCCGAAGCTTTGGTGGTGAATGTTTAAGAGATGATGACTTCTATCTTCTACGACGGGTCGCTCGATATCCTTATCTCTGCATCAGATCATCATCTTCTTTAACTATATCATCTATTCTATCCTTGTATATATTTTTCGAAAAGCAAAATACAAAAATATAAAACCAAAGAAACAAAATACAAAAATATAAAACCAACAAAAGAAAATAGAAAAATATAAAACCTTCAAAACCCATAAAAATCGAAAATTTCAAAAATACCAAAATATGTTTTCCTAGACATGTCTTCGTATCGATAACATCTACGGTCTTAGAAATGTCATTCAATAATGGCACGGGACCATAGATGAAGTTCGAGCAGAGGTGTAAATATTTTTTCTAAACATGTCACAAATATGGCTTACGCTATTTCGATCAGAACCCGGCTTCAAAAAATGGCTTACGCTATTTCGATCAGAACCCGCGCTTAAACTATGGCTTGCTATTATTTCGATAGCAACCCGTTCTTTAAAGGAAGGAAAGTGCTACGCTAAAACTATTTTCAAATATTTCGTGCACTTATCCTAAAACAAAATGAGGAAAGTATGTCAAGGATCATTGCTCCTACACAAATGTTTTTCCGTCTAAAATTCTTCGAAAAATATTTGTTGTTTTTTCAAAATGGTGGTAAATGAGTTGCTTGAAAATCAATCGATTCGTAGTTTTGTGAAATTGAAAACTCAATCAATGACTTCAAACGCTTTTAATCTTTTCGTAAAATAAGTCATTGATTGAGGGGAGAATGTTTTCAAATTTATATCATCTAACGGACTTTCTTAATTATCCCACGTGCTTATCTCGAAAAATATAATTGCCTATGTTGAAGGACTAGGTTTCTAGGATATGATTGTTAGGTTTAGATGATTAGAGTTTGAGAAACACATTATTCCCATACCTTATATGATCCGATTGATATGTTGGATTGACTTTTATTAGTCGATTGTTGTTTGGGTGTTGTCGACCACCATATATTTGTATGTGTGTTCACTAACATATGCGTGTATATTGGTATATAAGAATGTTCCCGATCCGGATCCCACAAATGAACATGATTGGATGCCGCAAGGAAAGGGTAACTATATCTTGGGTTGACAAATGAAGAAACGGAGCTTAATTGGACTTCAATGGAGAGTTGGCATAAATGCAACGTAAGAGGTCTCACCGCATCGCAGATGGTTTTCTTCTAAGTGATTGAAGAAACGGAGCTTAATTGACCTCGTTGGCATTCAAAATGCAACATAAGAAGAAGTCTCACCGCATTTGCAGACGGTTTTCTTCCAAACCCTACAACAACAACAACGGAAGCTTCTCAACCACCTAACGTATCTTTGTGCAGATACCATTTTTAAACAATTTTGAATAAATTTGAATTAAATTGTTTTGAAAATGGAAAATATTGTTTTGAAAATATATTGGACTAAATTTTGAAAATCACCGGACTTCATTTTATCAAAACTTAAGTCACTCAATTATCGACTTCGGTCATGGATTGAGGGGAGAGTGATTTAAAATAAAATATTTTCAAACGATATTTCTTCATAAAAGTCCGCTTTGTACAATAATAAGTGGTGATCTAAAGATTTAATGTTATGTCATGGTATGATTTTTTCTTTAGAATCAAGGTCTTTCAAAATGAAATTTTTCTCGTTCTTGTTTGATTGTGAAATTGTTTTGTTTTACTTAAAAGATCTCTTAAAACTATCATACCGACACTAACAATCTTTAATGTCTTAAAATGGTCCTTATCTATCATCTTTCAAAATTGAATCTTGCCACGCCTTTCCCCAAATTTTTCTAAATGATTTAATCATTGGGATCACAAATCTCAAATGGTTTGATATTTCGATCGGGTAGAGATCGTGTTTTAAATCTCAAACTGCTTTTAAATGGAATTGGTTTTAGTCCTTTAAAGGCACTCCCGCCTCCATGTGCCAAACGATTTCAAATACACAATGCACATGTTGAGGAGGAGGATTTATCCAAAACATGATGAGTATTTAAACAAGGCCACATTTCTCCCATGTTTTCTAAACCGTATTAATCACTTGGGATCCAAAATCTCAAAGGGTTTGATATTTTGATCGGGGAGAATTTGTGATTTAATAATGAAATTTGATAAAAGGTGATCGCTTTGATTCAATTGTGCAGTCGCTCTCTCATATGTGCTAAACGCTCGAATCTTGAAGCACATATTGAGGGGAGCAAAACCATCGAGGTACAAAAGTTTTTAAAAGAGATTATAAAGTACCTTGATTGTGTTTTCAAATGGTTTTCTTAATGGATTTTGTGATTGTGGATGTGCTTCAAAAGAACTCTTGCCTCTATGTGATAAAAATGATTTCAAATATCCTATGCACATATTGAGGGGAGAATTTTACCAATGAAAATCAAATGGCTTTTTCGTATGAAAATTGTGATCAAAGAAAATATTTCAAAGTCCTCTTGCCTCCATGTGCTAAACAATTTCTAAATCATACGCACATGTTGAGGGGAGGTTTTCTAAATGATCAAAACTATTAAGGTACAAAATGCTTTGATCTCGTATCACAAGTACCTTGATTGTTTTTCCAAATGATTTTTCAATTGGTTTTAAGGAAGAATGAACTGCACCAAAAGACCCACCAATTTACTTTATGCATGGTGTTATAAGGATGGTTAGGTTAGGTATTTGTTCCCACGATCCGCCGTAACCGGAGGGATCTACCCAGGACAATCCACTAGATAGTGTAGAGTCCTTAGGTATATTGAAAAAGGAGAAAATGAGAATATGGGAAGAGTGCGGATCGAGACAGAGCTAGTAATCGAATAAACCCAACAAGGTTCTAGTTATGAAGTCTCGTAAGCATCAAGGGGTTGAAGAATGAAAAGAAATGAATGTGAAAAAGGGTGAAAAGAAATAGCCTCCATCAATTCAACCTTAGGCGTAAACCGGTTCAATACATATGCTACCGGTGGTTACTAAGGTAACACCGGTATTGAAGACAAGACGTCATGGACCCAAAGGACGATCGCACTAAACTTCCCAAGCCACTCAAGTTCCTCTTAAAAGGGCTTGTTTCATTCTCACGGGAACCGACATTATCTATCGACTTTCTCTTAGAGATTGTTGATATTGAAGAAGGAGACCTCTCCCTAGTCTCCAAAGACAGAACCAAATATGCACTATTGAGTCTAGAGCCAAGAGATCATCCACAATATCTCGTTAGGACACTAAATTCTTGAAGACTTGCTTTTCACACAATGTGGAAAGTAAGTATATATTAAGAGTCCCACGATTATCCTTGTGGTATTGCCGTAACATCCGAGTGATATGAAAATATTCACGATGAAGATGGAAATCCTTCTAGAGCCAACATCAAACAAGCTCTTGGTGGGTGACATGTGAGATCTTTCATAAGATCAAACTTGTGACAACCGGATAGAAACAATGGGGAGATTCATTCTTGAATCAACCTTGGTCCAGAATGGAATTGACGAATACTTTTGGAAAACCGCTCGATGTGCAAATCTTCTTTCTCTAGCACGTCGAATGTGTACTTATGTTTTCAAAATTCAAAAGTATCTCGATTGAAAATACTTTTAGAAAACCGCTCGATGTGCGAATCTCTTCTTTTCACTAGCACGTCGAATGTGTACTCATTTTCAAATACAAAAGTATTTTGATTGAAAATTGATCTTTCTCATAAAACCTTCGTTGTATTGCAAAACTCTTTATTCTAAGCAATACGCGATTGTTTTCAAATCATTTTCATCAATCGCTGAATCTCAATTACCGGTTCACTCACTCCGTGTTGTCTTCTTTGAGACGTTCGGTTTGAGAACAAACTAGAACAATTGCGAAACCCCGTCAAGGAGATTCTTAGGAATCCTACCGATCACAGCAAGATTTGTATCGATCAACGGGAACCGTGGGTCGTGTACTCAATTCAACGAAGTGATCAAAGACACTTTCGCGCTTTATTGCTAATCGTCAGATGCGTGTACACCCGACGATTGCACCGATCGTAATTGAGGAGTCAATCCAAAGCCGCATGCTCACAAAGATCCACACTTAATTTGAAGAAATCATGACCGGTGCATATCTACATAACCCGGCTCGATATTTCATACTATGCTTATGTCACGCCGCAAATATCATGAACCAAGAAGGCTTCCGCTACTCGATGGAAAGATGTCATGATTCAAAAGTGTGAGCATGTCGGTCCAAAAGTCACAACTTCACATGATGGCAACACAATAAAGGGTGATCCAGAGATTTATCGTGGTCGATGATCTCAAAGAAAGCTCAAGATCATCAAGATGTGGATCATTTCAAAGACCTCCACCGAAAGTACAAATCAATGCGGACTTTGAAGTTGCACTACAAAAGCACAAAGATTATGGAAATGAAGAATTCAAGTCTCACGAGCTCAAGAACAATGTCAAGAATAGAATGCTAGGATTCAAATGTAAAACATGGGGTGACCTCCTTGGGGAGATTGTTAGAATTGGAAAATTTCTTAGTGAAGAGTCGGTCACCCCAAATGTTATCTAGCTTAAGTTAGCTCGTAGACTTGTCGTTAGTTACGTTATTTATCGTTTATTAGTTAGTTATTAGTTTAGTTTAGTTTAGTGCAACACCGTGGAGGAAGGACGGTCTTTACCCATCGTATCCCCGATCCACAGCCGATAGGAGGTCGGTATTTTGTAATTATAAATACCCTTCCATCCATGGAAGGGTGGTGCTTCATAATCTAATATTCAACATTTGTGTAAACCTCTAGCAAGAACACCCTCTCTCTCTACTTTCTCTCTAAAATGGAAAACATGTATTTTGATCTCCCAAGACCACCCGAATCATCAAACACAATAAAATAACGATCCTACACAATTCATAGGACTAGGGAATTAGGCACCCCATGACTAACATGGAATAAAACGCACCAATTGGAATGAGGATGTGACAATTCAACCGACTAATAAGAGATAACTAAGGAGTAAGAAAATCTAAATAAACACGCTTTTAATTATCATAAGAACACAACCAATCAATCCATAGCTTACTTTTATTTTCATTAGTTTTTAGTTTAAAGTATTAGTAGTTAAAATTGGTAGAAGTACCCCCTCCCCTCCTAAACCCCGAGATTTTTACTTGTTTTCAAAAAAATATAAAAAGCTCAAAAGAATCACCCTCAACCTCACCTTCTCGTCATACACCTCTACTAGCATCTCTATTCCCCTAAAGAACGATCAACCCCTTGGGCTTACCCATACTACACTGCAACGATTAGGTACACTGCCTAGAGGGTTGTAAAGCTTGCTCGTAAAAAATGAAGTCTTCGACCCCGAACCCACGCATCAAGCGAGCTTTTTTCTTTTTTATTAGCTTTCTTGTAGTCTATCCCCGTTCTTTGTGTTTTTCTTTGTAAACCCCTTTTTCATTTGTCACTATGGCAAGTGAAGTTGCATTTGAATCATTAACAAATGAGGAACAATTGTATTTCATAGATAGAATTGCTTATTATATTTCTAATAAATTTGTGAGTGATCTTAGAGATATCCAAGAGGATATTGAGGTAAAGTTAGATGGCTTTGATGAATTTTGTGCATGTGGCTTCTATTCAACAATCATTGTTAGGATCAACTCCTTTAGTGAGACCCTTTGGAATTTTTTTGAGAAAAGCTTCCTAAGCGTAACCCATAAGTTGAATGAAATCATATGTTTGTCTACATCACAACTTGAGGAAATAGATAAGGAGGATTTATCCGATCTTAGGCACCATGAACAAAAAGACTTAGTTTTTAAGAACATGGAAACTAAACCCGAACAAGACAATGAGATGGTTAGAGTTGAACTAACTAGTTGAATGCGTGGGATAGATTTCACCAAAACATATGACACGCATTGAGGAATCCATTAGAAAATAGAACATAGTGATCAAATTTTTGAGAACGATTCTTATGAATCGGCCACGAATTTGAAATGGCTAAAGAAGGATTTGAGATACTTAGGAGTGTATTTGGGTTAGATCATATTAAAACATATGGTGAATACATAGGTGATCTAGATATAATGGATAATGAGGTGAAAACTCCAAGCCCACAAGCCCACCATCATGCGAGGAATACACACCGCCTATAACTTACCTTAAGAAGTAGATGAGACTATAGGAACCCCAATGGATGTAGAACCTTTGACGAAACACAACTAGATGGAATAGGTTTGAATACTTGTAGTGATGACCTTTCTTAGTTCTACGGAAGTTCCTAGTTTTGATGAACCGAGCCTCAACCCTAAACCCTAAACCCTAAACCCTAAACCCTAAACCCACCCTAAACCCTAAACCCTAAACCCTAAACCCTAAACCCTAAACCCTAAACCCTTTTCGTCTTTAGATGTGAATTTAGGAATTGAATTATGCCCCAATTTACCCATCAAACCATGTAGTCCGGGTAATGTTAAGATAAAGGTAGTAGACTTTAAGCTATGTAGAGTGTAAGCTAATATAAAAGTAACTCATGACCTTACACACTTACATCACCCATTCATGGTTGATAACAAGAAACTTTATGAGTTTAAACAAGGTTTATTAGGTCAAGATGGATCCTTAATTAAGAATCTCTTGAAATTGATAGAAGATGATCCCTTTCTAGGAAAAAGACTTGATTCACCCGCTACACCAATAGAATTAGGTAAGGTTACAATGAAAGAAGTACACCCTTGAGCATAAGTATCACCCATCACCCTCTCCTCACGTGTCAAATTTCCACCCTAAGTGTAGGGAAAACCTCTCCTATATCCATTATATAAGGGTAGAGTCGTCGAGACTCAAACAAAAACAAGCGCTTCGGGAGGTTACCCATGTTTACTTGTTTGCTTGTTTATTTTTCATTTTTATTTGTGTGTTTTTGTTAGCCTTAATTGTTTTATTAGAAGTGATGGTCATTCACGATTAGGAACTTTGTAACGTGTGTTAGATCTCGTGATAGAATAGTCAACGGGCTCGTGGAGTGGGCTAAGCTAATTGGTTAAATGTTAAGGTATGCTAAGCCATGTATAAGCTTAAGCATCCCAAGCCCATGTCCAACCCACTAAAAGCCCAAGCAAAGCCTTTAGGGTTTTAAGTTGCTTGTATTATAAATACCCCTCAAATGGTCATTTGAGGGTGTGTTGAAGTGTGTGTGTGTGTTTTCCTTTGGAATATACAACATCTTGTGTTCATCTTTTCTCACATCATACACGAATTTATATCTTCAAGTCACCATCTTCTCATCTTATTTCTAAGCTTTATTTGTGTTTGTTTCACGTGGTATTTGTGTTGGGTTTGTGTTGGGTTTGTAAGGTCCTACAATTGGTATCAATCGCCTAACAATGGTTTAGGAGTGTTTGTGTTTGGTTTGAAGGTGTTACGTAAAAGCTCTCGCTTTTACGCTTTTGTCAAGCTTAAAGCTTTAATTTTGCACTTACAAATTCAAGATTCTTGTGGTTTAAGGTATATTTGGTGCTAAAGTTTCAGTTTTTGCAAAAGTTTGAAGCTTTACGCTTTGGTTAAGTTTTGAGCTCGTTTTTGGTTCTTTGGTCATTTCTACTCAGAACTTTTCTAAGCACTTTGGGTGAAAAGGTCAACATTTTGGGTTATTCGAGTGTTTTAAGGATATCTGCAAGTTTAAATTGTTTGAATCATTGGAAATTTTTACTAGTAGGTCAAACCCTAGTTCTACTCAGAAGAAAGTCAACTACTCATAAGGTTCTACTCAGAACTTTTGGTGAAGAATCTTCGAGCTATAACGGTGACTCGCTGCTTCCTCACTTGGATAAGTGTGGAACACTTCGACTTTGGATATCTCTTACATCGTGATAGTGTAAAGGATTTTGGGCAAACCCAATCTTACGCATAAGTTTCGACTTCACGTAGAATACTTTACGCATAAGCATTTTTCTTACGCCTAAGTTTTTCTTACGCATAAGCTAAATCTTACGCATAACTTTTTCTACTGTGAACTTTAAACCCACGATAAGATCCCACGCCTAAGGAATCCTACGCCTAAGATCCCACGCATAAGTTTCTACTCTTAACTTGTGTTTCTACGCCAAGCTCTTCTACGCATAAAGGTTTAAAAAAAAAAAAAAGTTTTTGGCGAAAACTTGAGTAAAATTAAATTTTGAGGAGACTAAACGCTCAATTTTTACGAGATTCAAATTTCGGTATAAGTGTGAAATTTTGGTCAAAATTCAAATTTTTGGGCCTAAATTCAAATTTTCGGTCAAATTTTGCGTCAAAATTGTCATAACTCAAAATTTTTCATACGACCTTAGAATTGATTTTTATAGTGAATTTCAAATTTTGGGCGAAAATTTTTAAGAACCGAGTTTAGTTTAGTACGACTTTTAGAATCACCTCAATCGCTAGCTTAATCATCATCAACCACAACTCCTTTATCGTTGAATCGATCCTACATCAACTTTATCGATCATACCTTCATAAATGGCAACTCAACAAGATATTCATGCACCGGTGCGAAAACCGTCCTCCTATGTTGGAAAAAGGTGGTTATCTTCAATGGACAAGTCGAATGCTTCGTTACATCAAGACAAAACCTAATGGAAAATTGATGATCAAATCCATTCAGATGGACCCTTCATACCTCGACAAGTCCAAGACCGAAATGCCGATGCAACACCTCCCACCCCACCATTTTTTCGCCTTCAAAAGAATCGAATACTCAAGAGGATCAAGAAAGTCGAAGCGAGATGACATGGCATTCATATTATCCAACCTGGGTCTACCAAGAGACATCTTTGTCAGAGAGAGCGGCCAGAAACCGCTTCGATATGTGGGAACGTGTTAGACGACTTTGTCATGGAACCGAAATTGGTCAACAAGACACGAGAGAACAAGTTGCTAACTCGCTGGGAGAAGTTTACATCTACTCCGTGAGAATCCATTGAATCATACTATGGAAGGTTTTGCACTTTAATGAATGAGTCGATCGAAACAAGTTGACACCCGTAACTATCGTGAGCAACATCAAGTTCTTGAACAATCTACCGTAAGAATGGGGACGATATGTCACTATTGTCAACCAAACAAAAGACTTACATCAAGTGAACTTTGATCAACTCAACGATTTTCAAACAAAATCAAGTCAAGTGAATGAAGTCGAGGCAAGAAAGATTAGCAAAGAATCATGATCCATTGGCACTCATTGCAAAGACTCAAACCCAGTGAATACACAACAACAACCTTCATCATCTTCCACTAACAACAACTTGCAAAGAATACATCCTCAACAACAAAACTATCCACCGAACAACAACATTACCGTGAACAAGGAATCACCGATCTTGAAATGTGTAAGCTCCCGGAAAATTTCAATGTACTTAACGCTTTAATCAAGAATTGATCACGATCTATTTCGTCATGAAATTTTCTAAACATCACTTTTGCATATCATAAGACATATGCATGATCAACGCATTGATTTGCTCATAAATATACCGTTGTGATCTAAATAAATTTCCCCACTATCCCGATAACCTTAAAATACGTAATGAATACGTAAAATTTGTAAAATTACGAATTAAATTATAATAAAAATATATAAAATTCGTATTGGGCCTCGGAACTCATTGGACTTTTCACCACTCGAACCCGACACGTAAATGGGCCTCATAACCGGACCCAAGCCCACACCGGTCATTTCTTTGGGCCTCATTACCCAATTCGAGCCCAACTTTTCCCTTTGGGCCTTGTCTTGCGTCCAATCCAACAAGCAATCCAAACATTCTTGTTTCTTTCTTTTCCTTGGGCCTCGCTACCAAGTCCAACCCAACATGATTTAAGTTGGGTCTTGATCCCCATGTGTACAAGTATAGTTAAAACTCAATGTTTTGTTGCTTCTTCCGTTGAAACCGAACAAGCTATCAAAACAAGAAACCAAACTAGTCCTAACATGTGACAATAAGGTAACTAAACCATCTCTTCCTCTTGGATCCCAAAGACTTGCGTATGAATGCAAAAAGAAGGGGCAAAGACATGCTAGCCACCCTAAACAAATATTAAACAATACCCTAATGTCCATTTGACCAACTTTGACTTCATTAACCAAAGGATCTTGTGTTTTTCATGAAGTGACTAACCAAGAGCATGTCTCTAAGTGGAACAACCATCTTGCACGCCTAGAAACATTTCAAAATCAAGACCAAATACATTTCAACATGTGACTAATGAAGTAGAGATTAGGAGAGCTAGTGAAATATAAAAATGAAAAAGCCATGCTTATGCTTTCTTTAAAAACACACATCTTCTTCACATAAGCTTTCAAAACTCAAACATATCTTTCACTCAAAATCGCCCATCGTGGTATTAAGGAGAAGCAAAAAGAAGGAAAACGGGTAAAGGAATTAGAAAAGCTTGGGGTTAATATAGGCGAATAACATTATAAGGAGAACAAGGGGTTCTTGTTGATCACTTCTTCTCGCTCACTACTCACACGTATCATCACCACTCATTTCGAGTGAAGTAAGTCCCTCCCAACTCGCTTTCATTTCATTCTTCGCTTACATTAGTTCTCACACGTTAAATATGTTACGCACCATTTCAAAGCAACACGTATGGTATGCTTGATCACGACACATAGTCACACACGTTAAAACTAGTCTAATATGTTGAGAACACATTGCAAAATTATTAGGAACACACGTACACCTTCATTTCCTACGCTAAAACCAAACGGGCCTAAAGCCCAACTGTCGAGCCCATTAAGCCCAATCCGAGTCCGATAATGATCTAACCCGGCCCAATATAATCAAAATAAGCTAATAAGCTAAAGAAATAAGCTAGAGATAAGCTTGTACTAGTTTTGTAAAGTTTTCGTTATTTCAAAAGAAGTTCGGATCAAATTTGCAAAACAAATGAGTATCGGGTCAAAGTGGTAACATATTTAAAAGCTAAAGGGTCATTTATAAACTGAAACTAGTGTTTTATAAAAGTCTAAGGGTTGAAAATGCTCATTTCGAAAGTACATGGGCATCATGCACGTATGCATGTGCACGTGAAAACTCCAAGGGCGAATATGTAAATTACCTAAACTAGAGATTTTAAACTTTGGGTTAGAAATGACAAGTTTGGAAAAGTAAAGGTCGAGAGCGATAAAAGGAACCTAGAGGGTCGTTTTCGTAAAATCAATTTTACCAAGGGACTAAAATGTCATTTCGAAAGTCTTGATATAAAATACATTTTGGGTACAAAGTGTCATTTTCTAATAGTATAAGGACTAAACTTGTACTTTTGTAACTCAAGGGTAAAAGTGTAAATTCGGGAAAAGTTTAGAAAAACTTATAAACCCATAATAACTTCGTAAAACAAGTATTTTGATCTTATGAGTATTTTATTTTGGATAACGATAAATGTATTATTTATATATATATATATATATATTATAAGATTATAATTATATATATATCAAACCGATAAAACACACGGGAATTTATTCAAACACGTTAAAAATACTCAACAAAACTATTAAGATCACAACGGGGAAACATTTCACTTATGCGTAGTGAGGATCATTAATCAAGGCAATGTAGCATGTAAAGTAACTTAAAACGTTAATCACGATCGCACACTATCGATTCGACAATCCAATGATCTATTGAATAAGAATATTCAATGCTCTATTATTTTGGTCGCGAACCAAAATGCTCATTTCATCGAGACTCGCCATCTCATCATTTTAGGTTTCGAGTGGAACCTCCGCTACATTTTGCTTGATCTATTTGTGCGTGTGCATTATTATCAAGGTGAGTTCATAGCCTCGCTTTTACTTTATTTTTATAAACCCCATGAGGAGATACATGCTCTAAACTAGAACACAAGGGTTTTTTTTATAAATGCTTGATCTTCTTGATTATTGGTATTGCCTAAGTTGTTAGCCACAAGTCCCCTCGATCATGAACCATTAGTCACCGCGAGTGAACGAGATATCGCGAATAGTACTATGGGGAATAACGAACCCCGCTTCGGTTATAGAGAAATAACCGGGCGCACTATATCAATTTCTTTAGGTAATTGGCTATTACCTCCTTTGGGGCATATTTACGCACACCGGTAATTCGTGTATGCAATGAGTTTTGGTTTCATGAGCTTAGCGCGATAATAATGTGATATTTTCATTATGATATTGTTAGTTTACAATGATCATGATCTTATACTTGTGTTCAACTTATTTTAAACCTATGGATTTCACTCAACATTTTTGTTGACCTTTTAGCATGTTATCTCGTAATCGGTGAAGATTATGACCAAGGTGCGGAACGGGCATGGCAAGGCTTATCCGGTGGTGTTTAATATAAAGTTATCATTTCTTTCAAACTCATGATCTTTCTTTTGGGAAAACACTTGATCTATTTGCAATATTTGGTAACAAACAATGAGTTTTCGATGAATGATAACTATTTTAATAAAACGCCTCTTTCGAGTCGTTTTCTATAATTATCGACTATGATCTCCGCTCAAGTAACACCCGAATTAGTCTTCCAATCATTAAGATTTTCGGGTGTTACAAATGGAACAAGAAGAAGCTTTGTCACAAGCATTTGCATTCTTGGGTAAAGCATTCAGAGGTCGCTATTCCACACCTACTAACAACAACCAAAGGATTTCATCAAACACTCTAGAATAGCAAGTTGCAGTACCGGTGTGAATATGGGTAATCAAAGACAAATGGTTGGAGTTATTGGGAATCAGCAGGATATGCTATGGATTTCGCATGGGTAATCGTGGTTCCTAATCGTGTAATCGATGGGTCGAATGTTGGGAATAGCGGTGGAAATCGAATGGGAATGTTGCGCCCAAATCGTTGGGAATTATGGAAATGTGAATCGTGGTAATCAGTTACGTGTTATAATCGTCAAGGAGTGGGTCACATGGCAAGAAATCGTCCCACTAAACCGCACAAGAAGATCGGTGATTTTCTTCAAAAGTCGCTGTTAGCGATAAGCAAGCAATGGGGTTACGATTAAGGTCGAGGAAAATGACTTTTCGCTATTGTGGATGAATTGGAAGACCTCGAGGAACTCAATGCAAACCTGCATCTTCATGGCAAATCTTGTGAGACTAAGCACGACATCGACTGACGCACCTCCTGCCTATGACGCCAACGCAGATTCGAGGTACCAATCATTGATCCATGCTATAACAATGTCATATTTGATGTGTTTACTGATGACGAACAAAGATTCGTGACATCATCACCTACTTATGATACATACCGACAATCCGAGTTGTAGCAATACTAACTCGAGACTCGGATGTGGATCCTAGTGGAGACTATGTGACACAAAATATCGAGACCGATGAGGAAACACGTGCTTACTTTGAATCATTAATCAACAACGTGGCATTGAAATTGAGAAAGTGAAAAGGTCAATCGTGATGTTAAGGCCGCGAATGCCAAATTGACCGCCGAGCTTGAGAGTTACAAGGAGAACCTAAAAGCCTTTGAATTTCGTAAAAACAAAGAATCGAATTAGAAATTGGTTATCGAAATTTGGTTTCTAAAGAACAACTTTGCAAATCAAGTACAACACACTCGATGTGAATTTGAACTTGAAAATTAAATCTTTAAACAAGGAAATTTCGATTTAAATAACCAACTTTCTAAACAAAAAGAAATGTTTTCTAATCTTGAAAAGAGAAGAAGCAATTGATAATCGATTTTGCAAAACGAGAAGATTCTTCTTGATGAGATTCGGATAAAATGAAAAATCCAAACTTTGGAAAATTTGCTTCTCAAAACGGGTCATTCGCTTCAAACAATCAAGATGCTTTCTAATCAAGTAAACCGCTTTCATACTAATAATAGAATGGCACTTGGTAACGACCTTCTTCGCTCCTCAAGAAAGCTCGAAATCTCGTAATGTGTTAAACAATAGAAATGTTTTGCATAAACCCATTATTGTTCGTGATTCTCTTGAAACGCTGGAACTATCTCGAGGAGAGTAGATCAAAATGAAACAAAAGAATCCGGAAATCAAACCTATTGATTATAACAAATGGAACAAAATTAACGGAATTACTTTTGTTAATCAAAAAGAAAAGTCAAAGTTCTCCATCACAACAAGTGTTTCAAACAAAGAGTCAACATCTGTTTCAAAATCTGTTTCAAAACCAGTTGTTGTCTCAAATTCTCTTTCGAACATTGAACAAATGTCTTCAAACAATCCTTTTAACACAAGTGATGCGAGAAGTATTTTAGACAATGTGAAAACTAGAATTGTGGATCTTCAAGACACTGTTAAAACTAAAACCACTATTACACCTAACAACCGGTTCTCAAGTTTGACATCGAACAAAGAAAGTTTTTGAAACTCAAATTGCCCCTCACCGAATGTCATCAAGGCAAGGGTAATTCATTTTGAACAAGCGTTTTGAAAGAAACAATCGACTTTGTCAAGGACCATAAATCCTCGGTAAAGCAAGCTAATGACCGTGTTGAACAAATCAAAGTTTTGGAAAATTTAAATGACTCTCTTCAAGATGTTCGACTCATCGATATTATGTCCATCATTTTGCAAACATATTCTGTTGAAGATCATGAAAGACTCCATCGAGACCTCCGAAATTGTTTCAAAATATGAAAAGCACTTGAGAAACTTGAAAAGAAAATATCTCATATTTTAAACAACTTGATCGTAAAAGCGAGGAATGCAAGTATGACAAATTGTCGATGAAGCGCCTACAATGACATGAAAGCTAAAAATGATCTTTTGAGGGCTCACCGAAGGTCAAAAGGAAAGGCAAGTGGATACTAAGATTACAAAACCATTGATCATGGAGAAAGCAAATGTTCCCAAACCGGTTTTAAAACCAAAATGTCTGTCTCTATGCCTCCTCCAAAAGTCAATGAGAAAAATGTTTCATCAAAATCACCACCCACCGCCTTGCCTAAACAAAATGTTGATAAAGGAAAAGCGGTTATAGAGAAACCAATGCTTTAGCACTGGACTTTTTAAGATGAGTACCACTAATGCGTTTGCCTCCACATCTAAAACATATGGAACAAACGACATAAGTTTAGAAAAGCACTCTAAAGAGACTAGGATAGTGAAACCACTTCTAGAAAAAAATGTGAATCCTAATGAGTGCCTTACCTTCTACAGACTAGGAAGCACCTCTAGGAGCAGCAGACTAAAGCCTAAGAGCAATTCAAGGAACAATAGAGTCTTGCTTGCCTCTAAGAGTAGTCGCTGAATAAAGAAAAGAAAGAAGAACACCCTAGGAATTTACCGCTTTGTAATAAGAAAGACATTTCATCCGAATGTAATGAACCTTTGAACTCGCTAAGTTTAATGAATCATGAATCTGCTTGTTTAACTCGGCAAGAAATCTTTAACTAATGTTCATGATGATTGTGTTTCTAAGAATGAGATTGTTAAGCTCGTTAAGAAGAATGTTCCCAATAGAACTTATGCTAAAAGAATAGGAAGACTAGTCGCGAGACTTAGGCTTTACACTCACCGATAGAGAGCATAATGTTTACTTTAGGATGACATTTGGAAACCAACGGTAGAACATTCACACTCGAGAATGGTAGAATGAGTAATGCACTGTCTTACCAATAGATGACTTCATGAGTGTGATCAGATTTTACCTCTAACCCAAAGGAACCAAAATCAAACGGTTTCCAAAATCTTCTTCTTCGTGATTGGCGTGTTATCGAAATATGTCTTTGGATCGCCGACTCGGGTTGCTCCAAGCACATGACCGGAATCAAGTCACGATCAATTTCGTCTGAAATTCATGGAACCGTGACGTTTGAAATGATCATGTAGCATTATCATGGGTTATGGAGATCTACCTTTGGAAATTATTTGATCACTCGGGTTTACTATGTCCAAGGGTTGGGACACAATTTGTTCTCATCGGGCGCCTCGTGATGCGATTTAGAGGTTGCTTTTAGGAAAAATGCTTGCTTCGTTAGAAACTTGGATGGCACCGATCTCTTAACCGGAATCGTGATACAAACTTGTATGCTATCGACATCAACAAAATGGCCTCTTCATCACCAATATGTCTTATGACACGAGCATCCGGAACACAGTCCTGGTTGTGGTACGTATGTTATCCCATCTCAATTTCGACACCATCAACAATCTTGCCAAAGACAACATCACAATGGACTTCCAAAGTTCAAATACACCAAGGATCACTTATGTCCATCATGCGAACAAGGAAAAGCAAAAGAGCATCATATAAACCCAAACCGCACTCTAGTTCGGAAGCAAAGTTGCATATGTTGCACATGGACTTATGTGCCCAATGAGAGTTGAAAGCTTTAATGGGAAAAAGTATATTCTTGTTATCGCCGATGATTATTCGAGATATACATGGGTTAAGTTTATGAGATCAAAAGACGAAGCACCGTGCATCATCATCACCTTTTGAAACGCATTCAAGTACTTCTTCAATCTCCAATAAGGGTTGTAAGAATGCATACAATGGCACGTAATTCACAAATCGTGAGTTAAGAACTTATTTTGAAGATGTTGGAATTACTCATCGACATCACCGTTAGAACCCACGCAGAATGGGGTAGTTGAAAGAAGAAATCGTACTCTCGTGGAAGTCGCCGCACAATGCTAATCTATTCTAGTGCACCGTTATTTCTATGGGTGATGTTGTTGCTAACGCTTGTTTCACTCGTAACCGATCCCTTATCCATCCAAGATTCAATAAAACCCCATATGAAATAGTGAACAACAGAAACCGGATATCTCTTACTTTCACGTGTTTGGCGCTTTGTGCTATCCTACGAATGACAGAGAAGATCTTGGAAACCGAAAGCAAAAGGTGATATTGGAATCTTCATTGGATATTCGAGATAACTCGAGGGCATTCGTGGTGTATAATGTAAGGCCAAGGAGGATCATGGAGACGATGAATGTGACGTTTGACGAACTTTCAAAATGGCTTCGAGAGACTCGCCTAGAACCCGCACTAAACCGGCTGCACTCGACACATCGCTCGTGGACTCGTGACTCAAAGAGCTCAATCAACTTCGCTTGAAAATCCTAAAGAACAAGAATGGGAGAATTTCTTCGAGTTAATGTTCGATGAATACTATGGTGGAACTGACAAATGCATCAAACCATCATTCCACGCACCCGCTCAAAATCATCCTCCACCACCAATGTAAGATGCATCTACAACGGTCGAAACAAATGCACCCACTCCATCAACATCATCTACTTCTACTCAAGTTCTTGCACCCGCTCTACCAAGCAGCTGATGAGCAAAACCAAAACCATAACGATGCAACGTTAGATGAAGACTTATTTGAAAACCCGCTTGCTACGGAATCACCGAATCTTCTTCAATCTTACGAGAACCATCTAACTCGCATACGCTTAACCAACGGTATCCATCTACTCAAGTGGACAAAAGACCACCCAATTGAACAAGTTATTGGTGAACCTTCAAGGCCAATTCAGACGAGACGCTAACTTGCCACCGATTGCGACTTGTGCATTTACCTTTGCTCAATTAGCAATCTAGAGCCAAAGAACATTCGCGAGGCAATGGCGCATCCCGCATGGATAGAAGCAATGCAGAGGAACTTATTCAATACCGCCTACATGACTCGTGGGAAAAGGTTCCAAGACCCATTGACGCTCGAGTCATCGATCTCAAATGGTTATGGAAAACAAACGGGATGAAGAAATGACCGTAATTGCAACAAAGCTCATCTTGTGGCCAAAGGATACAGACAGAAGAGGATAGACTTTGAAGAGTCATTCGCGGTAGCTAGACTAGAAGCGTCAGATATTCTTGGCCTATGCATTCACAAAAACATCACGGTTTATCGATGGACATTAAGATGCGTTCTTGAATGGAACTCGAAAGAAGAAGTGTACGCGAGTCACCCGTAAGGCTTCATAGACATGGAACATCCGACCACGCTCTACAAACTCAAAAGGCAATCTACGGTTTAAAACAAGCTCCAAGAGCGTGGTATGACGAATCGTCCTCTTTCCTTATCCAAAACAATTTCACCAAAGGAACAGCTTGATCCTACCTTGTTTACACAAAATGCAAAAACGACATTTTGATTGTTCAGATTTATGGACGACATCATCTTTGGGTCCACTAATCCAAACTTTCAAAACATTTTGAAAATCTCATGAAAAGCAAATTTGAAATGTCCATGATGGGGAACTAAAATTCTTTCTTGGTTTACAAATACATCGCCCCTCGTGGAATTTTTATAAATCAAGCTAAGTATACAACCGAGATTTTGAAAAATCATGGTATGGACAATTGTGATTCGTCGGAACACCAATGGTAACTTCACCAAAAATTGGAGCCGATTTGTTTGGGAAACCTATTGATCCGAAGAAATATCGAGCATGATTGGTTCTCTCATGTATCTTATCGCTAGTCGACGGATATTCATTTTGTTGTTTGCTTATTAGCACGGTTTCGTGCTAAGCTTCACCGAATCGCACCTCAAAGAGGTTAAACGGATCTTCGGCACCAAGACATCCACCACATGGGACTTTGGTATCCGAAGGAATCGGATTTGATCTAATTGCCTTTTCGTGATGCGGACCACGCAGTGACCAAGTTACAAGAAAAGTACATCCGAGGAGCACAATTTTGGGAGAAAAGTTAGTGTCGGTCTTCAAAGAAACAAGATCAGATCAGATCACAACCGTCAAGTCGAGTATGTGTCTCTATCTGCGTGTTGTGCTCAAGTTCTATGGATGAGAACATAACTCACAGATTATGGCTTTACTGATAAAATACCTATGTATTGTGACTCGAAAAGTGCCATAGCCATATCATGCAATCTGCTCATCACTCAAAGACTAAGCATATCCGTGTCCGCTATCACTTCATCAAAGAGTACGAAAATGGTACTGTTGAATTATTCTTGATGAAGATGATTACCAACTCGCAGATCTATTAACTAAAGCCCTTCCAAAAGAAAGGTTTGAGTATTTAGTTCGACGAATTGAATGCGGCCCAACCCCGAGGAGTTAGAACGCCTTCTCGAATCTTCTTGAAAATGATTTTCCAAAAGTCACTGTAAATATTTTTGAAAACAAAATACAAAATTTGAAAACCAACAAAACAAAATATAAAAATATAAATCTTTCAAAAATACAAAACAATATAAAATCAAAATCCAAAATATTCTTCTCACGACATGTCTCTCAGATAATCGATATTCAGACGATCTAGAAATGTCATTCAAACAATGATAAGGGCATGTATGATGCTTGAGCGAGAGTTCTTTAATTGTTTTTCTAAAACATGTCGCTTCTCAAAATTTCTTCAATAATGGCTTTCGATACATCAAGACGAAACCCGGACCTAAATGATGACTTTTGATTATTTTCAAATCAAAACTCGTGCTTTGATCGAAAAATGAGGTACGCTTCAAAGGCACTACATTTAAAAATGGTGAGAAATCATCATCATCTTGAGCACCTTTTCAAGATTGTGCAATTTTTGTGCTCAAGATAACTCCTCTAAAACCCTTTAATTGATTATGCTTTATTAAAGGGGAGTATAAAACAAAAATGTTCCAAATTCATGCTTACATCAAATCCGTTTGTCTCCCAAAAGATTCTAAAATGTTGTTTAATCTGTTGATATCAAAATATCACGATATGCTATTTTTGAGGGGAGGAGACGTGATTAAAATGTGATCAAAATCGTTGTTTGAATCTCAATGAGCTCGACTCAGATGAAACCATTGAATTGACGAGCAATCATGTACCATCTTGAGAAACTTTCTATGGACTTGACCATGACGGGTAATAATTTCAAGCTAGTTCTCTAGTGATGTAAACGTGTCTCGAATCGGTCTTGTTCATTTAAAGTCGATCAATTCAAAAAGTGCGAACTCTACCTCTATGTGCGATTTCATCAAAACTTATGAGCACATGAAGGGGAGTGTTTCGAAAATATAAAACTCTCAAGTGTTCCAAACATGTTTTCCATCAAAACACTTTGAGAGATTTTCAAGAAAAATGGTTTTATGGCAACAATAGGACAATCATGGAGTTATAAGGTGACTAAGGATAGGAAATTGTCCTATGATCCGCCAGAGTCGGAGGGATCTACCCAAGGACATTACCCATAGTTAGTATTAGAAGTCCTCGTATGATTGAAAAAGGAGTAAAGTGAGAAAGGAGAAAGAAGGGTTGAAGAATTAAAAGAAATGTAATGAGAAGGGTGAAAAGAAATAGCCTCCATATTCAACCTTAGGCGTAAACCGGGTTCAATACATATACACCGGGTTGTCACTAGATGACACCGGTATTGAAGACAAAGACGTCATGGACCCGAGTGACGCATCGCACTAAACCTTCTAGCCACCAATTCCTCTTAAAAGGATTTGTTTCATTCTCACTGGAACCCTACATAATCTATCGACTTTCTCTTAGAGATCGTTGGTATTGAAGAAGGAGACCTCTCCTAGTCTCCGCCAGAAAACCAAAATGCACTATTGAGTCTAGAGCCACGAGATTCATCAAAAGATCTCATAGGAACACTTGACATGACATCGCTTGTTGTTCATCAATAAGGACACAAGTGATATATTATAGAGTCCCACGCAGATCTTTGCAACCGCCGTAACATTTATGAGAGGTTTCACATTTGTGATCTTGATGATTGAATGGAAACTCCGCCAGGTCAACATCAAGCACCCGACAAAGCAGTCACTTGTAATTCTCGTGGATTACGCTTAGTATGTCTCAAACGATCTATCGTGGGGTGATGCTTGTGTACCTCAACGACTCATCCGAATCAGATGTACTTGTGATATCGTGGTTATCTCACTGTGGGACTCCGGTTCAGAACGGCCTCGTGAGAATTAGAGACGTGTTTTCACACTATGTCGTTAACACCTCGAAATTCAAACTTGTAAGTGCCTAATCCGCTTATTACTAACCTGCTTTATGTTTTCTTCTTATGGAAGCTCCGGAGCGGATGGATCGTCAGACTCGCCACATGCTCATACCAACAACACATGAAAGTTCTCATCATAATCAAAGGAGATGATTCTTCGTCAATGTCAAAGAATCTACAAAGTTTAAAGACTTGAACTACATCATTGGTAACCAAAAGAAAAATAGAAGTGTGAGCATGGTGGAGAAAGAAATGGAGAATGACGGAGACACCTAACCATCGAAGTTGACAACGCAGACAACCACATTAACTCGATCACAAAGCATGAAGGAACAAAGAATCAAGACTATTCAATATCTACACACAAAGTCCTAGCTCAAGAAAAGTAGAGACCTAATCAAGTGGAGCATCATTTGAATGACCACCCTTGGGGAGATTGTTAGCCTTAATTGTTTTATTAGAAGTGATGGTCATTCACGATTAGGAACTTTGTAACGTGTGTTAGATCTCGTGATAGAATAGTCAACGGGCTCGTGGAGTGGGCTAAGCTAATTGGTTAAATGTTAAGGTATGCTAAGCCATGTATAAGCTTAAGCATCCCAAGCCCATGTCCAACCCACGAAAAGCCCAAGCAAAGCCTTTAGGGTTTTAAGTTGCTTGTATTATAAATACCCTCAAATGGTCATTTGAGGGTGTGCTTGAAAGTGTGTGTGTGTGTGTTTTCCTTTGAATATACAACATCTTGTGTTCATCTTTTCTCACATCATACACGAATTTATATCTTCAAGTCACCATCTTTCTCATCTTATTTCTAAGCTTTATTTGTGTTTGTTTCACGTGGTATTTGTGTTGGGTTTGTGTTGGGTTTGTAAGGTCCTACAGTTTTATATATCTTTTTCATTATTAGTTAGTTCTCATGTTTATATTATTTTGTGAAAATGCTTTATTTTGTTTTTTACTTCATCTTAATTGCATATAAAGGTATTTTACAAAAAGATAAGTGTAGGAAAGATCACGTGTGTTTTTAGAACTTGCATGAACATGAGATTAACAATAATTGAAATTGTATATATTTTGTGTTTGTTAAAGTCAAATGCTTGTATCGAGTCATAATGGATGTTTAGCAGGAATTTTTCCAAGTCTTTAAAGAAGTAATTTTTTCAGAATTTTTCCGGAAAACGCATCAGACTCTTTCTGTCAAGACAACCTGACGGCGTCGGGACTAAAGCCCGACGGCGTCAGGCAATGTATAAAAAAATTCATATATTCGTTTTCTGTCTAATTTGTAATTTTTGGTAACTTCCATTCTTAATTTTCCGTAAAATTTGCAAACATCCATTCCACAAGCATTATATCTTACTTGCTTTCTAGTGTTGTTTTGTTTTTATATATAGTTTATATACCGATTTTAAGCGAGGTTTCGCTTTTGTTTTCTTATAAGTGTTCATGTTATATTAGACAAGAAGAAGAAGCACATGATGGAAGCAACACTTATTACTTGCTCATTCTTCTTGGAGGAGGATTTAACCGCAACTTTATACATATCCTACCGAGCTAATCAGGGGAGTATTAGTTTATTTCTCTTTTATTTACCTTCCTTTATCATAACTTTGATACTTTCGGGGAACATTGGGACAATGTTCAGTTTAAGTGTAGGGAGAAAGAATAAAACGGTACCTTAGAAATTATCCACTCACTTGATTTTTGTCTTGTCTTTAGTAAATTGTGTAATAAACTATGAGAAATATTTGTTAGGGTAATTTTAGCACCAAATTTAAATTTTTTTATGGCATTTACAAGTAAAACTTTAGTCTTAATAAAGCGCCTCATGGATAGGAATTATATGACTAGCACAAAACCGATACCACTCAAATTCTACCTCAAAAAATGTGAGGTTCGCCCTAGATCTTTAGGAATAAAACATGCATCTTTAATTCTTAGTGAGTGTACCTAGAGTATAATAGATTCTTGAACTTGTTTTGTGATGCATTCGAGATCGATAGTGAGACTATATTCGTGTAGTTAGGATTAACTAAATGATAAGAGGCATTAGGATAACCCTTGTTTTAAACCTGTAATTTAATTACATCATCCACATCGGTTGAGTAATTTTCCCCACACTCTTGCGATGTACTCATCTTTAGTACACGATACCCCTAGTTAACCCCTTAGAGCCTATCATTTTCGCGGTTCTAGTGATGTTTCAGTTTTCGGAATATCAATGAAGAGCATTGTTTAAAATCCACCTCAAATGTTACACCCAAATCGCTTTAGCCGACCTTGTATGCACTCATCTTTATTGTATTATTGTAATCATTGTTTAAACCCTTAGTTCAATTATCTAGTTACTTGCATGGTTGCTAAGTCGAGTCATATCATTTGTACATAGTTTTGGGATGATTGGGACTCATGGGTTAAAGTAGTATTTTATGGAGTAACGGGAATGAACGATAAATTCAATTTCCCTTTGTCTACGTAGGTAAGTACTCCAAGTGTTTTGATCTTTTCAAATCGGGTCAATTAGTGTTAGTGAAATAAAATAAAAACTCAAGTGTAGGGATGCTCCTATAAACCTTTATTTTGATGTTATCTTAGAGACGGTATAGTAAAAGGTATGAAAAAATATGAGAAAATATACGGGTTACCATTCTACATCTTTCTTTATGTTTATGCTTTAAGTTTATATCTTTATGTTTTGTTTTAGGTTAATAACCTTTAAATTTGACATTTTTGTCTTTCTTTAAGTATTATGACCATTTTACCCTTTCTAAATTTTTTTCGAATTTTTTTTCCAAAATACTTTTTTGAAATTTCAAATTTTTTTCTAATTTCTTTTTTTTGAAATTTTTTGAAGGGTAAAATGGTCATAATATGGTCATAATACTTAAAGAAAGACAGAAATGTCAACTTTAATGTCTAAAAGAGTTATTTTTTTAGTTCGCTACGCAGAACTGCCATTGTTGACAAGTATAGTGCTTTAAAAGGTTATTAGCATTTTGTTTTAAGTTGTTATTTAGTGTTAGTGAGTCGAGTCTTGGCTTAGCAACGTCGCATTTTACATGCATGTAACATAATATTTTTGACTTGCCACCACTAAATATCCCCATATCCAACAAAACCCTTTTATTTCCCTACCTGAAGCCTACATTATAACCCTTTGTAAAGACCTCTTAGATAGTTATTCCTAAGTGCTTACGCCAAAGCGGTGAAGGTTTGATTTATTCTCAAGCCTATGGTAATCTATGTACTATGACAGGTAGCGAGTGTTTATCTTCCATTTCCTTATATGTTATATTTCATATAAACCCGAGAGATAAGAGAATCCAAACATCAATTGTGAGGTGCTAGTGTATAATTTCCGTGCTTGTTTTGACTATTGTGACATTTGTACTTTTTGTAAACTATTTTAAATCAATGTTAAATGACACATAACTTATAAATTGATTGACCAAAAGCACATTTGCTTGAGGACAAGCAAATTCCAAGTGTAAGAATATTTTATAAAGATTTAAAACATGCGTTTTTAAGGGGTCATTTAAGCCCCTAAATCGATACATTTTATATCCGCTACTACTTAAAATCGTTCATTTTCACATTTTAGGTCTTTTGGAAGCAAAATGTCGGAATCAAGCCTATTTGGACGAAAAGGAGCGAAAACATGAAGAAAACGAAAAGTCAAGAATTCAAGGTCGAATTTCACACCGACGACGCCCCAACCCATAGTACGATACGTCGCCACAAGGTTTTCTAAAAGTCTCAAGCGACGGCTCATGTCACTTTTTGGTTTTACAACACGACGGCCACGCCTTATTTCGTGAGGCGCCACCCTTTATTTTACACAAGACGACCAAAACCCATTCCAAGACGACGTCCTTATCAAGCCGACGGCCACACTTCTTCAAGAATATCATATCTTTGCGTCACCATCAAAAGGTGACGCCGCATGTGTATATCTATATATAGACTTTGAATTTTCTGCTTTTGGTATGTATTATTTTAGAGAGCAAACCCTAGTTCGCTCATAGTCCGACTTAAAGATTTTAGTGGTTCCCAACCCTTCTTTACACTCAAAGATAAGTTTGTTAATCCATTATATCATCAAGTTTATCCTATGTTCAATTGTTTGTGTGTGTGCATGCTTATCTATCATGAGTAGCTAAATTATTATTGTGTTTGTTTACATCTATGAAACCTAGTTGTTGATTATTGTTAGGTTGTCTCTTGTTTTAATTGGTCGACACTAGAGAAAACTGGCTTCTTCTTTAATTGTTGCAAGCTTGAACGTCATAAATATCACAAAGCTTAAGAGTGCACTTGAGCCATCGTTGTGTTTATTGCGTGAGTTATAGCTTTAGGATAATAGAGTATTCGGGGGAGATACTACGGTATTTGGCGATCCCGGATAGTCTAAAGGAGAGTTACAATTCATAGAACTAGGGAATTAGGCACCCCCTATGACTAACACGGAATACAACGCACCAATTAGAATGAGGATGTTACAATTCAACCGACCAATAAGAGATAATTAGGGAGTAAGAAAATCTAAGTACACATGCTTTTAATTATCATAAGAACACAACTAATCAATCCATAGCTTATTTTTCTTTTCATTAGTTTTAGTTTAGTATATTTCCTCCGTCCCTAACAAAGTGTCTAGTTTGACTTTTCAAAGTCAAACCTGCTCAACTTCGACCGTAAATATTTTTTTGTATTATATAATATTTGATGAAAAACTATACAAATGAAAAATACACTTAAACCCAATCAATTCATATATTTTCATCAAGTATTATATAACACTCAAAAATAGATAAGGTTAAAGTTGATCGGGTTTGACTGAAAAGTCAAACCTGATACTTATTTGGGACTAAGGGTAGTAGTTAAAATTGGTAGAAGTACCACCACCCTACTCATAAAGCCGAGATTTTTACTTATTTTCTAAAAATATAAAAGTTAAACATAATCACCCTCAACTCACCTTCAAGGCCATACATCTCTACTAAAGATCTTTATTCCCTGTAGAACGATCAACCCTGCGCTTACCCATACTACACCGCAACGACAGATAACGACAGAGGTCAGAAAGTTCGCTCAGTAGAAAGGAAGTTTTCGACCCCGAACCCACGATCATTCCAACAAGTAAACAAAACAAAAATTGTACTTAAAAACACAAAATTTGTTCACTACCTTAAAAACGATGAAAATATAATTTTTCATTCATTTAACCTTAGGTGGCGATAAGCATATCCATCCATGAAAGAAAAAGAAAGATGAGAGTTATTGAGACCCTATCTATTTTTACAAACGGTGCCCCTTTACTTTTTTGCCTTTTTATTATTATTTCTTTTTAATAATTTTGCTTATATCAAAAATTATAAACCCGAAACGCAAAACATAAAATATAAATTTTAATAAATCAAACGCTTAAAACTATCAAAAGGAAACGATAATTTTACGCCTAATCCACTTAACATACGATGAGTTTAATACGATATTTATCTCCTCACGATAAATTTTCGATTAAGACAAACGTTATAATCTAATTGTTAGACATTAAATTAAGACGCTATTTTAGACGCAAATCACTACTTCTATCAAAACTAAGACAAAAAATTATATTATACTAAAAGAAAAAAAGAAAAAAAATCCAAAACAAAAGACACTTACGCAAGAAACTTACGCCGGAACAAGAAACTTACGCAAGTCAACGTACCTAACCCCAGTTTATACCTCCATATCCCCAAAACCAAACACCACATCCCAAAAACACACACATTGATTCAAACACCATGTTTACTCGAACCTTCCTGAAAAGCGATGACATCGAATCAGGCTCCACGGAGCCACTCTACCCAGCCATGACCGAGTCACCGGACCTTCGCTGGTCATTCATCCGTAAAATATACTCAATCGTTGCCATACAGCTTATCCTCACCGTCATCGTTGGTGCTTTCGTGGTTTCGTATCATCCGATCGTTACTTTTTAACTACTACTAGAGGAGGATTTGCTTGTTATATTCTCATTATTATCACTCCGTTTATCAGTATGTGGTTTGTTTGATTAATTCAATTGGTGTTTGGTTTTGCTTATTTTATAAAAAATAAATAACCTAGATAGAAGTTTTCAATCAAATTATTTACTAAGATTTTAGGTTAAATTTATTGTATTTCAAATAAGTAAATATGAAATAAGCTATGTTACGAAATTTAAAAAAAAAGTGCGGCTAAGGTAACGAACTTTCATTTTGTTCATTCGGGTTACTGAACTTGTAATTTAGATTACTTTCGATATTTTCAGGGTTACTGAACGCATATTTTTGGATGGTGAAGTAACATAAATGTCGTGTTTTTACAGATTCAGTGATGTTTACGTATATTTTTATAAGTTTAGTGATCCCAAAATGTCATTACCTTAGGCGCATTTTTTAAAAGTAACTATTTGGCTATAAAACTGTTTTCAGCGTAAAATAAGCAATCTCAAACACCTACCTAATTGTTTTTTAATATTTTGTGCTGATGAGTTCATGAGTTTTTGTTGTTTTGATTGTGTAGCTTTGTGTCCGTTATCGTGTTATTATCAACGGCATCCGGTTAACTATGTGTTGCTTGCGATATTTACGGTTGCTTTGGCGCTTGCTGTTGGCATGACTTGTGCATTCACTAGTGGTAAGTTACTATTATACTTAACCTAAACCTTTTATAAATGAATTTGAATGAAAATTCTGTAACAAATTATTGTTTTTCGAGTGTTATTGCATTTGTTAGAAAGTCAGCAAATTTAAACACTATTTCCTGAACTACCTATAGTTATGCAAATGTAGATAAGAAAGCAATCCTAGACACCCTTATGTGTTTCAGATTTGATCTAGCTAGCTTAATACTAATTTGATCACGTTCGATTACAATATTCAAAATGATTGATAATTGTCACTTTGAACTAGTTTATAGAGGCATGCAGGTAGATTTAATCATTTAAAGTATATGCCGATTATATGGGGAAAATTGGGGAAAGGTTATTATCGGTTACAATGTTACATACCGAGGGTATCCTGTTAGTTATAATCAGTACTTTTATGTTCAGCGACTTTTGGTTCAATTACTTGACATATGGCTAAGGAAAATGTTCATGTTTTGTAGAAAGGTCATATTCATTTATGGTAGTTATTGCTAATGCGATTTCTGATCCCAAATTGCATATTGGTATTTAAAGAGGAGATTTGTTATCAAATGTAGTGTTCTAATTGGCAGTGAATACGAGATTTGGCCATGCGATGGAACTAAAATGTGTAAACAGATAGGGAAAACGGCCATTACTGAGTTGCTAAATTAAGTATATGTAAGTAACTGATAATTGTAAGCTTGGACTAGTTTTGTAGGAAGATTGAAATATGCTAGTTATAATAGATAGGTTTATTCAGCGCTTTTTATTTTCGATCACTTGCCATCTGGTTAAGGTAAAACTGATCCTGTTTTGGAGAAAGTTTTTGTTAGTTATTGCTAACGCGAGTTTTGATTCCAAAGTACAATTTGGTACTGAAAGTGGAGACTTGAATGATGTATAGTTTCTAATGATCATTGAAGACGGGATTAAAAAATTAGATTGCATTAAAAAATGTGCAGACTGATGGGAAATACGACCATCGCTGAGTTTTATTACGCTAGATTTTACTGAAATGGATATTTAAATTCGTATTGTGGAGTTGGTTTAAAGCCATTGAGCCCCCTGGTATTTGTTGTTTTAGTTTGTTGTTGTTGTTGTAGTTAGAAGAGTAAATTGTTATGATTTCTGTTCTCTCGAGGGCTAGGTATATTTGTTGATAGCAAAGAGTTCCTTATTTCTAGTGAAAATTTCGTAAGAAAGAAACAGTGAACACTTCTTCAATGGTTAGATACATATATCTATAAATACCATCATTATATGAAGTCAACTTATAGCTAACGACATTCATATGATTCCTATATGCTGTATTGGACTATAAGTGATGATACCTGTTCATGACCATAAAACTACTCAATTATTTTATACGCGTTAACAGTTTATAGAAATGGACCACATGTTTGTAACTATAACTTTTGGTAGGCAAATATCTTCTGAAATGGTAGGAAGGGTACTTATTAATAATTTATTCAATGATGCCTTTTGGATTACAAGTACCTTTAAAACAAATTGCATAATCCTGTGTAAACTATTGCAGGGAAGGTCATTCTGGAAGCTGTTATTCTAACAGCAGTGGTGGTTGTGAGTCTCACTTTATTCACATTTTGGGCGGCAAAGAGAGGTTATGATTTCAATTTCTTGGGTCCATTCTTATTTGGTGCTCTTATGGTGCTTATCGTCTTCTCCTTCATCCAGGTATTTTAATTTCTGCCCTTAATGTATACATGGACGTGTAACACGCATATTATGTTTATATGCATGCTTTGGGTGCTAATTTGCTTGCTTTAATATTATTGTAGATATTTTTTCCTTTGGGGAAGATGTCAGTGATGATATATGCCGGTCTTTCTGCTATAGTGTTTTGTGGCTATATTGTGTATGACACGGATAATATTATCAAACGCTACACATATGATGAGTACATCTGGGCTGCTGTGGCGCTGTACCTGGATATTATCAATCTTTTCATCAATTTGCTTACCATATTGAGAGCCGTTGACAATTAGACGGATAATGGTTACTGTGGTCCGCTTAGACGTACATGATTTGTATTTTCAATAGAATTTGGTGTGAACATTTCGGTATCCTTGGAAGTTTGAATAGACTTCAATGCTGCTTTTAACTTTCAAAGATGGCATATTCTTTTGTGAACTTTCTTATTCTTTACATTTGTGAATTTTGTGAATCTTGTTTTATTGGTAGTATGAAATACCAAATCATGATTAGAACTTGGGTTTAAACTCACTGTTTGAGATGCATAATCTCTTATATTTTAGCTTGCAGATGATTTATTTTACTGGCCAACTGAACTTATTATTGTTTATGACTCGTTATGCAAAATTAGCTTAGTCGAAAGCCCAAAAAATAAATATTAAGACCTGTGCGAAGGTTATGAATGGCGCAATCATACATGAATACGAAAATTTAAGGAGACGCATAAAGGACGGCTTAAAAGGATTAATAGCTGATGAAAATGTAACAATTCACAATAACTACTAATACCAACCAAACTTATACCATTAGAATTCTTAACACACGCCTATAACTATAATTATAAACCTTCTAACCCCGTGATACGACTAAACCAGACCACCCACTGTCCTTTACAGTACTAATCCCACCAAAATTATAAAGCATTCTCTAAAAGCCTTACGGTAGTCGAGCAAGCTTCTTTTCAGCAACAATCGACAAAAGTCTTGACACACCCTGAGTCCACATATCATATTCTCTTTGACTCCGACACTCAAACTCCACCACTCCACGAATACTTGTCCTTAGTCCAAAGTACCGCCTTTGCTCACCGCCATCAAACAGATGCCTCCCTGGCCAAGCCTGGATATTTTTATAACCTCCAAACGACATCTGAAATATTCAAGTAGTTAATAGATGCAAACCAAATCTGACTTATTGACACATCAAGTTAGCTGTAACTAAACCACTTACTTTTCTTCTTTTCGTGATTGTAGAGCCAACATGTTTGCTTTTCATCTTTAGCATCACTTCACCCGTCCGTGGATATAAACAGATACAATCTTCCAGTGTAGATCACCTACATTGAGACCCCATTGTTAAATTTATTTTGAATATTTGTGAGTGGAAGATGTTAAATGAGAATAAAGTCTGATATGTACCATTACGGGTGCGTTTGAGAAGCTCGCTACTCGAGCAAGAAGTTCTTGGTTACACATTCCAAGAAAGTTTTCTTCAGGGAGAAGATCCGCGGTAACCACTGCTCTTTCCATTGTTTTGTTTACTTTGACCTCTATCAACTGGTATAACTGCTGCTATATTCCATACTTCTTTTAATGCCCTTGCCTTTAAAGTCGCAGCTCCACGTAAAGCTATTAAACACAAATACTTACCGCATTAGCCAGATTACAAACTCACCTTTCAGGTGTTTCAATGTACATGTGGCCGATATAATAATTTAAAAATTGAAGAAAACAAAGTTTACCAGTTGCAGCAGCAGCAGTGAGAGTTAGTATATCGCCATGGGACTTGACGTTAACAGCAGAATTAACAGCAGCAATGAGATGTTCGCGTTCAGCTCCCATGGCCTCTGCAGCCTCTACACACTGGGCTGCAACCAAGGTGGCAGCTGAGGCAACAGCCATGTCTGTTTTGGCCATTTGCTCGTCTTTTCTGGAAGCTGATGCGGCTGCTGTGGCAGCTGCGATGGTAGCCACAGCTGCAGCTACACCAGCAACAGATACCGCTGCATGGAGTTGGGCATTGTGGGCTCTTGTCTCTTCTTTTTTCTTTTCCCTTCTCTCTTTTAACCACCTTCCAACTGTTTTGCCAGCTGGTGTGCTGCTGCCACCTGCGCCATAACCACCGCGGGCATTGGCGAATAGGGGTTGTAGTGTGTTGTTTGCTCGAAGATACTGCAATACAATGCAAAGCCATGGCATCAGTATACATACAAATTTAGCTGTTCTTCTTTGTTTGACAAAGAAAGTCAACAGTTGACTTTTGGAGTCAAACTAACTACTTTTTCTCTTTGTAAACTTAAATGTATTTTTTAAACACATTTATAAACCAACATTTCTCATTTTATGTTGCTATTTTCTCAATGTATTTAAGGGTTGTGATCAAGTTTACCTTCTAGCTACTCATACACATGTTAACAATATGAACAGCAAGTATTATTATTATTCTATTTACTGCGCGCGCAGGATTACTCCTCTTTACCCAAAAAAACAGCAAGTATTATAAGTTTATAACAACTCCTGTGTGCTATGACATATTGATTCTTAATATGCAATGTTGTGAAACCCAACTGTATGAAGCAAACCTACATTTGAGCTAGTCGTCTAAGCCTAGTTTTAACTAGAACACATGGCTTGTATTAAACCAGGCTGGGTACATAGCGTATACACGTTTTTAGGAATAAGTGACACCGAGTATACCAATATTTGTTGAATACAACTCCAACTAAATTTACACATTTCTTTAGTTTAATTTTTACAACAAAATTTACAATTTATGACACCCCTATTCATGACGTGTGCAAGTCACCTTATCTAGTTAAAGACTGGTAAGAAGCTGTAACTATAGTATTGTTTTTAGAAGGTTTGGTAAAAAGGTTGTAACTATATCAATAGTAATTTTACAAAGGATAGAGTAGAATAATTGACATTTAAAACACATTTTGGACTTTGTGAAGGACCCCATCAATGACTTGCAGAAGTGTTGAACAGAAAGAGGACAATAGCAGCAGACTGAGTGGAGGAACCCACAGTGTACATAAACAGACTTCAACTGTAACAACATGACTTCAGGCTGACACTTGTTAGAAAAAAAGGACCATCAGTAAGTAGGTAAAATTTCAAATAATTTGATTTCTTTAGTATTGTAAAAAAGAAAGAAATGGAAAGGTCTTTCTTGTTTAAGTTACCCGTCTAAATAGCGTTTCCGATCGTGACCACCTTAAACGTGCAGACTAATGATCTTTGACCCGTATAACTTTCAAAAATATTAATTGACTAATCACTAGAGCACTTTGATGGTTTATAAAGAATTGGTGGCAGTCACGCCCACATTTTTTTCACGCCATCATCTACCAATAATATCCCGCCAACTCACCTCATACCAATCTCATACCTAATAATAGATTTTTAGTAACCACGCCAAGTCATTACCTATTTTTTTTTTTTTTTTTTTTTTTAATTTAATAAAACATAACATTTTATTAATACTTAACAATTTAATAAAACATAACATTTTATTAATACTTAAAAGAAAATTACATGAACTTAATACTTAAAAGGAAATTACATAAACTTAATACTTCAAGTCATATAGCGGTAGCCTCGCTCAACACTTGGTTCACGTCACAGAGACCGCTACCAGACTAAACGGTCAAAGTCACTTGTTGGAGATATCGTGTATTGAGTTGAGTCAATGGTGTGGTTGATGAAAATATTGTGGTTGAAAGACGCGAGAGTTTCATTTGAGGATAATATTGAGGAGGACTCATTTGGGAACGTATGACCGGGTTGTGATTGAATTTGTGACGAAGCGAACGAACCTCGTCCACGCCCTTTGGATGACGAAGCACCGTCCTCTTGGATCCATGAGATTGTTTTTAATAGTATAAAGAGATAGATTTAAATTGTGTTAAAAATTGGATTGATGTTTGAAATATATAGAGGGAGTAAATTTTTTTTTTTTTTTTTTTTAAAGCCAAACGGATATTTTTCAAACTATACAACGATAGTTTTTTGGTCAAAGTTTGGATTTAATGTCTAACGGTCGAATACTTGTTCATGCCAATTCGGGATCTTTGCCGAATTGGTGATACTCACCTCCATGCCGATTCAAACCGATCAAGAGGCAAACTTATACCATTCGGTATGGCTCATGCCAAGGCAAGCCGAACCCACCGCCACCACCCTAAGTGTTGTAATTTGTAAATTTTATCAAATAAAAAGGAGTACTAGAAAATGATTAAGGGTCAATAAGTTCTGGTCCCAAAGTTTTAAAACTTGTATTTAAAGGCTTTAAGAATGTCTAAGAAAATTGCAAAATACACTTTTCCCTACAAATTTTATTTGTTTGAAATTTCTAAAATCAGTTTATTATTTTTCATCTGGAATTTAATGTTGGCCTAGATGTAATCCTATCATTCAGAAATAGATGTAGTAAATTATTTGCATTTATGATAATAGAGCAAGTAAAAACCTAAAAAGTAAATGAAAACAAACACAAGAACACTATTTAAAGTCCAAACTTGACCTTCACAGTTGTCTAATATACTACTATGTCTTTTCAAATCTTTTGAAATATCTTCATTTATTTTTCTCATTTAATAATCAAAAGAAGGTTATCAAAACTTTACCACTTTACTGAATAAATTTGAATGATAAATTAAAGACTCTTTGCACATTGTCTAAGATATGAAAAAATTTTAATGTGAAAAAGAGCAAACGTTAAAAAAAAGTTACCTAGTGATTTTTTCTAAGTGTATGAAGAAAACTTTACTATTTTCCTGATTAAAATGGCTTTGTACCTTGTGCATTAAACTTTTATACAAAAATATGTCTAGTTCTATTGGGGAAGTATCCAAAGTCTAAAGAAAAGTACAACAGATTCTTTGCTTCTTTAGGTGAACTATGCACAATACTCTTTTTATCTTTTACGTGAAAAAACTACATACATCACACTATCGTCAATCCCTAGACCCTATAGATGCTCCAACTAATCTTCATATCATTTTTTTACCTTACGGTGAACAATCTAAATTAATCTGCACGTCGAGAGACCAATATAGAGGGTCTTTGCGCGTCTTAAACTAATTTTTGAAAGTTTTCAAAAATGGACTTTTGTTCCGCGTATGGTCACAACACAGTTTTAGTTTAGCTTAAACGCGACATAAAGTATACCGACACAAGATATATTTGTAACAACTAAAAAACAATCGAGCTAGAGTCTGGTATCCTAGTAAGAGTTATGAAGTTTAAATCTCGCTAAACCAAATTTCATTAAATGAACAAATTTGAAAGTTGAAATGAAGCCAACAGAAAGAAAGAAAATATAAGTCTAGCAAAGGGTCTTGTCAACTTAAAACGATATATGGTGACGTCATACGGCGCCACTCTCACTGGATTTATGGCTATTTAATTAAGATTCGAAAGAAGTGACAATTTTTTCAAGAGAACAGTATTACGTCTTTGGGATTTTAAGTCAAAAAGCGAAAAAGTAATACAAACAACTATGGTCTCTTCGAAAAACGAGCTTAAAGCAAACCCATGAACAAACAAATCCTAAAATCATACACACCTTTTCTTTTTTGAACTAAAACTAGTACACACCTCCCTTTAGCCTTTTGTTTTTGTTTTTGTTTTTCGTTTTCATAAATCATAACTCTATAGGAATGCCAAAATTAAAGGCTTGCCATTGCAAATATGAACATGTGTCATGTATTATTGTAGGTTGCTATACAATTACGCTTATCATAATTGGATATCATTTGGGCGTGCTTTTGTAGTTGTGAGATACTCTTGATTGAGTATTTGACAAGATTTATACATGTAAAATAAGTTGAGTTGCATCATTATATGTTTTTAATGATTTTTCTAATTTGTGCGTTAATCATATCAACTAAAAGGCCACAGAAAAGTATACTTTTGTGTGAGTCTCTCAATCTTTTTCATAGGTCATGAGTTTTTTAGTGTCTATAAGACACAAGTTAGATAAACTCATATTTTAATTATGAGTAACCAAATATCTAACGACCAATTAATACATGTCTTTTACCCTTACCTCTCTTTACCCATAAATGATATGGTCAATACTTGTACAGATAAATCATGTGTCACATGACACTAGCTCTTTGAGTTCAGCTACTTGTAAAATAGTTATTTTGAGTGATAAAATAAATAAATGAAATGAAGAAAAAAAACACCCGTAAAAGAAGGAAAAAAATCAAAGGGATATATATACCTTAACAACATCTTCGTAGTCATCGGAGGGTGAGATTGGAGGAGTGTCTGTATCCTCCATTAACGATGCATTTAATGGTCCACTACTATGTGACAGCCTCCCTGATGCTAACGGCGATATATCCTGTTTTCATATTCATTCATCACATTTATATTTTACCTTCCTAACATTGCATTGATATCACCAACATGCAATAAACAGAAATAATCACAATGGCTCATATCTTTCAAGACATATAACATGTTCATTAAAGTTACAAAACTTAAAATTTGCAAAGACATGTACAACTTTACTTTAACTAAATTTGATTTTTATGTAACAAGATACTTTACTTAAAATAACTTCTAAGAACAAAATAAAATAAAAAAATATCAAATTTTTCATAATTAAAGTTAAGAATCATCATCATATCAAACGAAAATATCGATGAGATTAAGGAACACATCTTTTCTTCGTGAACAACCTAGCTAGCCAGTTGCATTTATATCACACGAGTCTTACATTTTCTCTTCAACACACAAAATAAAATTTAACATTACCTACATTTTGCACTTCTTTTCAATATTTTCAGTAGCAGTGAAAAGTGACGATGTCAATCTTTAGCCTTATTTTGATATTTTCGAATTTACGTAAGCTTATTATGACATAATAAGCTTATTAAGCCGAAAAGTTTCTAAACAACAAAAAATAAAAATAAAAAATAAATAAATAAAAAATTACAAACATAGCCCTGAAACCAAATTATAAGCTATAAGCCCGATATATAAGCTTAAACAAATACTTAAAAAAAAGGGACTCACAGACTGAGACATGATCCGTTCAAGCACAAACTGAGAAGTAGCAGACGAAGCAAACGAAAAAGTATTTCCCGCCAACAAATTATTCCCATGATCATCAGCCGCCACCTCAACACCAGAAAAGCGGTTCATCTCAGCCATGGCGGCGCCGTCATTAGCCGGCAAGCCACTTTTAGGAACCAAAGGAGACAATGGAGAATGCAATGTTTTAGAGACTTGTAGAGCAGCTGCACTCCATGACCTTGATAAAAACTCCATTGGCTTACGTGGACTTTCGGGTAGTTGAAAATTTTGGTTTTGGTTTTCCGGCCATATTGTTTCCATTTTTTAACGTTGTTTTGTTTAATGATTTTGGTGTGTTTTTTAAGTTGGTGTTGTTTTGTTTTGGATTTTATTTATAGAAGTTGTCAATGCAGGTTTTGAGTGGGTCGGGTCGGGTCAGGTTAATGGGAAAATAAGTTTGGGTCTGGTCAACAATTACTTCTTGTTTGGAAAATGAGCTTTTGCTTTCAGTAATTTGTTTTCATTGATGAATGTGATGGGCCCCGGTTTTAATACGATTTGGACCTGTCCACGTGGAATTCTTAAATTTTGTTACTTTCTAGCATAAATAAATGAGAAAATACAAGAAAAAAAGATAGTGCAGTTGCGAGCATTCTTCAGTTAGAGCAGTTATAATCGTAACACCATAACACCAATAACACGTTCACGTCAGCGCCACATCAGCTTTAACATTTAACATTAACATCCTCAAAAAACACTCACAACCATAACATCCCAATAATATCAATAACATTTCATATTTTCAATTTCAACCCATAAACTAAAACAAACACTTCATTTATTAAACTAAACATAACATTAAATTTGAAAACATATTACAATACGAAATTAAAAAATACATCGAAAAAAATTACAACAAAAAAAAAATACATCGAAATTAAAAAACACAATCAAATTAAACGTTACAACATAAAGGAAATGACAACGAAATTAAAAAACACAATCGTAAATTTGAAAACATATTACATACTTATTCATCATCGCCGCCTCTCTTGTTGTGTTGTCATGCTGCTCAAGATTCTTCAACCAAACATGCTCCATAAGGTCCCGTTGGAGTTGGGTATGCGTTTGTCGGCCGTGTATTTTTTTGCTTTACGATCGCGAGTATCATATCTTTCGACCCATCTTCGTTGCCTCAAATTTCTTGACGGATCCACCCACATTCGTTATAGTTACGTAATGCAAATTTTTGATCTTTTATAATCATGTGATGCATAATAATGCAACAATACATGATTCTACGATCGTGGCAATTTCATATTGACGCCACGGTTGTCAGTAGATACCCCAACGGCCTTGAAGAACACCAAAAGCACGCTCAATATCCTTTCGGCACTTTCTTGTCTCCTTTTAAAGTACGTATGTTTTTCATCGGTTGTTGCCGTGAAGGATTTGACGAAAGTTGCCCACCGTGGATAAATTCCATCACCAAGTAATACCCCTATTCATACCTAGTTCCGTTGACCATATAAGGTGCTTTGGGGCATTGTCGCAAGAAGGTCGTCGAATAACGAGAGTTATCTAAAACATTAACATCGTTATTTGCCCCGCCATCCCAAAAATGCATGCCGATCCATAAATCTTGAGAAGCAATAACTTCAAGCATAATTGTTGGGTATTTTTATCACCCCTAGCAAAATGCCTCGCCAATCCACTTGACAATTTTTCCATTCCGGTGCATACAATCAATGCTACCAAGCATTCCGAAAACCATGTTTTCTTCATGATGTTGATAAATTTTTGAATGTTGGCCCATGTTGGTTTTCTTAGATATCTCGCATAAACAAATCAATAATGCATTTGTTAAAATTATCAAGATATACTTTTGAAGTACTCGCACCCATTTGCAAGTATTCATCAAATGCATCGGGTGTAGTGTCGACGCCAATTGGCGTATGGCACATTGACACTTCATTGTGAGCACTTATACTCATTCGAATTCGCATAATCGGTGTTTGCCTAAAAAGGTAAAATGATCCGGAATATTATCGGAAGTATAAGATTCAATACCTTCAACTATTTGCAAGAATAGTTTCCGGCTCATACGAAATCTTCTACGAAAATTCCGGTTTGAATACTTACAACCTTCTACGAAATAATCGTTGCGCAGACGTTCTTCTGCAAGCTCACGTTCACGAAATACATGGGTACGAGAACGACTAGGATGTTGAGATTCAATACCTTCTTGTTGTTCCAACTGAAGGTGATACTCGTACGCGACCGCCATAAATTGGAAGTCCTCTTGGTCATCAACGTCTGACCAAGACAGAGGAATATCACCAGCTTGATTTGGATCCATTGTGAACGAATTTGATTTTTGAATTATGAAAGTGTGAAAGAGGAAGTATATAAAGTGTGAATGGAAGTGTGAAAAAATAGAGTTTTAGTTGGGTATTTATAGTGGTAAAAAAAATTTTGATTTTTTTTAAAAAAAAAAACTAGCCGTTAGGGGGTTTTTTGTAATTTTTTTTGAATTTCTAACGGATACTAGCCGTTGAGGACTAGTTGTGTAACTTTTCAAAAAAATTTCGCCTTAATTATAGCGTTATCATGCCAACGATAGTGCCTTATAACGCCTGCTACCAATCCATATTGTAGGATATTTATTTTATTGTGTTAGATGATTCGGTGGTCTTGGGAGATCAAAATACATGTTTTCCATTTTAGAGAGAAAGTAGAGAGAGAGGTGTTCTTGCTAGAGAGTTACTTAAAAGTTGAATATTAGAAAATGAGAGCACCACCCTTCCATGGATGGAAGGGTATTTATAGTTACATGATATACGACCTCCTATCGGCCCTGGATCGTGGATACAGTGGGTAAAGACCCGTCCTTCCTCCACGGTGTTGCACTACGCTAAACTAAACTAATAACTAACTAATAAAACGATAAATAACGTAACTAACGACAAGTCTACGAGCTAACTTAAGCTAGATAACATTTGGGGTGACCGACTCTTCACTAAGAAATTTTCCAATTCCTAACAATCTCCCCTAAAGGAGGTCACCCCATGTTTTACATTTCAATCCTAGCATTCTATTCTTGACATTGTTCTTGAGCTCGCAGACTTGAATTCTTCATTTCCGCAATCTTTGTGCTTTTGTAGTGCAACTTCAAAGTCCGCATTGATTTGTACTTTCGGTGGAGGTCTTTGAACCGATCCACATCTTGATGATCTTCGAGCTTTCTTTGAGATCATCACCACAAGAAATCGGATCACCCTTTATAGTGTTGCCATCATGTGAAGTTGTGACTTTTGGACCGACATGCTCACACTTTTGAATCATGACATCTTTCCATCGAGTAGCGGAAGCCTTCATCGGTTCATGATATTTGCAGCAGAAAGCATAAGCATAGTATGAAATATCGTAACCGTGTTATGTAGATATGCACCACCATGATTTCTTCAAATTAAGTGTAGATGCCGTGAGCATGCGGCTTTGATTGACTCCTCAATTCGATCACCGCAACCGTCGGGATGTACCGCAAACAACGAGCTAGCAATAAAACACACGAAAGTGTCTTTGATCACTTTCGTTGAATTGAGGTACACGCCCACGGTTCCTCGCTGATCAAGACAAGCACGCTCGTGATCGTAGGATTCCTAAGAATCTCCTTGATGTGGTTTCGCAATGTTCTAGTCGTTCTCAAACCGAACGCCTCAAAGAAGACAACACGGAGTGAGTGAACCAAATAATTGAGATTCACCGATTGATGAAAATGATTTGAAAACAATCGCGTATTGCTTGAAGAAAGAGTTTTGCAATACGACGAAGGTTTTATGAGAAAGATCAATTTTCAATCAAAATACTTTTGTATTTGAAAATAGTACACATTCGACGTGCTAGTGAAAAGAAGAGATTCGCACATCGAACGGTTTTTCTAAAAGTATTTTTCAATCGAGATACTTTTGAATTTTGAAAACATAAGTACACATTCGACGTGCTAGAGAAAAGAAGGTTTGCACATCGAACGGTTTTTCCAAAAGTATTCGTCAATTCCATTCCTCGACCAAGGTTGATTCAAGAATGAATCTCCCATTGTTTCTATCCAGTTGTCACAAGTTTGATCTTACGAGAAGATCTCACATGTCACCCACCAAGAGCTTGTTTGATGTTGGCTCTGTAGGATTTCCATCTTCATTGTGAATATTTTACATATCACTCGGATGTTCCGCAATACCACAAGGATAATGCGTGGGACTCTTAATATATACTTACTTTCCACATTGTGTGAAAAGCAAGTCTTCAAGAATTTAGTGTCCTAACGAGATATTGTGGATGATCTCTTGGCTCTAGACTCAATAGTGCATATTTGGTTCCGTGTCGGAGACTAGGGAGAGGGTCTCCTTCTTCAATATCAACAATCTCTAAGAGAAAGTCGATAGATAATGTCGGTTCCCGTGAGAATGAAACAAGCCCTTTAAGAGGAACTTGAGTGGTTTGGGAAGTTTAGTGTAGTGCATCATCGGGTCCATGACGTCTTGTCTTCAATACCAGTGTTACCTTAGTAACAACCAAGAGTATATGTATTGAACCCGTTTATCGCCCTAAGGTTGAATTGATGGAGGGCTATTTCTTTTCACCCTTTTTCACATTCATTTCTTTTTCATTCTTCAACCCTTCAAGCTTACCGAGACTTCATAACTAGAACCTTGTTGGGTTTATTCCAAGACTAGCTCGTCTCATCCGCACTCTTCCCATATTCTCACTTTTCTCCTTTTTCAATATACCTAAGGACTCTACACTATCTAGTGGATTGTCCTCGGTAGATCCCTCCGGCTCTGGCGGATCGTGGGAACAAATACCTAACCTAACCATCCTTATAACACCATGCATAAAGTAAAATGGTCGGTCTTTTGGTACAGTTCATTCTTCCTTAAAACCAATTGAAAAATCATTTGGAAAACAATCAAGGTACTTGTGATACGAGATCAAAGCATTTTGTACCTTAATAGTTTTGATCATTTAGAAAACCTCCCCTCAACATGTGCATATGATTTAGAAATTGTTTGGCACATGGAGGCAAGAGGACTTTGAAATATTTTCTTTGATCACAATTTTCAATTTCGCATTGAAAAAGCCATTTGATTTTCTTGGTAAAATTCTCCCTCAATATGTGCATAGGATATTTGAAATCATTTTATCACATAGAGGCAAGAGTTCTTTTGAAGCACATCCACAATCACAAAATCCATTAAGAAAACCATTTGAAAACACAATCAAGGTACTTTATAATCTCTTTTAAAAACTTTTGTACTCGATGGTTTTGCTCCCCTCAATATGTGCTTCGAGATTCGAAAGCGCTTAGCACATATGAGAGAGCAAACTGCACAATTGAATCAAAACGATCAACTTTTATCAAATTTCATTATTAAATCACAAATTCTCCCCGATCAAAATATCAAACCCTTTGAGATTTTGGATCCCAAGTGATTTAATAAGGTTTATAAAACATGGGAGAAAATGTGGCCTTGTTTAAATACTCATCATGTTTTGGATAAATCCTCCTCCTCAACATGTGCATTATGTGTATTGAAATCGTTTGGCACATGGAGGCGTGGAGTGCCTTTAAAGGACTAAAACCAATTCCATTAAAACAGATTTGAGATTTAAATCACGATCTCTCCCCGATCAAAATTTCAAACCATTTGAGATTTGTGATCCCAATTGATTTAAATCATTTAGAAAATTTTGGGAAAGACGTGGCAAGATTTAATTTTGAAAATGATGAGATAGGACCAGATTTAAGACATTAAAGATTGTTAGTGTCGTATGATAGTTTTAAGAGATCTTTAAGTAAAACAAAACAATTTCACAATCAAACAAGAACAGAAAAATTTCATTTTGAAAGACCTTGATTCTAAAGAAAAATCATACCATGACATAACATTAAATCTTTAGATCACCACATTTTAACGTACAAAACGGAACTTTTTGAAGAAATATTGTTTGAAAATATTTTATTTTAAATCACTCTCCCCTCAATCCATGACCAAGTCGATAATTGAGTGACTTAAGTTTTGATAAAATGAAGTCCGGTGATTTTCAAAATTTAGTCCAATATATTTTCAAAACAATATTTTCCATTTTCAAAACAATTTATTCAAATTTTTTCAAAATTGTTTCAAAATGGTATCCCGCACAAAGATACGTTAGGTGGTTGAGAAGCTTCGTTGTTGTTGTTGTAGGGTTTGGAAGAAAACCGTCTCAGAATGTAGTGAGACTTCTTCTTACGTTGCATTTTGAATGCCAACCGAGGTCAAATTAAGCTCCGTTTCTTCAATCACTTAGAAGAAAACCATCTGCCGATGCGGTGAGACCTCTTACGTTGCATTTATGCCAACTCTCCATTGAAGTCCAATTAAGCTCCGTTTCTTCATTTGTCAACCCAAGATATAGTTACCCTTTCCTTCGGCATCCAATCATCTTCAATTGTGGGATCCGGATCGGGAACATTCTTATATACCAATATACCGCATACGTTAGTGAACACACATACAAATATATGGTGGTCGACATCACCCAAACAACAATCGACTAATAAAAGTCAATTCAACATATCAATCGATCATGTAAGGTATGGAATAATGTGTTTCTCAAACTCTAATCATCTAAACCTAACAATCATATCCTAGAAACCTAGTCCTTCAACATAGGCAATTATATTTTTAATATAAGCATATTAGGATAATTAAGAAAGTCCGTTAGATGATATAAATTTGAAAACATTCTCCCCTCAATCAATGACTCATTTTGTGAAAAGTTTAAAAGCTACTGAAGTCATTGATTGAGTTTTCAATTTAACAAAAACTCGAATCGATAGATTTACAAGCAACTCATTTACCACCATTTTAGAAAACAACAAATATTTTTCTCAAGAATTTATAGACGGAAAAATATTTGTGTAGGAACAAAGATCCTTCGACATACTTTCCTCATTTTGTTTTAGGATAAGTGCACGAAATATTTGAAAATTGGTTTAGCGTAGCACTTTCCTTTCTTTAAAAGAGCGGGTTGCTATCAAATAATAGCAAGCCATAGTTTAAGCACGGGTTACGCATCAAGTAATCGCAAGCCATCATTTGAAGCCCGGGTTACATCAAATAATCAGAAGCCATTTGATTTGTGACATGTTTTGAAAAGAATATTTACACCTCCTCGCTCGAACTTCATCTATGGTCCCGTGCCATTATTGAATGACATTTCTAAGACCGTAGATGTTATCGATACCGTAAGACATGTCATAGAAAACATATTTTGGTATTTTTGAAATTTTCGATTTTTATGGGTTTTGAAGGTTTTATAATTTTCTATTTTCTTTTGTTGGTTTTATATTTTTCTATTTCTTTTTGTTGGTTTTATATTTTTGTATTTTGCTTTTTCGATAAATATATACAAGGATAGAATAGATGATATAGTTAAAGAAGATGATGATACGAGTACCAAGATAAGGATATCGAAGCGACCTCGTTGTAGAAGATAGAAGTCATCATCTCTTAAACATTCACCACCAAAGCTTCCGTGGCTCTTGAATCAAGAAAGAAATTGAACCACTTGAAAGTGAGACTTTGGCGCTTCCCCAAACCGAAAATCCTTATGTGAGCAGATTCAAAGCTATATTTCAAGCTTGTCTTAGCTGTGCACGAGAAGCACACCATTATCATAAATCCATTGCTCCATTTAAGACCGATAATCGAGATTCTCCGTTCGAGGTTATATCATCCAATAAGAACAAAGAACGTATCATCTCACACATAAAATAATCTTCTCAAATTTCATAACCATCAAGTCTCAAGCAATCCATTCCAAAAGGTGTCAAGAGACCACTTCCCCACGTAGTTGAATTGATGCGATCACCTCCTCTTAGACTAGAGCTCACGAACCTTCATGAGGGAACACACAAACCCAAGACAAAGAAACTTATACCATCAAGTAGCAAGATTAAGTCCAATAGCTAAAGAATAACCCCGATGTATACTTTTCTCCTCTTGAAGAAAGTGTATGAAGCTCAAGAACCCAAGGCACAAATGCCCAAAGAGAGAATAACCGATAACATTGAAGAAGCAGCCAATCATCGATTATCTCTGCGGATGACAATCTATGGATGTCAACACCGAATAAGTGATTATATCTCGAATCACGATTAAGCCCTCAAGTGAAAACAATTGAGCATCCCCAATGTACACATCTCTCCCCGATCATTCGATATCGAAATCACACACTTGTGTACCTCTTTATCTTCGTAAACTTTTCTAACATCACTTCCCCACGCCGTTGGAATAATAACACAAAAGCCTTCATGAGTAAAACCTTGAGTTTCTCTGCGGTCATGACATTTGTTTTACCGGATATCTTCAATCACTTAGAAGAGTTAAGTTCATCAAGTTTACTCGTCATGAGTCAAACCTTGAGTTTCTCTGCGGTAATAACATTTGTCTTCCCGGATATCTTCAATTTCTTAGAAGAATTAAGTTCATCAAGTTTACTCGCTTTGTGTTTATATGTGAGTCTCCTTTCCCTTGCCGGTTTTGACACTTCGTAATCAAGAACTCATTGTAAGCCCAAATACTAGAAATTTGTTGAGAAGAACACTTGAAGTCTTGTGAGAATCAACTTGTCAAGACTCTCTCGACTATTTATATCAACCCTATGTAAACAATTTGAAGTGACCATCAAGAAGAAAACCCGCTATACCATACTTGAAACCAAGTCAACTTCCCACATTTGTATCTTAAGCTTGCACCTAATGATGGAAGAACGGTGTAGAGAATTTATGCTTCAAGCAAATCTCTAAGTACTCACTACCCAAACAAAGTATGAGACATTAACACCTCTTGCGATTATCCACACCGTCATATGCGTGTGACATCGAGTAAAACAAAGTAACTCCTAATAGTGATAGTTAACCGTGTCTTCAACCATCCACCTCGATCGCCGGTAACTAGATAAACCAAGTCTTCAACTCAAATTCTTAAGCCCGAGCAAGTTATCAAATAAGAACACGCCTTTGTGAAAGTCAACTTCAATCTCAAATAAGTGATAAATGATTAACTCAAGTAATCAACTTGAGTCAAATGTCCAAAATGAGAATTAGTCAATAACAACGCCTCGAGGAGTCATCGCTAAAGTATATGAGCAAGTCTAATTGGGAATTGAATCGACTTATAACTTTCTCCCAATTAGTGCTCCCCTAAACCGACAACTGTTTGATAAATGCCCAGATTAAGAAGAAGTCTTTAGATCGTTAAATGCAACTCGCCTTTAGTCTTCTAACATGTAGCGTAAAATGTAGAAAAGATCAGACTCGACCTTCTTCAAGATTGTGCGGTTGGGGAATAGATAGTTAACATCTTCAACTCACACCAAAAGCATCCCACCAAAAGCATCCCAATTAACTTACATCTTGCAAATCCCTTAACTAAAATCTCTCCCAATCAAACAAGAATGAAAGATGTTCATCAAGGAAATCAAACAATAAGGCCGAACGAACACACAAGATGGTAACGCCAAACTACCAATCACATCAAACAAGAACAGAGATTGTTCGAATCATCATGTTGATGTATACGTGAAGCATTAACCGGAAGCACTTTGTCGATAAACTCATCAATCCGAGTGAAGATGTCAACCAACGGCTCTTAGAAGAGAAAACTCCATGTGAAGATGACCCGATAAGAAGAAGCTCGGTTCTTACATGAGTTTAGAGCCGTATGACCATTTATATTCTCAAATATCAATCAACAATGCAAAAATTCACACTTTTTCTCCCCTCAAGAATTGCATACGGAGATGCCATTCTTGATTAAACAAGTGAAAATCATCCAAATGTTCTATTCACACTTCTCTCCCGCAAAATCAGCACGAGATGTCGCCATCTTCATTATAATCGAGCAAGTGGAATGAGAAAACAATCAGTGGTAGCCGGTTCACTTGATGACCAAGCGCATGGAAAAGCATGAAGCATGTTGATGAGAATGGTCATAATAAGAAGATTTTCTTCTTGAAGATAAAGCGATCAAGCGTATACTTTTCTTTTCTTTAGAGTACGAGGCCCGAATCGATGTGAACAGACGTCATAAGAAGATTTCTTCTTTTGAAGATAATGCGACCAAAGAGTACGAGGCCCGAATAAGTGAACAACGTCATAAGAAGATTTTCTTCTTTCAAGATAATGCGCATCAAACGCATACATTTCTTTTCTTTAGAGTACGAGGCCCGAATCAAGTGAACAGACGCCATAATCTCTCTTTTTAACTCTCTTAGCAAAACATGTAATCAACCCCATTATCATTCAAGAGGCTCTTTGTCGTGACAAATGATGGAGAAAACCCAATATGATGAATTTGACCTCAAGTAGACTACCCCGAACTCGTGACTTAAACTTGCACATATGTAACAAAGAGCGGTCTTTGAGACTTCATGCCCATTTGAATCTCTAAGTTCTCTATACTCTTCAACCAACCAACCATCGAGTATAAGACGATATCACCTCTTGAAAATCCACAATTGAATGTGACATCGAGCACTACAACGTAACTCCTTAAAGTGATAGTTATTTTGTGATGGTATGAGCCCAATTCCCCAAGTGGTAAAAGAAAAGGTAAAAGACACCCAACAATAACTAGATTTCCAAGTCTTCGCTTTTGATAATAAGCATCGAACAAGGATCATGAAGAATCTTCATCCAACCATCCCCGATCACTTCGATACTAAGTACACTCGCCGTGATACTTCACTTCAACTTCAAATAAATAATAGTGAATTAACTCCGTTGTCACATCTTCTCGTTAATGACTCAATTCTAGCCTCCTTTGACGTTTTAAGTGAACTCGATAATGGTTTTCATCCCGACCATGGTTAGAAGCACATAACCCCAGAAACCATGTAATAACCAAACCGCCATGACAAAAATCCAAACACACACCCAATTCATGAAGTACACCTTTTATCCCTTCTTCAAGCGTAAACCGTGGCACCAAAGATCAAAAGATCCGAATTACACTTTTCTTCTCCAAGATGGTTCCATCATTACGGATTTTACAACTCTATGGTTTAAACCGAGAAATAGTTTTTTTCATGGATTTTACAAAACCAAGAATAAACAAGAAGATAGATCCGAAATGCACTTTACTAATACCGGGATGTTTCCATTATCACGGATTTTACAAGTCTATGATTTAAACCGAGAAATAGGTTCTTTCATGGATTTTACAAAATCAAGACAAAACCGTAAACAATGTCAGCTTGAAGGTGTTATGACAAATTTGGTTTCGGTGAATATCTGTTTTAGGGGAACATGCAGCGGTTCATCAACTGTTCATAATCCAACATCAGCAAAATCATCAACCATCCAATTAATACATTGGTAAACACATCATCCACATATTCTGTCGGCTGTTGCTGTGACCACATGGAGAAGTAAACCCGATATGCCAAACTTGATTATGAAGTAAAATTCCCCAGATTTGTTACTTAAACTTGTATTAATCCTCGTGACAAAGAAACGGTGTACCGAATGTACAAAACCTCTTGACGTATCCTCAACAAAATAGCCCAGTCTTTATCACACTCTATAAATGCCCAAACAAGTCATCTTCTCGAAAGGGTAGAAAGAACGAAGACGAAATAAGTAAACGCGCCTGAAAAACCTCACTTCAAATCCAAATAAGAAATATCGTCCAAACAACCCTGTAGTCAACTTTGTTTAATAAACACTTTATGTCGTGACAAAATATTTTCCGTGAAGAAGTATAAACCAATGTATCAAACCGTATATCATAAAGACTTTTATCATCAACACCCAACAAGTCTCTTTGAATAATCAACTATCATTATAACACATCTCATCACAAATCTTATTGTCATTAAAAATCATCCGATCTAAAATTCATTAAACCGGTTCAATCCAAGTTCAATTCAAACCGCTTCCTCAACGCCAATATACCACAAGATTTGAACCAACATTAGTACCCAAATCATACTTAAATCACACAAAACTCAAATAATTTCGAGAGATTAAAATGTCCATATCACACTTTCATTCGGCCCAAGTATTATTAGTTAGTACCACCCATTACCACATTCATTAAGCACCATTGGGCCCGATTCACATAAACAAATACCGAGGCCCAAGAATCTCATCCAACATACGGCCCATGCCAAATACTCAAGGATAACACAAGCCCAAAAAAACGGGTATAAAAACACACCAAAGTAATCTTAACCCTAATTTTTGAGGTATATAAGTCTACCATAACCTCAACCCTAATCCCTAATATCTCTCCTACATCAGCCCCCATCTCAAATAATACACGGCTTCATCTCAACTTTACCAAACCTCTCCTAATCTCATCAAAAATCCGCCTCTTAACTCCGATCGACTTCACATCATAAATGTTCTCATACCAAAACAAACCTTAATCACCCTTTGATTAAAAAAACGCATCCATATCAAGCATTGTTAAGCCACACATGCTCACCACAGAGATGGTTTGAGCCGTCGTTAATTAAGCCACAGAGATGGTGTGAAACAATTATGACACGCCCTCACTAAGTACTAGCAACGGGTCACAGGAAGGTAACGTTTTTTTTTTATTTCATTGATACCTTTTAACGAATCAAGGTGAGGTTTTAACATTCATGTTAAAAACCATATCTTATGTTCGGATAGACAAAAGCATGTTGGGATTTGATTGATCTTAATTACTCATGAAACAAATTCAGACCATATACAAAACGAATTAAGAACAAAGGTATAATATTCTTGTTATAACCTTTATCTAATGATTCGGATACCATAATGAAGCCTTCAAAAACGGATCAATGATGGATTAATTATGTGAGAAAGATCTTTAATAATTATTTATTGAGATTTTCCCATGAAATCTGAGATCTATTTGAATTTTTCATTTCGTTGTATTCTTGAGTCGAATGGATCTGTGATGTATGAGTTTGTGAGAAAGCCTTCAATGGTTTAGTCTTGACACAAAGAAAACTGAGATCTTGAGTTTTATTTAATTTAAGTCCGAGTCATTTCTTTGTTGTTTCATTTGGGATTCGGTGATGATGGTTTCGTGATAGGTGACCTTTGATGTCAATATAATCTCTTTGAATTATCACGAAGTGATACTGAGGATCCGAAAGTGTAACATGTTTATTTTGTATCGAGTCTTCGATTTTAGATGTGGTCGTGGCTGTGATGAATGATTTTGGAAATATTGGTCATGTGGTCAAGGTTGAGTCATATTCTTCTTCTTCATTTCTGTCCATAAGCCGTAGTCAAGAGTCAAGTCGCTAGCACTTAGTCGCTAGCACTTAGTCGCTAGCACTAAGTCGCTAGCACTTAGTCGCTAGCACTTAGTCGCTAGCACTAAGTCGCCACGACTGCTCAAGAACAAGTCGCTAATTTTGTCCTTAAGTCGCTAGCATAACTCGCTACTCAAGTGCATCAACTGGACGACCAGTAAAGACAAGTCGCTACCCTTTAACTCGCTAAGACCTTAGATACATTGAACTGTGACGACTTGTCAAGACAAGTCGCCAAGAAGAGTCGACCAACTCGCTAGCAAGCATATCAAGCAGTTATTTTTCGATCATTCACAAAGTTACCCGAAAACAACAAGAAGATACACCTTTAGCCTGTTTTGACCATAAAAACTTGACCATTTATGACCCAAGTAATAACAGCCACAAATGATGAATATTGACAAGTTTCATACATCACTGTTTGGACAAAGACACATGATTAGTTACCCGCTTTGGCCAAAATGATATTCAAAACATGTAACAAATGATTCTCACAAGAATATGGACAAGAAAAATTTTTCGACCCTAAAAGATAGTACCAAAACAAGAATAACATGAATCAAAACGAACCACAAATAACAACTATGGTAAGGACCACACAAATCAAAGATAACACAATAACCTTGGCTCGATACCAATTGTAGGATCTTTATTTTATTGTGTTAGATGATTCGGGTGGTCTTGGGAGATCAAAATACATGTTTTCCATTTTAGAGAGAGAAAGTAGAGAGAGGGGGTGTTCTTGCTAGAGAGTTACTTAAAAGTTGAATATTAGAAAATGAGAAGCACCACCCCTTCCATGGATGGAAGGGGTATTTATAGTTACATGAAATACGACCTCCCTATCGGCTGTGGATCGTGGATACGATGGGTAAAGACCCGTCCTTCCTCCACGGTGTTGCACTAAACTAAACTAGACTAATAACTAACTAGTAAAACAATAAATAACGTAACAAACGACAAGTCTACGAGCTAACTTAAGCTAGATAACATTTGGGGTGACCGACTCTTCACTAAGAAATTTTCCAATTCCTAACAACACCGATGGACCATATACGTCATAGGGTTTATTAATATCTTTTTAGTTTTAGAAAAGCAAATTCGATCACAAAATAACAATATATATAATATTCTCACTTTCGAATCTGGGGCGAGAGACTTGAATCCGCACAACTCTTTATTTGGAGAAACAAATATCTCACTGTTAGCGTGTGTGTCCGAAGTGACCCAGCTGAAGGGCTAGAAGGTGGCTAGAAGGTCATTTGAACAGACTAAGGCAAATCAACTAGACCAAGTGACAGGACCAAGCTGTGAGCCGAAGCAATCTAATACCTTCCGAAGCAATAAACATAGACACTTCGGCATAACGGTCATATAGCGTCATCACGCAAAAAAGGAAAAGAATCTTGATCAGAACCACTGACCTGGTTCATACAAAGTAAAGTCAAAGTCCCACCCGAAAATGTCACTTTCACCACATGTGACCTCGTGTAAAGACAAGACTCTCATCTATATAAGGGTTGAAAGTTCTTGCATTAGGTCAACTCTTCCAAACCTATTTTTACACGCAGTACCATTTATATACCATATTCTTATTCTCACGGAGCTTGGTTTTGGGATAAAACCTAAGGCGAGGCTAACGCTTGTTTCCTTTGTACGCAGATCCGAAGGGCAGACGAAGGATTTAAGCTTGTTTGAAGTAAGGACACTTTTACTTCAACAACTGGCGCCATCCGTGGGACCCGTTATTCAATCAATCAAAGTCAAGAATGACAAGTCCTTCCACCAAACACCCATTAATCCTACAAGGCGGGAGAAAAGATGATAACAATCCACCCAACCTGGAAGAACAAATACTTAGCCACATAACCACACCGAAAGCCCCGATAAGTAAGCACAACACCAATGGCAAGTGACCTCTCAAACCTATATGGATTGATTTCGAGAGAAGAATCAAGAACCACAAAAGAGATAGCTATGGAACGAGGTGCGAAAAAGGATCATCATGCCGAAAAGGATGATTTGCAAAGCCTTATAAAGATGCACCTCGATGCCCCTTTACCAAAAGAATCATAGAATTTGCGAGCCCAAAGCATGAAATGCCGACTAATATAAAGCTATATGATGGTTCGACCGATCCGTATGATCACATTACTAGGTTTTCATGTGCTTGCTAACCACGGGGATGGCAAGTGCGGTTTGGTGTTGGATGTTCCAAGAAACATTGGACGGTTTAGCAAGAGGATGGTTTGATCGGTGCCGAATAGCAAGATTGACAACCGGGAAACATTACGGAACAGCTTTTGACAAGATTCGTGTTGCGAAGGAAGTGTTTGAAATACCTAATGGAAATTACGAAGATTGTCCAGAGAGCAAATGAGACTCTCCTGAATTTAAGGAAAGGTGGACCGACGAGGCCGACTACATCTCAGCGTTCGGAGGTTATGCAAATATCCTCCTTCATAAACGGGAGCAAGTGTCTAGAGCTAGCAAAACGTTTCTCGATAGGATCCCAGAACAATGACGGAAATGATGATAAGAGTGGATGACTTTGTACATTCCGAAAAGCATACAATACCACGAGCTCCCCAAGAGGAAACGATCAAGGTCATACTCGCCAACCCAAACTCGGATCGATCACCGCTAATTCAAAACTACTCGGATAGGCGAAAAGGTGATCGGCGGTCGGATCACGAGTCCCGCAATCAATAAACCCTATGTCACCCAAAGTGAGATCGGACGAGCACCTCATAATGATTTTCGCGAAACAACTACAAGAATGACACTTTGCCTATAGACTGAACCTCCTCACAAAACCTCCCAAGGAGATATCGGAACCGAACTTCAACTAAAACTACCTCCACCACCACCCTTAAGAGGAACACCGAGGTAGAAAATTTGGACAAGTTCGTGATTATCATGGTGAGAATGGCCACCTCACCAATGATTGCTATCATCTGAAGGAACAATTGAAAATAGCCTTGGAAACGGGAAGCTGGACCATTTCTTAAAAGATGTAAGGCGAGAGGGAAGAAAGGTGCATTACAGAGGAAACGACCGAAAGAGAAAGACCATGGATCGTGATGAAGGTCGGATGAACACCCTTATATCATTTCTTCCGGTATTACTGGGATGTGTTTGACGAGCCATTAATAGTTGAAGCGTAGTGGAAGGGTATATGGTCCGATGGATTTATGTCGATCATGGAGCCGCGGTGGAAGTAATGTATGAGCTTTGTTTTGAAAATATGTGTCCATCGATTAAGGCCAAACTAAAAGAGATGAATACACCGTTAGTAAAGATTATATTAGATTAGAAGCTCTAACCCTTTCACTTGGAGTGAAAGAGTATTTATAGTACTTACAAAAACGCCCTTAAACGGGCTATGGAGCGTGTAGAAAACTAGAAGGGGGGTTGAATAGTTTACCGATTAAAAACTTTGTTTTGAAACTTATTGAAAGATCAATTGATATTGATCTTAAGTATGTTAATGAAATATGCAAGCAATATGTAATAAGTAAGTAAGGAAAGAAATGATCAAACCACAACAAGTTGTTTATAGTGGTTCGCCTACAAGGACTCTTTTTCCTGCTCTACTCCACTCCCCGAGTCTCACACTCGAGAGTTTAACTTCACTAGTCAACAAGCTCCTTTCACCGCGGAGAAAACCTTTACACTTCGCTTACACTATTTCCGACACTAAGCTAGATGTCGAGTTCTTTCCAAGGGTACAACTACTCCCACACACAATGTATTTTGAGGACTAAAATACTAACCACTCACACTCACAAGATTATGATGGTTTGATACAACAATGAAGTATGAATCAACACTAGATCATACAACACTAAACAAACAAGACTTCCAACTTCGTTGAAGCTTGAATATGACTTGATCTTCTTTGCTACAAAAGAGATCACTAATATGATATGAAACCGAGTTAGAAAGGTTAGAGAGAAGATATGTATGAGAGTATGTTAGAAATGGATGAGAAACTACTTGGCTTGGCATTGCTATTTATAGCCAATTTAGACGAGAGCGTCGACGGACATGGACCCCTTAAAAGGGTTCCGCTGTGTACCAAATTGGTACCGCCACCGACAGTCAAGATATCAAATCTTGCCTAAAGTCAACTCTATCTATGTAAGATTGTGCAAGATATGAAGAGTACAAATCTTCACAAAATATCTAATGGAATCTTCCAATGATCTCCATGATGTAATACATGATGTCAAATGTTGTATTACTATTAATAGAAATATGCAATGCTTAAGTAGTGTTTGGTTTTAAGAACCTAACACATTCTACAAACTACTATCATACATAATGATTAGAGTCATATCAAGATGTTACTAATCATAAATGTAAATGCTTGAATGATGAATATATTGTTTGAGAAAACTTGTTTTAATATCTAATAAACTTGACAAGCTTTAAGCTTTTATAAATTAAATTTACTTTTGTCGTTAACAAAACTTAGGCAAAGATCAAAAATATAAATAACGTTTAATGACGATATTTGTATTAACAATCTCCCTTTTGTTGAGGACAAAATATAAATTTTATTTTATAAAAGAAACAAGTTTGTACAAGAGTTATAAAATATTAGTTTTAGAATTTGAAAAGGAAATGATAATGCAAGTGTATGAGATTTGACTTTTATGAAACTCAAAGAATTCACTAGTTGATGCATGATGTTTGACTTTTCGTAAAGTCAAAGATGCGCTTGACTTTTAAGAAAAGTCAAGTATTATCAATGAGAGTTCTGCTTGACTTTTAGAAAGTCAAATGTATGCGCTTGACTTTTTCGAAAAGTCAAATATAAATAATTTCAAAGTTCTATATTTTCTCCCTTTTGTCTCAACAAAAGAAGAGGCTATCTTGAATGTAATGAGTCGAGCGATTATCTCCCCTTGTTCAAAGCTCCCCTAAATTGGGTGCTTTAATGGGAAGATACATGGATTGTGAAAATAAAGCTACAAAAAGTGTTAGTAATAATGATCATTCACAAGCATTTCCAAACACTATGTAATGACACCAACAACATAATAAACAACATTCATTAGTTAAAATTTTTCATGAGTAAAGATCATGAAAAGAGAACACAATGACGTGTTTCTAGTACAAGAAAATAAAAAATTATCCTAAAAAAATAAAAGACTATTCTAAAAATCATCCTAAAGTGATGGTGGATGGGAAAGAGCGTTGAGACGCTCAAGAATGTGGTTGAGGATGAACCTCATTTCTTCGTGGAAGTCATGGACCATAATCCGGGTCCGTTCCACGGTTTGACCCGTTTGCTCACAAGTTGAGCAACCATGCCTTGGAGGGTAGAAAGTTTGCGGAGGTTGTGGTGGTGGAATGGTGGATGTGTTGGTGGTGTTGGGGATGTTTGGAGTGGTCATGATGGATGCAAGCAAAGCACTTTGCATTTGCATTGTCTTACTTAAGTGAGAATCCACCATGCCTTTGAATTGGTGGAGGTTGTGGAGTTCGGCTTGAATCTCTCTCTAGTGGGATTGTCATCCCACATGCTCTCGGAATGTCCTCAATATGAGGGACATTGATGATGGAAGTGGATGATCCCGTATAAAGGACCATGAATGTCCTTGTGAATGGGGTGGAAAAGGAGAGGTCTTGGCCCTAATGGGCGTTTGGGTCAATGGATGACCGAGGTGATTCATGAGCGATTCGCTCAATGGTGCCAAAGGATGGCAATGGTGGTGGATGACTTGGCTGGGAGGTAAGTCTTCCAAGTCCTCTAGAAAGGATTTGGTGATGTTGGTGGAGTTGAAAATAACTCCATGGGAGTGAGAGTGGGAGACCTTGGTGAAGGTGGTGATGGTGTTTTGGATGTTTGGATGGGTGCCGGTGGAGGTGAAGTAGGTGCTTTTGATGGTGGTAGAGTGGTGATCACAATGTGTGATGAAGTGGGTGTAGCTAAGGTAAGGTGTGTATCATCTCTAATGGGAGATGAGATTGTTAGTGGTGAAGATTCGGATGATGAGCTAAGATTAACAAAACAACAAGGCCTTACGCTCATTCTAGCGGTTTTCTTGCAAGGTTTTGGTGATGATTTAGTCATTTTAACTTGGGTTTTGATTTGCTAGATAGTAGTGAGAATGAAGAAGGTGTGAGGATGATCATGGTAAAACCTTTCAATTTATAGAGGTAAGAAATTGTTGAGAAAAGGTTTGATTTGATGTTGAACCATTGAAGAGATGAGGTTCTAATGATTTGGAAGTGGGTTGAATGCTAGTCATATCACCCAAGTCAATCCATACAAAGAAGATGGAGTGAAGAAGAAAAGATATGCAATAAATGTGTTCTAGTGGTGGAATTTCCTAATATTCGGATTACCCACGGATTTGAAGGTACCAAAAATTTGGTTCCTTCCTTTATGCAAAAGGGCTCCTTGGGTGGATTTTTCAAATTTTGAATTTTGGTGGAAATGGATTTTTATATACCTTAGTGAATACTACTAGTTCTAATAACAAGATAAACTAGTTAAGATGGATTTATAAGTGATGGAAGATAATTTGGAATTACGAAAGAGTCGAAATTCGAGAAAATTACCGGAGAATCTACGCACCAAAATAACACACCGGACGGTACCCTAAAAGGGTCTTGTCCCGTCCCACTGCATATGTATGGCGGTACCAAGCGATATAAAAGACGGTACCAAAATTTTGGTGCCGTCGGATCCGTGGAGTCTTGAAAATTAGACGAGTTCGTTTTTAGGTGTCGCAAATTTCCAAACACGAAATTTTTCTTAAAAGTGTTATACTAAACATTTCTAGTTAGGAAAAGTAAATAACACATATCTAAACATAGAGGAGCATAGATTTTGAGCAAGGCTTATTGATTTTCACAATATAGTGAAAATGGGTAAAATTTGATAGCATACTTGTGCTATCCTCGCATGAGATTGTTAGCATACACCATTGTTTTAAGTTATATTATCATCCTACATAATAAAAACAACTAAATAGTATCAAACATTAATGATAAAGCATTGTTCCAAACACTCCTTAAAGTACCCTTATTTATCCAACTTGTAAATCTTGTTCATCATCCTACCAAGACACTTGAACATTCCCTTAGTTTGTTTGAATTCTGATTCATTCTCAATCTCGGAAGAGATGTGTAATACTCTTGAGGTGGAAGACGAGCTTGGAAGACCATCCTGAGCTATTTGATGATGATGATGAAGGAGTTGGAGGTTTAGTTCTCTTGCCTTTAGTCTTAGCAACTCGAGCATCACTCAAAGGTACAAAGATGTGAGGATGAGATCATAGTTAAGGTGCATCCCTTTGGGGTTGGTGGAATTGGAGCGAAGTTTCTATAGAGACGGGTGAGAAGCATCCCGTATGGAAGAGCAACGGATCCTTGAGTTGGAATATCAATCATTCTCCTAGCTATGTAGTAGTCGAGTTGAATGGTTGTCGGGTGGACAAGTTGTAAAGCATGTGGCAAAGACAAGCGTTTATGTGATCCCTATTCCTATGGTTCTAATGACGTTTGCTCTAAGTAACTCCTCCCATTTCTTAAATTGCTTAAGTTCATTGAGCTCCATTCCATATGGATCTCGGTCTACCTCTTTTCCTTTCGGGTAACTCGGGTTGTATCACCTTTTGGGTTAAAAGGTGTTCACGGATGACATCCTTATCGGCTAAACGGGTTATGTAGGGAAGAGCGGTCATTGATTGCATCAAGGCGGTGAGTGACCACTTATCCGTAGACACAAGTTCCTCGGTTGGGAATTCCTAGTACTCTAGCAAATTCACTTAAAGTGATGGTGTAGTCATTTTGGTTGATTCTAAAGCTAAGACAAAACTCATCATCTTCATCACTAAAACCGGTCACACTAGCATAGAATTCTAATACGAACCTAGGACAAATTGGTTCATCAATGTCATGAAGACAATCGAATTGAATGGCGGCTAGTTCTTCACGAAGATTGGTATGCTCAAGGAAGGATGAGTGAATGGTTCTACCTCGTGGAAATACCTTGATTCTAGACCCCTAAATATTTCTACTTGTTCCTTGGTGAGTCCTTTGGTTTTGTGGTGTTTGGGAATGTAGTTAAGGGTGTCTTTGTGATCATAGAATCTTGCGGCTACCATGATTATTCCTAAGGACAAGAATTAACATGTTAAAAAATAATGTAAATAAATTTTAATGTTTTTTTAATTCTAGTGTGTGCCTATATGAAAACAATTTGGAGTTGCGGTTATCTCGACTCATTTTATGCACAAAATGGTTTTAGTGGAGTGTTTGGCAAATACCATGAGATAACCCAAATGCTCCTAATTCAATGTGGCTACATTTGAATATACCCGGGAGTGCATATTAGTTATGCAATACCTTTAGTATTCAAGAGCATGCAAGTGATGAAAATTCTAACGTTTCTATTTGTATTAGCAATGAAAAATGTTTTCCTACAAGTGAGAAGCTTTTCAAAACTTTTGACATGGGGTGTTTGGTTGTTTGAATAAGGCCTTATATTTATTATCTATCAATTAGTGGGAAACATGATTTGTTTATGCAATATGATAATGTAGTACCTAATTTGAATGACTAGTTATGCAATTTGCCAATTGAATTCATATTTGGTATAAAAGCATACATAAAACCCCATGTAATGATTTGTGATAGTTTTGTGCATAAATAAGAACCTAGACTCGAATTAAGAGATGAAATGTAGTTAGGATACTTACAATGATGTTATCTTCAGTGATTAGTGAGTGGGAAGATGACAATAATGAGCTTGGTTTAAGTTTTACACATTTTGGTAAAGTGGGTTGTGAGGAAGAAGATGTTATGTATAAAGTCGTTTTTTTCAGAGACACTGATGGACGAGACGGCACCAAATTTTTGGTTCCGTCAGTGTTGTCGTTGGTGTCGTGGCTCTGATGAGCGTAAACAAGACAAAATTGTTTTGGTTTGACTATTCTAATGTTTTTAGGCTATGTTTATCCTACATGCTTGGTTCCATTAACTCTAAACCAAGTCTAAGAAGATTAAAGGGTTCTCGCTAAGAGGTTTAGTAAAGATGTCGGCAATGTTGTCTTGGAGGATACTTTTCGATTGAAATGTTTCCTTTTGAACATTGTCGCGAAGAAAGTGATGACGGATTTCAATGTGCTTTGTACGAGCATGTTGAACAGGATTCTTCTTTGAGATCGATGGCTCCTTTGTTGTCGCAGTATCACAATATCGTTGAGATGAATTCCGTAGTCTCGAGAGCTTGCTTCATCCAAAGAGCTTGTTGACATGCTTTTCCTACCGAGACGATTCGCTTCGATAGTAGAGATGGCTAAAGCCGTTTGCTTTTTGCAAACCATGAGGTGAGACAATGTCCAACAAAGTGCAAATACCACTTGTACTTTTTCTATCGACATAATCACCGGCATGATCCGAGTCGGCATACACTATGGTTTCTATACCCGTTCCTTTGGGATACCATAATCCTAAACACGTTGTTCCTTAATATATCTAAAATCCTTTTTAATGCTTCTAAGTGTGATGCCTTTGGGTTTTCTTGAAAGCGAGCACATAGACAAACACTAAACATAATGTCGGGTCTACTAGCCGTAAGATAGAGTAGGCTACCAATCATTCCTCTATGTTTAGTGTTATCTACGGATTCACCTTCTTCGTCCTTGGTGAGTTTAGTGTCCGAAGACATGGGTGTTTTAGTTGGTTTGGAATCTTCAAGACCAAATTTCTTAAGCATATCTTTTATATATTTAGATTGGTTAAAGAAAATACCATCTTCTAGTTGTTTAATTTGAAGTCCTAGAAAGAAGTTTAACTCACCCATCATACTCATTTCAAACTCGTCATGCATGATTTTAGAGAAATCATTACATAGTTCTTGACAAGTTGATCCGAATATAATGTCATCAACGATATTTGAACAATAATAATTTGCGATTCCTTTTTCTTAGTAAAAGAGTATTATCTACTAATCCCATAGTATATTTGTTATCAATAAGAAAAGTCTTAAGACGGTCGTACCAAGCTTTAGGTGCTTGTTTAAGGCCGATAATGCTTTCTTGAGTTTGAAGACATGATGTGGTTTCTCAAAGTCGGTAAAACCGGAGGTTGAGCAACATACACTTCTTCGTTAATAAACCCATTAAGAAAAGCACTTTTAACATCCATTTGAAATAATTTAAAATCATAAGCACATGCATAAGCAAGTAATATTCTAATAGATTCAAGTCTAGCTACGGTGCATAAGTTTCATCATAGTCAATTCCTTCTTGTTGATTATAACCTTGTGCAACAAGCCTAGCTTTGTTTCTAGATACTATACCATTTTCATCCATTTTGTTTCGAAGACCCATTTTGTTCCAATTATAGTTTGATCTTTGGGTTTTGGAACTAGTTTCCAAACATCATTTCTAACGAATTGGTTTAATTCTTCTTGCATGGCCATTACCCATGATTCATCTTTTATTGCTTCATTTATGGTTTTTGGTTCAATGGTGGATACAAAACAAAAATGATTACTTTGATTTTGAGCTTGTGATCTTAAGGTTCTTTGATTAAGTTTTCCTATGACCTTTCTAATGGATGACTTTTAGATTCTTTTATGTTGACAATTTCCTTATTTAATGGTTCATCTTCCTTGTTATTATTAATTTGACTTTCAATTATTTGACTTTCAACTAAGTCATCATCTACCAAAGGTGATGTCTTAGAGGAGGTGGACTTTCGTCAAATGTTATGTTCAACGATTCCTCGACTATCATTGTTTCTTTATTTAGGACAATGTAAGCTTTACTAGTTTGAGAGTAACCAAGAAATACACCTTCATAAGACTTTGGGTCAAACTTGGTGAGATAATCCTTAGTGTTAAGAATAAAACATTTGCAACCAAAGACTTTAAAATATCCTAATGTTGGCTTTTTACCTTTATAAAGTTCATATGGTGTTTTGTTTAGAAAGGACGATTAGGACTCTATTTAAAATATATGTAGAAGTGTCAATCAAGCGTTACACCAAAACTTTTGAGGAATGTTTTGTTCATTAAGCATTGTTCTACTCATTTCTTGAATTGTTCTATTTTACGCTCTACTACTCCATTTGATTGAGGTGTTCGTGGAGCGGAAAAGTTATGTGTTATACCATTAGTATCACAAAAGTTTCAAATTGAGTTTCGTTGTCAAATTCACGACCATGATCCGTTCGGATCGACACAATTTTGACACCTAGAAGATTTTGAATTTTCTTGCTAAGTATTTCAAATTTATCAAAAGCTTCATTTTGGTTTTCAAAAATAACGCCCAAGTAAACCTTGAGTAATCATCTACTATGACCAAAGTGTATAATTTGCCTCCATAGCTTCTTATAGCGGATGGTCCAAACAAGTCCATATGTAATAATTCTAGACACTTAGATGTAGATACCATATTTTTAGATTTGTGACTACTATGTGTTTGTTTACCAATTTTGCAAGCGCCGCAAAAGTGTTGGTCATATTTTAGTTTTGGCAAATTCCTAACTAACTCTTTTGAAGATAGGTTTTGTATAAGTCTCATATTAGCGTGACCTAAGCGCCTATGCCAAAGAGATGAGCTATCGCTCTAATGTTGTTAGGCAAAGTTTGTCATTATATGTTTTGTCTATTTTCATGACGATATGTTATTTTTCCTAACTCCTTTAGCTATGATGATACCATCTTTTAGTATTTTACTACCATTTTCATCAAATAGTACTTTATACTTTTATCGCATAGTTGGCTAATACTAAGTAGATTAAATCCTAACCTATCCACATGAGCAACATTTTCAATAGTTAGAGAGTTATGAGCAATCGTACCTTTGCCAATGATTTTGCTTTTGAGATTGCTACCGAAGTGACATTACCTCCGTCATACTCTTGGTATGATGAGAAGAGACTTTTGTTGCCCGTCATGTGTCGTGAGCATCCACTATCTTTTATCCATTCATCAGGTTCCAATCCAACTTTCAAACATACCTAAGAAGCGAATAACTCAAACATTTGGTCCCCAATATCTCATGGGTCCGTTTGGGTTAAACATACCATTTATTTGATTCATGTATGGAAATGATGGATAAGGTTCCATGGCATGTAACTGGAGTTTGATATGGTCTAGGAAAGTTTTGATTCCAACCGTTGTGTTGGTAGTTAGGTTGAACGTTGTGGTTGCTCTTAGGAAAGGGCGTTTGGCAAAAGAAGTTTTATGTCGTTGTTGAGTAATTTTGATCTAAATTCATTTTTAATAAGTCCTACTCCGATATAATGGCTGGTTTTAGTTTAACATTATCATTGGTTTCTTTGTTACTTTAACAAATTCAAGACGGTCCATTGCATAACATTCGTTGCTCGCCGAGTACCCGCGGTACCATTTTGCACTGTGGACGGAACCCTTTTTGGTTTCGTCGTCCGTCTTTGTCTGTGACAGCCAGCTTTTGAGAATGTTCGTCCTTTTCTACCGCTTTGTTTTGACTCTTAGGAATTAATACTTCATTAAAACCTAGCCCATTCATGTCTCCGGTGTTTTATGGATTTTAACTATTTCATCGGCAATAGCGATGTTTTTGTTAAACCTTTTAAACTTAGAATTATTTTATATTAAAACTTCTTGTGTGAGCTTTAGTTTTTCTATTTCAAGATTAAGCTCTTGACATGATTTACAATCATTGTCATTTGCTTTTCCTTTTTCAAGTCGTTTTGCTTTTCTTTTAACTCATATACCTCATTTTCCAAAACTCCTTTTAGTTTTTAGAAATTTATTTTAGTTATGATTTTTAGACTTAGCTCACACAATTGATTATATTGTTTTGCAAGGTGTCATCATCTATGGAAGAATAAGAAGAGTCGGAAAGTACCTCATTTGACTCATGTGCCATTAGAGCGATCTCTTCCTTGCTTGATTCTTCATCGCCTTCACTATCACTCCAAGCACCACTTACAAAAGCTCGTTGAGTTTTGCTCTTAGGTGGCTTGGGACATTCTCCTATGAGATGACTTGCATCACCACATCTAAAACACTTTCTTTCACCTTTAATCTTCTTATCATCCCGATCTTTTCGAATGGCTTCTTTTCTTCTCGAGGTTGTCTTACAAACTTTCCTCTTCTTCTAAAGAACTTCTTGAAATCTCTAACGCCATAGCGCACTCCTCATCTTCACTATCAGAGCAAGATTCACCATCATCGCTGATTCCGCCTTTGCCTTAAGAGCAACGGATTTGATCTTCTCCTTTCTTCCTTTGATGATCTCCGAATCTTTCTCCATTACCATTTCGTGAACTTTGAGGTTGCCAATTAGCTCGCCTAGTGACATTATTGAGAGATCTTTGATTCTTCAATAGCGGTCACTTTAGCTCTCCATTTGGGATGGAGTGCTCTAAGAAATTTCTGACAAAGTTCTTACTACGAAAAGATTCATCAAGTGCTTTAAGTGATGTAATGATAGTGTTAAACGAGCAAAGCCACAATCAATGGTTTCATCTTCGGGATAACAAATTGTTCATATTGTTGAACAAGAAGATCAATTTTGTTATCCTTGACTTATGAATTACCTTGATGTGTAACAATTAAAGATTCCCAAATATCTTTAGCGGTTTCACACATAAAAATTCTTTCATATTCTTTTCTAGGTAAAGCATTATAAAGCATCATTTAACTTCATTATTTTTAGCAACTAATTTCTTTTGTTCATCAACTGAAATATCCTTTGTTGTAGAACTAAAATCTCCTTTAACAATAATAAACCAAAGATCTATATCTTTTGATTTTACATATGTTTCAAAACGGTTTTTCCAATAGATAAATCCATTGGTTTCAAAGAGTGGTGGTCTTTGCATAGATTGCCCTTCTTTAAAGTTTTCAATCCATGGATCGCTTCAAGTTTATAAAATACAAGTAATTTTAGAAATTCTTGAGCAACGAGGCTCGTACCAATTGTAGAAAACTAGAAGGGGTTGAATAGTTTACCGATTAAAACTTTGTTTTGAAACTTATTGAAAGATCAATTGATATTGATCTTAAGTATGTTAATGAAATATGCAAGCAATATGTAATAAGTAAGTAAGGAAAGAAATGATCAAACCACAACAAGTTGTTTATAGTGGTTCGCCTACAAGGACTCTTTTTCCTTGCCCTACTCCACTCCCGAGTCTCACACTCGAGAGTTTAACTTCACTAGTCAACAAGCTCCTTTCACCGCGGAGAAAACCTTTACACTTCGCACACTATTTCCGACACTAAGCTAGATGTCGAGTTCTTTCCAAGGGTACAACTACTCCCACACACAATGTATTTTGAGGACTAAAATACTAACCACTCACACTCACAAGATTATGATGGTTTGATACAACAATGAAGTATGAATCAACACTAGATCATACAACACTAAACAAACAAGACTTCCAACTTCGTTGAAGCTTGAATATGACTTGATCTTCTTTGCTACAAAGAGATCACTAATATGATATGAAACCGAGTTAGAAAGGTTAGAGAAGATATGTATGAGAGTATGTTAGAAAGGGATGAGAAACTACTGGCTTGGCATTGCTATTTATAGCCAATTTGATGGGAGCGATCCACGGACCGCGGACCCCTTAAAAGGGTTCCGCCTGTACCAAATTAGTACCGCCACCGACGGTCAAGATATCAAATCTTGCCTAAAGTCAACTCTATCTATGTAAGATTGTGCAAGATATGAAGAGTACAAATCTTCACAAAATATCTAATGGAATCTTCCAATGATCTCCATGATGTAATACATGATGTCAAATGTTGTATTACTATTCATAGAAATATGCAATGCTTAAGTAGTGTTTGGTTTAAGAACCTAACACATTCTACAAACTACTATCATACATAATGATTAGAGTCATATCAAGATGTTACTAATCATAAATGTAAATGCTTGAATGATGAATATATTGTTTGAGAAAGCTTGTTTTAATATCTAATAAACTTGACAAGCTTTAAGCTTTTATAAATTAAATTTACTTTTGTCGTTAACAAAACTTAGGCAAAGATCAAAAATATAAATAACGTTTAATGACGATATTTGTATTAACAGAGCGGGCAACAGTGGGTAAAGACCCGACCCGACTCCATGGATGATACGATATCTAAACTATTACTATTAAGCCTACGAGCTAATTATGCTAGACGTTACTCGGGGTGACCGCGTCTTTCATATGAATTTTCATATTCCTAACATATTGGATGAATGAGGATGTTTTTTTTGCATGGTGTAGCACTACGTGTTATTATTATTTTTGATCTCACATACATTATATCGGTAAAAGTCTAATTGTTTTAGATGTTTATATATGAAGCTTCTGAAAGCAATTTGAACTGGAAGAATTGGAATGTTTGAGTCAAGCCACGTGTCATTGTTCAATATTGTTTTCTTGGAAATTCCACAATAGACCGTGTCATCATCTATTTGAATGATCTCGAAAGTTTGGATTCTTTTCCTCATGTGTTGAAAGTGAAGGAAGTATAACGCTCTTGCTTTACACTTAGTGCTCTTACATTACACACCGAGTTAAAGATAGCGACTCTTCCTTTTCTCTCCCAATGTGCTTTTCCTCTTCATAACCTTACACTTCTCACCAAATCTCAAAATCAAAAGTTGGCTCCATTTTAAGTGGCACTTCACAATAGAACATACCCATTTTGATCAAGTTGTTTAAAATTTTAGACAAAAACAAGAAAAAAGTAGATCCGTATTGTTTCAAGCCTCCAATTTATAAGCCGAGCCAAAGGTATCCCCACAAAGCTATTTCTTCCTCCTTTGGTTTTCCAACACATAAAATACTATCGTATACAATTGTTCACC